>ML784874.1:131504-174017 GCA_009831015.1 Picea engelmannii | reverse complement strand
TAAAAGTATATTGTAATTTCATTGTAAATCTGGACCGTTCATTATAAGGTCGCAGATCTAACGGTAGAGATTATGTTAGGGTTTTTTTCCCTAGAAGGCAACCCTCTTTTATGAGGGAAATGTATTACGGCTATGTATGATGGGGAATATTGTATTCTGAGAGAGGAGACTATGAGAGAAAGAAGAGGAAGTTACAGCGGGTTTTGCTGTAGGTTGCATCCCTTCTTTTGCTGGATAATAATAAAGAAAGGAACTGGCAATTTCTCTGGTGGACGTAGCCCACACTGGGTGAACCACGTAAATCTGTGTCTCTCTTGTATTGTGTGTCTTCTGTGTTTTGTTTCTGCATTTGTTTTATTTTATTGCTCCGCGGTCCTGTTTTTCTAACAAATGATTGTGGATATTCGCTTCTCCACCTAACCGTAGGCTCAAAGGCATTCACTCTTAACACTCTGGCCACCCCCATGCCAAACCATGATATCACTAGGGGAAACTCCTGAAATTTCTCAGAGATTCTCTCTATGTCACAACCTCTGCGAGGTTTATCAGATGCTACCTCGGCATCAATCTCATGACCCTCATCTCCGAAGAGTCCTCTTTCTTTTCTCTCCTGTAATCAAAACAATTTAATCCCTCAGTTCTTCTCTGAACTAGAGATCCTCACATGCTCTCATCTTTCTCTCAGCATATCCAAGTCACACACCCCCTTTGGGCATGGTATCCTTCTTGTCTACCTTCATGTGTATTCTTGCACACATTTTTCCTCCCCAGGAAGGTTATGGACTTGTCCTCTTCCTTCTTTCATAAGGAGCTCAGGTTAATTTGGGCTTGCAGGAAAATGCACTCTGTGGTACTTCGGGCTGATAGTTTTTTGTCTCCTCAGCCAGACCCTCCATGCTTCCATTCAATGGGGTAGTTGATTGTTCAAGCACCAATCCTTTTATCATTAACTGATTTTTCCTTGGGATCAGGATGAGGCTTATTATTTCAACAAAGAGAATTTGGGTCATTTTTACATAATGAACCCTCTCTACAGTTTCCTCACTATTTCCTCTAGTGATATCATGTCCAGTACTTCAAGGATTCACCCCCACAGTCAGTTATTGGAAATGTAAACAATAATACATTTACATTGTTCACACTCCATAGCATGGTAAGCATAATTAATGATTAATTACAAGCTGGGGGAAACAAGGGTATTACAATCCCATCCCCCTTAGAAGGAACATCATCCTCGATGTTCCTTCTCAGTAACACATGTCATTCCTTTGTCATTCATCTGCTTCAGAAATATTGATCCTCTTTCTTGGTTAGGTCCTTTCCATACCCTTGGCCTTCGTCACCTTCCTTCAATAATTTTGGACAACAAGCATATTAATTAGAATTTTACACAAAAACATCTTACTATTGTGAAAAATTCAAGAGGAAAGATTACATAATCTAGCACAATACTTATTTGTGTAGTTCATGGATTTGCATCCATATGGATGTCTTGTTATCTTAGTTCACTATTTTTCCTTGACATACCCATTGTGTGCATGATCCTGATCAATATTTTATAAGAACTATCAAAGTCTCCTCTTCCATGCGGTCACTCACCATCCAGGCCCAAGCTCAGGCATCCCCTTCTCTGCTATATAGTCCCTCAGGAAATCCATATTGTCTTGCCAAGGCTTTCTCGTATAGGAAGAGTTATAAATACTTCAATGAGCCTTATGGTCGAGGCGTCCCTCAGACTTTCTCTGTCGAGGCGTCCCTCTGACTTGTGTTACCACAATGCAACATATTCTAGGGAGATCATGGATTACCACAGGGTTCTCATGTCTCAACAGTAGCCTCTTTCATGATTTCCATCTTGATAACCTTCATATGTCCTCCATAGATAGATCTTTTTCATCTCACTTGTACCACATGTATACATAAATTATGAGATATTATCATTAATTTCAAATTCATAATTTTCTTGCAAATCTGTCACCCAAAGATTTCCAAATTCCACATTTATTTTCAGATTTGTTCTGCATAGGAACCAGATTCACATGTATGGGACTTTCCTTCCCATATTAGTTTGTCTCAATGGGAAATTGGTCTTCCTTATGGGCTTACAACATTGCCATATCCAAGACCCTTTTCTTGCTGCAATTTCAACATTCCTCAGCCAAACAAATTGTTAGTTTTCATGCACATTATATTTTCATTGCACACTTGCAGTGGCTCACAAGAAATTTTAGAACTGTGCAAACTAACAATCAAATTCATTTTCTCAAAAGGAAATACCATTCTTGTAGTTTGGCTCAATAGGAAATTGGTCTTCCTTATGGGCTTACAACACTACCATATCCAAGACCCCTTTCTTCCTACCATTTCAACATTCCCCAGCCAAACAAATTGTTAGTTTTCATGCACATTATATTTTCAAAATCATGCATACTAATAGTCCAAGTCAGTTTAATCTATTCAAGGGTTCAAAGAAAAAGGAAATATCATTATTTACGTATGCATCCTTTCAACATACCAAATTTTCCAAATCCAACTCAAATATCAATTGACTTTAATCAATGTGCCAATATTCATGGCCACATTCATACCCAATGTACCCTTACATTGGGTTCAAGTTTGTCATACTTATGACAAGCATTTTTTCATGGTGTGTTGGAGCTCAACCAACCTCTTCACCATAGGTTTAATCATCCTCATTCACTCTTACAACAGGTCTATGCTTCCTGCTACAGGCCGATCACGATCCCAAATAAGCACATATGAAACTAAAATTTTCTCTTGAATGCACCCAAGCATTCTTCCTTCATTAGTAACCAGGGTTCCAACACTCATGGCCACCCAAAATTATCTTTTCTTTAACACTTCTACAATTCAAGTAGAGTATTGGAAGGTCCTCCTTCCTTAATGGGAAATCCATTGTCTGCCCTCTTATGCATACATGCATTTCCTCAATGCATTCCATGCAATGTGATAACTATGAGCACCTTTACTCCCAATCTCCCTAGATTGGTCATTGTACCCATGGTACTCCTTACTCATGCATTCTCTTGCAAGGATTATAACTCATCCTTGACTGGCATATACTTCCTCTCTCTCTTATCCATATTCTTCTTTCATGAATCTTACCCTGCTTGGGTAGCAATGGCATACAATAGCCACTCAAAATTATTTTCATATCAGTAAGATAACTAAATCTTTTCAGAAGGGATTCTTACCAAATTCCTTCATACCTTATTCCATACAAGCATGACCATTTTTATACTTGTTCTGGCTGCTAGCACCCTTTTTTATGATTTTTACCTCACCAGGAGTGCTTCATGGGGCTCCCAAAGTCCCCTCAACAATATTTCAACATCAGTGTTCTCGCATTCATCCTCTGATTTGAGGTTTTCTACCATTGGTAATTGTCTTTCCCAACAGTTTCAATTTTTTTCTACACATGACATACATCATAATTATATTAGTCATCACGTAAAATAAAAATGCATGTATCAGAGCATTCCAATCAATAAAACAATTTCAGATATGTCCTAGCATATCTTTATGCACTTCATCACATTATCCTTAATGTTTTCATGAGTGCAACACAAACAATTCTCAATTTTTTTTTATATTCATACAATCATCATTACTATGGTGTCAAAACATTTATTTTCATCATCACACCAGTTTTTCATCCCAGAGAAAACATAATTTACAACAAGAAAGGAGTTAAGGGCTCTTCCCTTTTGTTTTGTTTCCAACTCCTTCTACACAGCCTGGGATTTTTCAGTCCAACAGAGTTACTCCATGGCCTCACTTCCCTTACCCATTCATGGCTTTAACCAAGTTTATACATGTTTTTTCATTTTCCTTTTTAACAGTTGTACTTGTCTCCACAACTGCTCTTTTAAGGCTTACAACTCTATTAAGCAATTCATAGTTTAAGGTGAGAGAAGTATTCCTCCTTTTTTTTCTTCTTTGCTTCTGCAATTTACTCCCTATTGAAATCTCTATACTCTTTTCCTTGAGCAACCTTGGTTAGGCTCACCCTAACCTATTGGATACATCAACATGCTCCAATAGAAAACTTTTTGTTCATAATGAATCATGAACCTATGCACTGTGCACATTACCATTCAGTTATCAGAATGGTCGAAATTCATTTGTTAGTATTCCACTCATACATTTTGTTTTAGAATGTAATCCAAGTTTCTTATATAAATAGGCTTGTAGCTAACTGCTTAATTCTCAACAGTCCTTAAGGTTGTGATTTTGTTCTCCTGACAAAGTCTTTACACCATTCCTTCACAGGGAAATCCTGTGGCATGAAACTTCCTTATTGCATATGCATCGCTATATTTGATGGCCTAAACCTTGAGTTAGCTTCAACTGTTTACTAAATATTCCATAAGGAATATAAACATGCATCTTTGTTATGCATCCAACTTGTTTATCCACACATATTCCTTGTTTTGTTAACTTACATCCATGATGTACTTAACCACATGCATAATCATAAGCCTATGTGTATCTACCATAGGTATTTCACAACTCACATACATCTTTACTTTAAAATCATTCAACTCATGATTGTTCACAATCATTCTCATGCGATCCTAAAAGGAATGATCATGCTGCCTCTTATCATGAAAACATATCATCCTTGCTCATTTACTCTTTCATCTATTTATACTAGCATTTCCTGAGGGAATGGAGCACATTCCCCTCACACTATCATTCAAAACAAAACTTTCATGACTCTTCAAAATAGAGTCAGCCATTTATCCATGGTATTCATTCAATCTTGGAAAGTGCAATTCTTTCCTTACATTTCACTCATACATCATACATGTGCATCATTTGCACATTTAACACCATTCATTCATATATATTCAGTCTTAATATCATGCCTTATATCAAGCAACCTTACAATGCATTAAATCCATGCACTCAGGCATAAATAAACACAAATAAACATCCATCATGCAAGCTCATTGCTTGCCCCCTTTCCATGTAATTCATACACATGGACATATCAGACTTCTAGATCCTTCTCCCAAGGATCTTACTGCCATTCTCATAACAAGTCTCATAAAGACACTCAACACTAATATTCCCTCTCAAGTGAGAGCTTGCATTCATTCGCATGATATCCACATGGCAAGTTTAACAGACATAGTCATAACTATGTCCCTCTTTCCATATGACAACAACCAACAAGAAAGTATTATTTCCTCTGGTATTATAAAATTATTCAATAGCCCAGAAATGTTATCTAGGCAACTCCAACAGTGCCCAAGGAAACAAGACAACTTATCAAGCTTCTCTTTCATGCATCAAACCATTTTTGGTTAACATACATTTTTATCAAGGGAATCCTTTTCTAGATTCCCTCTCACCACTACTTGAGCATATCAAGTCATACCTTATATGGATACCATCCACCTCTGGATGTCAATCTGATCCATTGGTCATCTAGAAGTGCTCCAACACTTCCCTCGCCACATTTGGGATAAACATTTCATTAACCATTTTACCTCATTTATAATTAATTTTAATGTCTAATAACATTTGGACTATTTCCTTAAAGCCCAAATACAATTTTAGAAGTATGTTACTTACTAAGTATTTTAATACAAAACTCTAGAGTATTTCTAAATCATAATTAGCCTTGGGTAGAAAGTCCATCTCTTTCCTTTTAAACTTTTGTAGAGGTTCTAGTTGTTTTTCCTATTCTCATGTCATTTCACTTCTTCCATGAGGTTCATTCTCAGTCCTCGTGACTTCTTTTATTTTACAAAGAGGGATTACCCCAATAGGAAGTTTTTCAGTTATAACAGGCCAAGTAGGTTGATCTCATCTACTCCAATAAGGCCTCTATACATGGAGGTTTTTTTTACCAATTCCAAATCGTTCATTTAATCAACACTTTTAATTAACAGAGGCTTCATAAGCCCACTCTTTAGGCAATTCCTGCCACCTATTCACTACATTTTCCTTTTGGACTCAAGTACTCCTTAAAACAGGCTTATGCCATTTGCATCCAAGTTTTATTATTAATGCCCCTCGACATAATCCCACTTTTGTAGGACTGGATATCATTTATCCAAAATAAATGATAGTCTTATTCTGCCACAGTCTAGCATGATTCAATATCGTTGGGAAAAATCCCAAGTGAATTTTAATCTACATCCTTCTCCTCAAGGAACTTATGCAAATAATTTCCATACGACAATAATACTCTCAATAGGCTCATATTAGCCTTGGTAAACTAGTCTTATGATTATTCTCCAGCCCATCCAGGTTTGTGTTTGAATCATGCTCTGCTAGATAGGGTAGGGCAGGGTGCCCTCTACCTTACAGTTTTCTAAGAAAGAAAAATAATCACTTGACTCTTTCGTGAGCCCAAGTAGGCCAAGTGTTGTTGCCCACTCTGATACCATTCTTTCACACACCTGACTCCTAAAGTACCTTTTTAAGGAACAGGGCATCAAAATTTCACTTTTCTCAATCACCTCAAATCCTTGTAACTAGGGTCCCATTGTCTTCGGTTCGACGAGGGTTTTCCAACGACTATTAATTTGTCTAGATATGCATTCTGGATTGCAATTTATGGCCCTTCGAAGTTCTTTAAGCCTTCATTGACTAGATTCTCTCACAGCCACGTGACACCCACATGGCTCCCTGTCACCTGAAACTCCACATCATCATAGTATATAAAGAATATCCCAACCAGAAGTTGACATTTGTCTAGCTCCTATAGGCCTACAAAGTTAATTAATCATTAACATAGATAAATCCCACTCCTTACTAAATCTCCAAGGGCACTTAGGGTTATTAATCTTAGTTAAAGCCTAAGTTTTTGGACTTCGGTGAAAGTTCCTTGTCATGAATTTGTGAATAAACCCAATTCTCTTGAACGTCAGAGTTCCAGAGAGGGTCCCACTCATTTAATTTCTTATGTTTAAAACATTATAACATGGGGAAGCGAGATATTGGTCTGGGCCTTTGGCCCTTTTTACTTATTTTTTTTATTTATCCAACGTCCCAGAATCCTATGGGGTACACACTTACACATGGTTGTGCATTGAACGACAATATAGGAACCAGTGGATCGGGGCCTTCAGCCACTTTAACCATAAAGTCTCGATATCCCAACTATCCCAAAGTCCCGAGGTTCTGCCACGTAGCTTCGGCCTTCAACCCTATTGAAGCATGCGATCTAACACACTAAGCCTCTCAAAGTTTTGAACTCCCAAACTCCTGGGGTCCCATTAGCCATTAGGTCAAGAAACTACTATTACACATCAAAATCACTCATTTCAATGATGACCTATTGTCATCATTTCAAGTGTCGCAAGTGTCGCATTTTAGCCATGAGTGTCGCAAGTGTCGTAGAAATCATACAGTCATCTTGCCTATGTCGTGTCTTGAATGACATCAAAAGGAAACTTGAGACACCCTCAAAGACTGGTTTAAGAAGGAGAAATCAACTTATGAAGAATACAAATATTTTTCCTTAAGAAGAACCACTTAAAAATCAATTTTGAAGGGAAACGCTCCCCTACCAACTGTCAGGGAGTGCCAACAAACCCTAACCTTCTTTGGGGGAGCGTTGCAACACTCTATGCCCCATTCTGGGTGAGCGTTGGGTTGTTTGAGGAAATCTTGGGTTGTTGAGTAAAATCAAGGAAAAATCCCCCTCACCTCTGGAGTTGGTTGGATTCGAATCTGAGGTCAAGGATGGATCTTAGGGAAGATCCACAACTGATGGAGAATGATCCTCAACCTATCCCAAGAATATATAAGGCGGTTGGGTCTCTCCAAGCTTATATAAGGAGGCCTTCTCATGGTAAACATGAGATGGAGATTTAGAGGCATCAAACTTATGATCTCATAAGGGAGATAATCAGTAAAGCATATTCATTTTGACTGTGGATTATTTGAGCAAGGGGTTGGACAAGGAGAACTGGAAGAGGTTGTTGCAACTTCATCAAAGGTCTATAACTATTTCTATCTAGTTCTCATTGATACATGTGCTTGGCTTGTTTCTTTCAAGGTCGTGTATGTCTACATGAACTTGTCTTTGATAGATAGATCTAGTTTTGGATTAATCATGGTAGAATAGGAAGTTGTGTTGTCTTTGTTGTTATTGGATTGCAGGACTTGTTGAAGAGCTTGGGGATCAAGGCTCAACTTGGATTGGGTAAGGAAAAACATCGACAAAAAGGTACATTCTTCTTCCTTTTCTCTATTTTATCTACTTAGCTAGGTTTAAAAGGATGTCGGTGACCGAAGCTAGCACCTTTCTGTCTTGATCTTAGAGATTTAGGGTTCAAGAGGAAATCCACTTGTCCGCAGGGGGATTTTCCTGTAACATAAATTGGTGACTCCATTGGGGATGGAATCCTATTTGTATTTACTTGGTTTTTCATTTCCCTTTTACCACCTTTCAGATCACTTTTACTATTTTTTCATCATCCATTAGCCCTCTCCTACCTTCACTAGCAATTTCACCAATGTTTATGCATTCTAGGCGAGTTTTTTGCATTTTTTGGCTCTTTTTTTGAGGTTATGGGAAGATCAACGCCCCCCTCAGGCCATACCAGAGAGCTATCACTCCCCTAAAGTGCTTTAGGGAGAACTTCAACACTCTGTACCCTTGGGACATGGAGCGTTGGTCTCCTATTTGGAAGAGTTTTTCCCTTTTCTGCTCAGATTTTTCTTAGTTTGTTTTGTGGAAGTACTTACCTAGACTTTGTGATTGGTTTTTGAAGTTATTTAGGTTGATATTTGGTGCTTATAACCCCTTATTTTCTTTATTGGAGCTTGAAACGTTTTCCGAAATGTGAAATTTCCCTTTCTAGCTTCTTATTTTGTCAGGACAATTTGAGTGATTTCTCTTTCTCTATGTCTTTTCTTGGATTATTCTTTGCATCCTCTTGTAATCAATGATTTTTTGTTAGTTGTTGAATCCTTGATTGAGTTCTTGTTAGGACAAGTTTCTACTTGTTTTCTTTCAATTCTCATTGCTTTGAGTACATGCTTTGTTTGAAACCTCTGTCATTTCGTGTCTTTTGCATCTGCATTTGAATCTTTCTTTTGATTGAAAGTTTTGGAGCATTGAAGGATTTTAATCTTATTTATTTATACATTAGAATAAAACAAATACCATACTTGCATTCTTGCTTTTGGGTAGTGAAACTAGCTTACATTTGAAGTAGAGGAATTGCATGGTTTTTGGCATTTTGGGACATTGTGCATATGGAATGATAAACGTTTTCTCTTTCTCGTAATATACATTTCATCGAAGTGAACTATTTTCATTCTCATTTATTTTCATTGTTTAGAGTTGGTCAAAAC
Source organism: Picea engelmannii (assembly GCA_009831015.1). NCBI lineage: Eukaryota > Viridiplantae > Streptophyta > Pinopsida > Pinales > Pinaceae > Picea > Picea engelmannii. The sequence goes on along the minus strand of ML784874.1, from coordinate 164,672 downwards.
ATCATTTATTCCACTCCATGTTCCTCTTTAGTAAATAATAGCCTTAAAATCAAGCACTAAACTAAAATTTATCAGACATTTTTACATTTTCTGTTAGCAAACCTACATTATCTTAAGGTGTAGGGATTTGGAGTAGGTTGAAAGGATAACTTTCCAAAGCTGTCAAAAAAACTTAGAATCGTGCAATAGGGAGAGAAAATCCAATTCTCGTATCAGCTTACTGGGATCCCCCTCTCACACTGGGGTTACCCACAAGGTCGCGTTCGGGAGAGTTACGGAGATTATCCCTCTGTGGTTCAACCGTTCATAGTAGTCAGATCGTATATTGGGGGTTCTTCTTGAGGCTCAACTGTCTTCATTTGGTCTCGGTGCTTCATGAACTCTGAATTCGTTCTAGGTCCTATGGAGTTCTACTCGTCCAACTGTCCTCAGTTCTCTTGAAGGATTTCGGACTTGTTATCCTGCCCATATGTTCAGAATAGAATTTTGATTATACCTGCCTAGGGGTTGACTGGCAGTTGGTGACATTAGTAGCCATTATATTTAGGGTCTTACACAAGGTGACGGTGAAGGGAATTCTCATTGTACCTGGAACAGATTTTGGTCAAACTCACTCGGGCTCCTTGGATGGTAAATCCACAATTACTGTGTGGAAGCTTGCACCAAGGCATAATTCCATTAAGAAGGTCACCAACGTAATTGATCCACCCGCTCTATCGCCGCCCCTTCCTATATTGATCTCGCGACGTTGGATTTCATCACCAACTAGTGGTTTCATTGTGGGAATTTTTGTTTGATTGTTTGCTTCTTAGATTCATAGCGTGTGTTTTTTTTTTTACTCAGTGGACCTTAGGTCAAGTCAGTGTTAATGGAATCAACTCTTGGGAGTACCAATGGAGGAACCCCTTGTCCCAGGGAATCTTTCACCTTTCCTTCTTTTGGAAATATTGCTCCTCTATACATTGCCACACTAAGTCTTTTGGGACTCACCATCGGATCACTGGTTTGGTTGTTCCCCACTCTGGTGATCTCGAGTTTTCCCAGTGCTTCAGCTACACCTAATGCTTCAGATGTAAGTAAACCACCCACACATCAACCTCATTTCGACTTTTTTCCTTCTTCACCCATTAAGTCTCCTTCCATTTCTCCTTCTTCGCCTAGTGAAATCTCTAAAGCAAGTAGCCAGGTTGATAAGAAGAAGAAGAAACAAAAAGAGAAGAAGAAGAAGAACCCGAAAAGGACCAAGCCTCCAACCATATCATATGTTGGATCCAAGCAAGTTCTAGGGATGATTTTAGGGGCTAAATTTCACTCATGGGATAATTTTCCATGGCTTTTCCAAAAACGACATTCGCTATTTTAAAAATGATTTGCCCAAATTCTATATGATAAAATTATTTTACCTTAAAAATCGCCAAAATTTAATAAAAACTATATAAAATCTTTAGAAATTTGAATATTTTTACAAAAATATCGCCAATCATTTATAGTTGGCATATGAAGGATTAGTAAGATTTGCCAAGGTTTCTACATTTTAAAATAAATTTCCATGCTTAAAATCATCCCTGCAAGCAACCGACTACTATTAATCATACTGGGAGTGTTGATGAGGTCGACAAGATTAAAATGAAGAATCTGAAACCCAAATTCCCTTGCAGTCTTTGTAAGGGTGACCACTTTCTGAGGGATTTCCCTGGTGTTCCCAAGGTCTTAGAAATGTGGTCCTCCACATCATCGGCCTCTGCTAGACATGTTGGTGACGCCCCGTCAACTAGTGACGTTAAGGTTGGTAAGAAGAAGACAACTGTCAAATTTCCTTGTATGTTGTGTGAAGGTGATCATTATTCTCACCTTTGTCCTCGTATGGATGAGGCTTATTCTCTATTGGAAAATCTTCAACTTCCAACTGGTTATCCTAATATTTCCCCCAACCCATTGTTAGTTGATGGAATGGTCAATATGGTTCCATCCTCAGTCAATCCAGTTGATCGGATGGTCAATCTAGTTTCATCCTTAGTTGAACCACTAACCAAAGTAGATGATCCAGTTCTATCATCGATTAACCCCACTTTTCATCTGAAAAGTGAAACCCAAGTGACTGATCTAGTCCTATCATTGGTCAGTCCCACCCTTCATCTGAAGAGTGCCGACGTGGTCAATCCCACTCCACCTCTAATGAGTGACAAATTGGTTTCTCCGGTCCCTTCATCGATCAATCTGGTTGATCATGTCATCAATCTGGTCACATCCTTAGTCGAAACAGTTGACAAAGTGGTTGATCCGATCCCGTCTTCGATCAATCCTGCTCTCCCATTAGAGAGTGAAACCCAAGAGGTCGATCTGTTTCCACCTGTCGACCCCATTCTCCCTTTGGAGAATGAAACCCAAGTGGTTGATCTGATGTCATTATCAATCGATCATACTCTCCCGCTAGAGAGTAAACTCAATTTTGCCCATGTTTTTCTCATTGATACAAAATCTACCATGCAGGGGGAATTCCTTCTCCCACGAAACCCCCTCCAAGTAATGAGGCCATCCTTTTTTATTGGGGTGTGCTAACTGGACCTCGTCTTCCCTCTCACATTCCTTTCAAGATTACAGTATAGGTTTGTGGTCGTGATGTTCCTCATGCGCTGATATATGAAGGTTCGTACATTAGTATTTTGTCCTCTATTGCTTGGAAAGCTTTGGGTTATCCTCAGCTTGTGTCGGTTACCCAGCCTCTATTCGCTTTTAACAGAAGAACCAGTCACCCTTTAGGGATCCTTCCCCAATTTCCCATAACTTTGGGAGGGAAAACTGTCTTTATTGATTTTATGGTAGTCCAACACCCCTTGGATTTCGATTTACTCCTTGGGCGAGATTATGTCTATGCCATGAAAGCTATTGTGTCCACTCTCTTTCGTGTGATATCTTTCCCTCGTGATGGAATAATGGTGACTATTGATCAACTTTCGTTCATTGGCCCTGACTTGACCATCAACCCAATGACCTCCCTAAACGGTTCTTATATGCAGTTGGTATCACCCTTGCCACAGGTCAATTATGTGGCATTGTCTCCCATGACTTCAACTTTTTATGACTTGGATCCGGTAGTTGTCATAGTGATCTCTTCAGTAAGGCTTTTGGAGCCTGATCTCCTTACCCCTGTCGCGGCCCTCAACATCTGTTCCTCCCAGAGCATTATTCTTCCGTCCAGTGAAGATCTCTTGGAAGCCATGACCGAAGTGTGTCCTTTGACATGTATTTCTTCCAAAGAATTATCCTCTTGGAAGCCATGATCAAGGAGAGGTTATGAGCATAGTTTCTCTTCTCTGTGGCAAGCTCATTAAAAAATGAAACAGAGGTCATGAGCCTAGTTTTCCTCTCTGTAGCAAGCTCGTTAAAAAATCTAACAGAAATCTGGGGATTCAACCCAGAGCCCTTAGCATAGTTATTTTCCTGTGTTAAGCTAGTTAAAATATGAAACAGTCACCTCTCCTAACAAGTTGAGTCTTTCTTTAGGTCTCGCATTTGAACCTTCATTTCATCCACCCTTATCCTTTTTCTCCATCCAGTACAGAAATTGGTGACAACCTCAAAGTCAGTGAATGATTTGAAGCTTGGGGGGGCATGTCTCCAGCCTTTGATTATCATTCTAGAGTTAAGCCACTAGTTTTTCAAGCTGGGGGAAGAGTACCAACCATCCATGGGTATCCCAACCTTTGGAAATTACGTTGGGAATTTACAATCATAGTTTAATTTTGTTTCAAGCTTGTGTAAAAATGAAACCAATAACGAGCATGGTCTTAGTTCCTTCTCATGCTCGCAAAAACATGAGAATGTAATCGAGTAGACTTTTATCAATTTTTCGTACTCGTAAAGGTTATACAAAAAAGGAACCCCCTGGGGTCTCCTTTAAGCTCTTTTCAGACTCTCTAAACATGAAAATATTCCCGAGTGATCTTGCTTCCTTTCCCACTCATTAAAAGGTTTGAAAGGGCATCTTTTGAGTGATAATTTATCTCTTTTTAGGCCTCACGAGACTAACATTACAAAAAAGGATAACCTTAGAGTCATCTTTAAGTTCTTTTCAGAATCTCTAAACATGAAAAATCCCCGAGTTTACCTTCTCTGGACTCGTTAAACAAATCATACATTGAAGGACCCATATGGTACCGAACCCTTACATCTTCCAGTTTGTTAAACAAAGGAAGAGGGAATTACCGAAGGTGAGTTATATCAAGCATGTGTTATCCTCCTCAAGCTCATTAAATCAAAAAGAGGTACTCGTCTATCTGGATGGGGGGGAAAATTGAAGGAAACAAGATAAGTAGTTTTTGGGAACATTACAGGTCACTCTTATGGTCTCCCTTGAACATGACACTTTGTCTTTGAATACATTTTAATCCGATGAACCTCTGCACTGAACCAATACTCTGCATTTCTTTACTCCTTTGGGTCGCCCGACGAAAGTCATAGTATCCACTACATCATCATGTTTTGGTCCATGTCATATTTCTATTGTTGTGCCTCAGCGTTCAAGGGAAGTATCTTCCTTGAGTCAACCATCACAAATATCTTGTTTCAATACCCATGTCAGTCCATGTTCATTTGATCTACCAATTTACATCTCTATGTCAGTTCTGTGTCGATGATGGGGGATACATCAAGGCCCTCCTGCGATGAGTCTATTCCTGTCGACTTCAACACATTATCTGGGAACTAGACTTAGAAACCAGTTAGTACCTTGGGACCTGCACGCCTCAATGGCGGGCCTCCTCACTTCCGACAGTGGGTTTACATCATTGACCCCTGATCTCTGGAGTTGGTTGGATTCGAATCTGAGGTCAAGGTTGGATCTTAGGGAAGATCCACAATTGATGGAGAAGGATCCTCAACCTATCCCAAGAATCTATAAGGTGGTTGGGTCTCTCCAAGCTTATATAAGGAGGCCTTCTCATGGTAAACAGGAGATGGATTTTTAGAGGCATCAAACTTATGATCTCATAAGGGAGATAATCAGTAAAGCATATTCATTTTGACTGTGGATTATTTGAGAAAGGGGCTAGACAAGGAGAGCTGGAAGAGGTTGCTACAACTTCATCAAGGTCTGTAAGTATTTCTATCTAGTTCTCATTAATACATGTGCTTGGCCTGTTTATTTCAAGGTTTTTTATGTCTACATGAACTTGTCTTTGATAGATAGATCTATTTTTGGATTAATCATGGTAGAATAGGAATTTGTTTTGTCTTTGTTGTTATTGGATTGTAGGACTTGTTGAAGAGTTTGGGGATCAAGGCTCAACTTGGACTGGGCAAGGACAAACATTAACAAAAGGTATATTCTTCTTCCTTTTCTCTATTTGATTGACTTAGCTAGGTTTAAAAGGATGTCAGTGACCAAAGTTAGCACCTTTTTGTCTTGATCTTAGAGATTTAGGGTTCAAGAGGAAATCCACTTGTCCGTAGGGGGATTTCCTGTAACAACTACACACCAGGGGGTGACATGTGGAAAAATATGGAGATGACATGTGGCACAATCAATGGGTGACACGTGTCAAGTTCCATTTGGCACATATGGTATGTGAAAATAATGAATCGGGATGACATGTGGCATGCATAATATGAGTCCATGTCACCTTAGGTGACGTCGGCATGCAACGTCACTCTGGGATGATAGTATTCGAGAACATACTGCTTCTACTACCAGCAGAATTACCTAGAGCTCCAAAGTCCTGAAATCCCTCCAGGCGACCTTCCAATATCCTCTATCCAATGGTCGAGATAGGTCCACGTGGATCCTTAGATCTATGGCCTTCATCACTTAGCAAATTCGATGTTCGGGGTTTTTTTTGTTTAGTTTCCTTTTCACTCCCGAAGTGGCAGTGTCGGTCTGACCACAGTCTAGATCCAACAATTAAAAGAGAGATCCTGAAGTATCCTTGAATCGACAGTCCTTATCGCTTCGTGACTTCAACATTCGGGGGTTTTGTTGTTTAGTTTCCTTTTTACTCCTGAAGTGGCCAGCATCAGACTAACCACGGTCTAGATCCAATGGTCAAAAGAGAGACCCTGAAGTATCCTCAAATCGATGGTCCTTGTCACTTCGTGACTTTGGCATTCAAAGGTCTTTTGTCGTTACACTGTTTGTTTTCCCTGGAGTATCGGGATCTTGAAGTTCGAGTAGCATAGTTCCTTTGGGGCATAGCGAGAGGTTCTGGGTCATGGTCATATAGGATATTAACAAGTCTAGGCTACGCTCTCTAGCTCATTCTCCTCTTTGACCTCCGAAGTCTCGGAGTTCCGAAGGGGACCCATTTATATTATGTTAATTACAACTTAATGTAATTACTAATATTTATTAACTAGGCGACTTCGTAGGTCTGAACCTTTGATGGTTTTAACTCGTGAGGTCCATCACCCAAAACACTATAGAGTCCTGAAGCTCTGAACTCCCGGAGGCCTAGCTCCTTTTGGGTATGATCCAATGACCCAAATCTATCCTTGCAGCCAGATCAACATCTGTTGTGGCTTCTTATGTACTTCGCGGCTCCACTTCCCTTCAACAAGGGATTTAAACCATGATTTTCATAGGTTGCAGCCTTGCTCTTCATTCTACGAGCGTTATACCTTTTGAGCTTGCAAATACTTCGAATGAAGTGTGGGTGCACTTCTTTCACTTCTCTTGGAATTTAGAATTATAGAGTTATTAACCTCTACACAAATTGCATAGGCTCTGTGCAGCCTCGCACTACCTCTCCTGAGCTTAATAGACCCTTTTTCCAGGAGACCCAAAACAACTAGAAGTATAGACATGCATACATGAAACTGTCCCTATAGTCAACAAAATCACAGTTTATTTCCTTTAATTTGAGCCACTACATGGGGCTCAAGCATTTACGTGTACAAATCATGTTCAAACCATATAGTTCCTTAGTTTCTTAAATACACAATCAAGTAAAATAAAGAAAAACAGCCTAATAACCAAACAAGCATGCGCATCCCTGAAACGTTCACAGGATATTCAACCTTAGTTTATAGTTAGAGTTCAATTTCATAGGGTATGAGAATACTTATCTATTACAAGTGGCAGGCATCTAATTGATTGTGGGTGTTCTCCTCTCCACCCAACCGCAGGCTCATAGGCATTCACTCTTAGTACTCTAACCACCTGATCTGGATTTTATGAGCAGAACGAAATGAATACAGATTATTAACAGGTGCTTAACACAAAATAACAGAGATACAGTAAAACTAGTTTTCTATTCAATAAAGAAATAAGCTGGAAACTGTAAAATGCAGTGGAAACAAGCTTGCTGGAATGGTGGTGGCTTATCTCTGAGAAGAGATGTGATGGATGTGCTCATTCGCAAGAAGATGATTACCATGAGGATCTGAAGGCCTTTTTACAATAAACAAGAATGCCAAAAAACCCTAGACATCCAAAAACCTAACCCTAGGAGATGAAGTGCCAAAAGTCATGTGGGCCCCGTTTGGGTAAGTAAGTACATCAACTTCCCGGGGTCGTAACTTTTGCATAAGATCTTCGTTTTAGGAATATGATAGCCCATTGGAAAGATCTATCCGAGGAATACAACAGTTGCACAAAATTTCATGATGAAATTTTGCAACCACAACATGCCCCAAAAAACATCGTTTAGGGCCTCAAAACGGCTCCGAAAGTTCAGGACCCGAAAAACTGCTAAAAATAGTAAATTATCAAAATTGCTAGAAAGACATTTTGAGCCAGCTAGAAAAGGTGGGTGGCCACCGATATCCACTTGGATCAATCCTCCCTCCTTAGGAAGCAATGTTCTCCATTGCATTGAGTTCCCCCATCATATGAGGAAATTTTTGTTGAATTTGGCCCCGGGTGAGCCACTTGCCTTGGTGCAGGAGTTGCCCTGCTTTGACGACTCGATAAATATGGAGCCTTTGTTGTTGAGTTCCCTTGATCTGTGTGTCCACAATCTGATCACTGGATGCCTATTGTATGCAATCGGGGTTGAGCTCTGTTGGTGTCAGTTGTTCTGCTATGTCTGAGGTGTCCAATAATGGTGGGAAATAAGGCCGAAGGAGGTCCACGTTGAACACTGGGTGCAGGCCAAGGAAAGGAGTAATGTTGAGCTCAAAAGAATTATCCCCCACGGCCTTAGTGATAGTGTACGACCCATAATGGAGTGGGCGAATCTTCCAATGGGGTCTTGTAAGGCATTCTTTCTGCAAGTGCAACCAAACTTTGTCGCCCATCTGAAAATTATGTGGCACCTGATGTTGATCATGGCGTTGTTTTTACTTGGCATTAGACTTCTGTAGGATATCCTAAACTTGTTGGCAGATGTGCTGGATCCACTCAATGAACCGGGTGGCTTTGTTAGCTTCAGTTGGAGCAGGAGATGAGTCGGTCGAGGTGATCGCAAGGGGAAGTGAAACATCTATGGGACCCAATGGTTGGAATCCCAACCCCACCTGAAAGGGGTTGTGGCCGGTTGAGCTATGCAGGGCTCGGTTGTAGCTATGGTGGACATAGGGAAGGATCTCATCCCATGTGCGGGGGTGATTTTAATTATACATGTGAATGATATGCACAATCATTCGATTTACAACCTCGGTTTGGCCATCTGTCTGGGGGTGGAAGGTTGTGGATTTAGTGAGCTTGGTGTCTAGCAATGACCAGAGGCTCGACCAGAATGTGCTGAGAAATCAACTATCCTGATCTGAGACAATGGTTTGTGGGATTCCAAAATGTACCCAGACTCGTTCAAAGAAGAGCTTGGTAGTGGTCTCTACTGTGATTCTCTTCTTGTTGGCAACCAGAATCGCCACCTTAGAAAAATGATCAACAACCACAAAAACACAATCATTTCTTCACTTGGTGGATGGGAGGCCCGACATGTAGTCCATTGAGATGGATTCCCATGGCCTGTCAGGAGTAGGAAGAGGGGTGTACATGCCCTGTTTCTTAGTGGTCGGTTTGGCAATAGTGGAGGCAGTGCATGACCTGATATAATTGTTGACCTCCTATCGAAGTTTCGGCCAGTAGAAATGTTTCTGTGGCATCACCACTGTCTTTTCAACACCGAAGTGTCCTGCCACCTGACTGTAGTGGGATTCCTAGATCATCTTCGCTCGCTTGCTTGTTGGAACACAGATATGGCCCAGACGACACAACAACCCATCCTGAAGATGGAAATTATCAACAACTGCGTTTGCACCCAACATTTGGTAGGTGGTGGTGAAGTCAGGGTCTGTCTCATAGAGTTGGGGCCATTCAGAGGTCTCATGGCCGCAAGAGTCTAGCACCGTGGTGAGTGCCATGACTGGTGATCTGCTGAGGCAATTGGCGACGCGATTGGTGCTTCCTGTTTTATACTTGATGTTGAGGTGGAATTGTTGCAAGTATGTGGACCACTTTTGATGGCGGTCATTCTGCAATTTTCCCTATGTCTGCATGAACTGCAGTGGTTTATGATCAATGTGGATGACTGTCTCCTTCCCAAGAATGTAATGTATCCACTGGCGACAGGCTTGCACAATGGAGTACATTTCTTTGTCATAAGTAGGGTACTTATGGACAGTATCTGACAGTGTCTCACTATGATAGGCCACAGGGTGGTCGTGTTGAGTGATAACGGCACCCACAGCATAGTCTAAAGCATCTGTCTCAATCTCAAAGGGATGTTGCAGGTCTAGTAGTGAAAGTACTAGGGCTGAGCACAAGCGCCACTTCAAATCATCGAACGCTTGTTGTTGGGACCGGCCCCACGCAAATTTCTCCTTACCACCACCCCTGTTTATTTGGCTGAGGGCCCATGCAATATGGGAGAATCCTAGCATGAACCTGCGGTAGAAATTGGTAAGGCCCAAGAAGCTCTGAAGCTCAGTGAGTGTGGTTGGGGCTGGCCAATCACGGATGACTTGGATCTTGGCTAGATCCACATGTATTCCATGTTGATCAATGATGTAGCCTAGGTAATGGACCCTGTCCATGCCGAAGGAGCATTTTTCCAAGTTGGCGTATAGCTTGTGCTGTCACAGGGTGTGCAGAACTTGTTGAATATGCTGCAAGTGTTTGGCCCAAGTCTTGTTGTAAATTAGAATGTCATCTAGATACACCACTACAAAAGTATTGGTGAATGGTCGTAGGATATCGTCCATCATCCTCATGAAAGTGCCTGGAGCATTTGTCAAACCAAAGGGAATGACCAACCATTCAAAAAGGCCTTCCTTTGACTTGAAGGTGGTCTTCCATACATCTGTCTATTCTATCGAGACCCGGTTGTAGCTAGACTTCAGATCAATCTTATTGAATTATTTGGCCCCCGTAAGTTGATCAAGGAGGTCGTTGATTCGGGGAATCGGGTATCAATTTCTGACTGTGATTTTATTCAAAGCCCGATAATCAATATAGAGTCGCCAGGTTCCATCTTTCTTCTGTACCAGCACGATTGGGCTCCCGCAAGGTGATGAGATGGGATGGATGTGTCCCTTGTGGAGCAGTTCTTGGATTTGTCGCTTGATCTCCTCATTCTCTAACAAAGAGCGATGATAGATTGGCCCATTGGCCAGTGGTGCGTCGAGGGTCAAATCGATGGGGTGCTTGACCTGGCAGTGAAAAGGTACCCTTGTAGGTGAGGAGAAGATATATGAGTATTCTTCCACGAACTTATCTACTTGCTTCTTCTATGTGGAGAGGTCGGCCACAGAGACTCTAGATATGGCTGTGATCTTTCGCTTATTCTAAGAGCGAATCACGAAGAAGACAAACTTCCCCATCCGAGAGATGACCTTCCTGCATTACTTAGCAGAGATCAAGGAAATAGCACTAGATGGGACTGCCTCAGGTATCCTGTACAATTTCCTGTTCAAAGTAATAATAACACTACGAGGCCTAGACTCATATACAACATGACGTTTCCATAAATAAGGTTGGCCCAAAAGAACATCACAAACTTCGAGAGGAGCGACATCACACAATACCTCGTCTTTGAAGGGCTTGATGTCCTACAACAGTCGACACTGTTGCCTAGTGCGGAGATCACTTCCTTGGCAGAGCCATCCAATGGTGTAGGGTTGTGGGTGCGGCGTTGTTGGCAGGGCCAGTCGCTTGATGACCTCTGCTGAGATGAGGTTCTTCTGGCTACCACTATCAATGATGAAGTGCAGCGGGGTGCCTTTTACCCACATCCGTGAATGGAAGAGGCGCTCTCCTTCTTCTGGCTCATCTAGTTCACCAGGCTGGAGCTTGGTGGTAGCAACGGTGGCACTAGGTTCCATGTCAATGATCTGTCTTCCCCTTTCTGGTTCTGACTCAGAGTCAGAATCTGCATCTGATTCAGAGGCTTTCACTTCGGCCACCGACGATTTCTTTGAGCGACAATCAGCAATGTTATGCCAAGGGCTCTTATGGAAGTCACACCACTTCCTGGTGTCTTTCTTTGTCTTTCCGATGTCCTCCTTTGCTTGCAGCTTGGACTGGTTGTCTTGATACTGTCCATCTTTTCTCTGTCCTTTGTTCTGTGGGTTGGGGCCGCCCTTTCTTTGCTTTTGTTGTGAGGGGTTACCAAGCCCAAATAGCCGTGTCTTTTGTTTGAGCTTCTGCTCAATTTTGACGACATATCTATAAGTCACGCCCAAGGATGACATGTCTAGAAATTCCATTTCGGTCTGGATGTATCTATGCAGAGCACCACGATACTTGAGCACCAGATGTCGCTCTGAATATTTGATAACCATCTTGGTGCTCAAGGTATGGAAGATATTTGTGAAATCTGGCACTGCTTGGTCTCTTTCTTGCTGCAGTATGATCCATTTGGTAGACAGGTCGTCATAACTTCTGACAGGGTAGTATTGTTCCTTAATAGAATCCTTGAAGGATTCCCCAGTGGCTGTGACTGAAAATAATGAGGGTTCCTTTGTTTCCTTTTGTTCGAAGAAGATGCGTCGCTTGTTGGTAGCCGCCGAAGGATTTGCGTGAAACTATCCATCATCTCGTTCCTCTGTTGCGTGAGGGCTTCCTCAATCAATAGTTTGAAAGGATCTCCTATCCCGTCATCTTTCTTTTCTCCTGCCATGAGAGGTCTCTTGGGCGTGCGAGAGTTTTTGTCCCCAAGAGAAACAAGCTCAAGACCCAAGTCTTTGTACTTCGACCTCGTTGGGGACATGCATTAAGACAACAAGGAGCAGACCACTCTGATACCACTGATCCGGATTTTATGAGCAGAACGAAATGAATACAAATTATTAACAGGTGCATAACACAAAATAACAGAGATACAGTAAAAATGGTTTTCTATTCAATAAAGAAATAAGATGCAAACTATAAAATGCAGCGGAAACAAGCTTGCTAGAATGATGGCGAATTATCTCTGAGAAGAGATGTGACTGTTGCGCTCATTCGCAAGAAGATGATTACCATGAGGCTCTGAAGGCCTTTTTACAATAAACAAGAATGCCAAAAAACCCTAGACATCCACAAACCTATCCCTAGGAGATGAAGTGCCAAAAGTCATGTGGGCCCCGTTTGGGTAAGTCAGTACATCAACTTCCCGGGGTCGTAACTTTTGCATACGATCTTCGTTTTAGGTGTATGATAGCCCATTGGAAAGATCTATCCGAGAACTACAACGGTTGCACAATGACCACAACATGCCCCAAAAAACATCGTTTAGGGCCTCAAAACGGCTCCGGAAGTGCAGGACCTGAAAAACTACTAAAAATAGTAAATTATCAAAATTGCTAGAAAGTTGTTTTGAGACAGCTGGAAAAGGTGGGTGGCCACCGATATCCACCTGGATCACCACCCCCGTGCCAAGCCATGATATCACTAGGGGGAACTCCTGCAATTTCTCAGAGATTCTCTCTCTATCACAACCTTTGTGAGGTTTATTAGATGCATCCTCGACATCAAGCTTATGGCCCTCATCTCATCCTCTTTTTGTTCTCTCCTGTAACCAGAACAATCTAATCCTTCAGTTCTTCTCTGAACTAGAGATCCTCACACGCTCTCATCTTTCTCTCAGCACATCCAGGTCACACACCTCCCTGTGGGCATGGTCTCCTTCTTGTCTTCCTTCGTGTGTATTCTTGCATTCCTTTTTCCTCCCCAGGAAGGTTCTGGACCTGTCCTCTTCCTTCCATCAGAAGGAACTTGGGTCAATCTGGGCCTACAGGAACCTGCACTCTGTGGTACTTCGGATTGACAGTTTTTTTGTCTCCTCAGCCAAACCGTCATGCGTCCATGCAACTATGTTAAATGGTTTAAAAATAATATAATTGTCTTAATCTATCACCTAATATATAAATTATTTTTTTGTTATAAAGTATTACATAATAAATATGGAAGGAAAAACAATAAAGATTAGTGGTTGTTATTGTATGATTGAGATATTTTGAAATGAAACGATTTATCACATGATAATACAAGATTAAACTAAATATAAATTAGTTGTTATTTTTTGAGACATAAATATAAATAATTGATCTCTAAATTATTGGATACATAAAAATAATTAATTTAAGTCTATATATTAAATAAACTAAAATTGATACATAAATGATTATCATTAAAAGGATACCTAATTTTTTTTAATATAAGTTATTAATATTATGTTATATTATAATACTTTTAAAAATAAAATAATTTATATTTATTGTATTTTTTCTTTATATTTATTTAGATATTATTAATAAAAAATAATACATTCACTTTCTTTACACAAATATAATTATTAATTATTATAAGTTCTTTTTTCCATTTTTTATTAATTATTATAAAAAAAATTTAAGATGTTAAAAAGAATTTATACATTTGACTAAATTAAAACAGTTTTTATAATCAATTATACACTAATTACAAATTATATTTATATTATCTTTGGAATAAATTTGTTATACCAGAACAAATTAACTAAATATCTTTGTTATTTAAAAAAAAATCATATTGCAGCACTATAACGATGGTTTAAAATGTCAATTCATTTTTGATAAAAAGTAAACTAACAGCTATATTAAATGAATTTTTTATAATTAATTTTAAAAAGTAATTATGTTATATTTTCTAAAAAAAAATAATATAATTAATTCTTAAAAAGTTATTATGTTATATCTTCCCAAAAAACTAAAACTATATTAGATGTATTATATTAAACGTAATTGATATAATTAATCATAAAAAAAAATATGGGTTGTATGCTTAAAATACACTCAAACTCTATCATAATTATAACATTTTCATAACAATTATTTTGTTTGCTTTAAAATAAATTTAGTTATATGAAAAAATAACATACACCCTACAATATAGAATTTTAATGATAAAAATATATATATAACTATGATAAAAGTATCAACAAAGTTAAACTCTTTTACGTGATTTTGAAAATGGTGGAGGCGGAAGTATTACCACTGCAGTTGCAGGTTTAATGGAAGAACATTGGATCTCGTATTGGATCTCGTATGATCCTTGGAAGATCCTAGATACTTGGGGATTTGTATTAGACTTTTAGATGACTTGGGGTAACCTTTCCTGGAGTCTTAGGATCGTATCTCGTGAGTTTTTTTGAAGAACTTGGAGGTTTTGTGTTAGGGTCCTAACCCGCACATAGGTAGAACAATATATTCGGATGTAATAAAGGTCAATATTAATAAGGCCTTGCAATAAAATAGAATAAGTCGAATGTAAGAAGACCTAATAGAAGCTTCCACTTCTAGAAGGATCTTCCTCTAGATGCTTCTTTTGATAGACATATTTAGTATAAATAGGAGTCTAGGGTATGAGAACCCTAGCTTGGATATTATTGTAATAGAGCTCTGCTCAACTGGAGGTTGTCCACTCGAAGAGGCCCGTGAACATTGCTTTCAGAATCAAAGTGTTATTTTTGTTGTTATTCTTATATCATTTCAGTGCTATTGTGGTTATTGTTCTGGTTATATTGTTGTTATTCTGCCATTTCTAGCATTTTATTTCTGTTCTGCATACTTTTTATATCTGGTATATTACAAGTGGTATCAAAGCACTTTCTTTGGCAGAAATTGTGGGTAATTTTTTTTTTTTTTTTCAGGGTAGAGACGTATTCCGACGTTTGCAGTTGAGGGATTCATACACGCATGAAATACAAGTGGTTCTTAAGCGCACATCTATTGGCCATCCCTGTAACCCCTGTTGGTACCCCTTCGAGTGGTAGCACATCAGACAACAACTGTGTACTGATCAACCTAGATTTCTTGAAGCCCTCTTTAGATAAATCGATCAACCGCCTGGCTGCTATAGTTCCACTGAGAATAACACTTGGGAAGATACTCTCTAGTACCTGGGTAGTCGGGTAGTACGGCTAAGGGTACGGTCTATCCTCCTTAGTTAGTGCCTTGAGATATTGGGCCGAGTACTACTGTTGGACCCCGCACATATATCAGAGCGCTATAGCACAGGGCAAACCCTTGTCTGTAGAACCATTGAATACCTAACCCTTGGGGACAACAACATAAACAAATCAAAACAGACAAGATCTATTGTCATGCAACTGTTTTCGGGTTGCCAAGTAACTACACATTTCTTCCTGGTTAAGAATTTGGGCATTTCATCACTGCAGTATTCTTCAGACTGGAGTATAACTCCGTAGGTGTAAAAAAAAAAAATATCTGGAAATTGTTTCACCATTATTTGAGACCTATTCCATTGGATTCATCTCTTCACCCTTATCACATTCATACATATCATTTTTCGGCAAAATTTTTGACCCCACCTGCCCCTTTTCGGTTCCCTCATCCTCATGGCCCATACCCATAGCCAAGACTTTGAAACTCGCTTCAATACCTTGCAATATAGTCTCAACGAGACCCAACAAGAAGTGAAACAACTCAGTGCCAATGTTGTCGCCATCAATACAACCATGCAGTCCTCAATGGAGGAAATCAAACAAGACCTGACCACCCAGCTTGAATCTATCTTTTCGTCCCTCTGCACCAAGCTTCATATCCCTACAGATAACCCTTCCTCTGACTCACCCCCACATACTGAAGGTGAACATTCCTCTCATTCCCATAGCTTTCAGCACCATCACTTTCAATGTGACCAAATTTGATGGCTTGGACCCCTTTGGTTGGGTAACCCAAATGGAACATTATTTCTCTTTATACAGCATTACAGATGACCTGGCCAAACTCCGGTATGGTGTTCTCCATCTAGATCAAGAACGTTGGCAATGGTGGTAATGGAGAAAAAATTCTCGTCAAGGGTATATTGCTTGGACACACTTTGTGGCAGAGCTTTATGAACGCTTTGACACTGACACCAACCATTTGGGTCATTTGAAAAAGTTGAAACAATCAGGAACAGCGAAAGACTTTATAGTTGTCTTTGAGCGCCTGGCTTTTTGAACAGAAGGCATGTCTGATTCATTTTTCCGAGAGTGTTTTATCAGTGACCTCAAGGATGAGATTCAGGCCCATTTCCTCATGGCTCGGCCTCAGAGTTGGGTGGAGGCTACTAAAAGAGCTAAAGAAGCACAACAGGTTGCATCTTCTCAAAACCAAAAACCCTCCTTTATCCCTCGCCCTAAACCAGTAAATCTCACTACTCCCTCCACTCCACTAAAGATCCAAAAATTGACCAGGGCTAAAATGGTTGAATGCCAACTCAAAGGCCTTTTTTATAATTGTAATGACAAATTTTTCCCGAGCCACAAGTGTAAGGAACAAAATATTTTTATGGCCATCTCCGAGGATATTTCGGAAGAGGATGTTGAAACTCCCCTTGTGTCTGAGTCACCTGAAACCACTAACATAACCCCTCCCTCAGACCCTCCCGAAGTAGAACTGGTCATTTCCCTCAATGCTCTCACTGGCTTCTCCGCCCCCCAAACCCTCAAGCTAATCAATTACATCAAGCATCGGAAGGTCATAATTCTGGTTGATAGTGGAAGCACCCATAATTTCATTCATCGTCGCATTGCCCAAGAAAACATTACTACATCCATGCCATCAATAATTTCCAAATCATGATTGCCAATGGAGGCTCAATGAAATGTGGAGGGCATTTTGAAAATGTGTCTCCAAATTAGTGACTACCACCTGAAATCTCATATGTTTGCTATCGACATGGGCAGTTGTGACATTGTGTTGGGTGCAGACTGGCTAAGGAATTTGGGTCCCATTCTCATGGATTTTAAGGAATTAACCATGCAATTTGACCAGGAGTTCCACCAATATAAGTTCCAAGGCATCACCGTTGGTTCACCTCAGATCATTAGTTTCCATCGCATGGAAAATCTGCTCAAAAAAAGTCATTCTGGTGTTATTGCCCAACTCCATGCCATACAAGCAACAGAGACACCCTCGGTTCCGCAAGACCTCCAAGCCATCCTTTCTAAACATCAAGTGGTCTTTTCCACTCCCCAGGGACTCCCTCCTTCCCATGGTGTTCATGATCATTCCATTCCCCTTGTACCCAGAAGCCTTCCTCTCAATATATATCTGTATCGCCACCCATTTTCCCAAAAAAATGAAATTGAGAAAATGGTCTAGGAACTCCTTAATGTAGGCGTTATCTTCCCTAGTACGAGCCCCTACTCTTCTCCTGTGGTCATGGTCCTGAACAAACAATGTTCTTGGCAAATGTGTCTTGACTTCTATGCCCTCAACAAACTTACCATTAAAGACAAATTTATCATTCATGTCATTGATGACCTCCTGGATGAATTGAGTGGCACCCAATTCTTTACTAAACTTGATCTTCATTCGGGCTACCACCAGATACGTATGAAAGAGGCAGACATTCCCAAAATTGCCTTTAGAACTCATGAGGGCCACTATGAGTTTTTGGTCATGCCCTTTGTCTTGTATAATGCCCCCTCCACCTTCCAAAGCCTCATGAATCATGTCTTCCATCATTTTGTCTTAGTTTTCTTTGATGATATCCTCATCTATAGAAAAACCTGGACATACCATCTTGCTCATGTGGATCGAGTTCTCTATCTACTCTCTCAACACCAACTTTTCCTAAAACAGTCTAAATGTGATTTTGGCGCCTCAGAAGTAGAATACTTGGGTCATCTGGTTGGCAAGGATGGCGTCAGGGTGGATCCAAAAAAGATTGAAGCTATGCAAGACTGGCCTCACCCAAAGACTCTCAAAAGATTGTGTGGATTTCTGGGCTTAATAGGTTATTATCGCAAGTTTATTAAGAATTATGGAAAGATTGTAGCACCTCTCACTGCTCTTCTAAAAAGAACTCTTTTGCTTGGACTCCAACCGCTGCTCAAGCTTTTCAAACCCTGAAGATGCCCATGTGCACCACTCCAGTCCCGGCCCTTCCTAATTTCACAAAGACCTTTGTCATGGAATGTGATGCCTCAGGGAAAGGAATTGGTGTTGTCCTTATGCAAGAGGGTCGGCCTTTGGCCTTTACCAGCAAGCAACTATCTGAAATAAATCTGGGCAAAACAATCTATGAAAAGGAAATGTTGGCTATTATGCATGTCGTTGATCTTTGGCGCCCTTATCTATTGGGGCAACATTTCCAAATTAAGATAGACCATCAAAGCCTCAAGTATTTTCTAGAACAACGCATTTCCTCCCCAGAGCAACAAAAATGGGTGACTAAGCTCTTTGGATATGATTATGAGATCATTTACAAGAAATGCAAAGACAATGTGGTGGCAGATGCACTTTCCTGAAAATATGAATATGAAGGATCCCTTTTTTCTCTTTCCTTCATTGTACCAGATTGGCTCCAAGCCGTTTTCCAGGAATGGCTACAAGATCCCAAAAGTTTGCATCTAATCCAACAATTGCAGTCCAATTCTCCAGCTTCCCCAGGGTACTCTTGTCTCCATGATGAGCTTCGATACAAAGGCCGTTTGTATTTAAGTAAACAATCAAAGCTTAAATCCATGGTATTTTTTGAGGTTCATGCTACACCCACAACGGGGCACTCCGGGTTCACCAAAACCCATGACAAGGTCAAATGTTCTTTTTTCTGGGATGGTATGAAATAGGACATTCGTAATTTTGTCACTGAATGTAATGTGTGTCAACGCAATAAGGGAGAAAGAGTCAAATCTTTGGACACACTACAACCGCTTCCGATTCCACCTGTTATTTGGAAGGATCTCTCTATGGATTTTATTACAGGCTTATCCAAATCAGGAAATAAACTAGTCATCATGGTGGTTTTTGATCGCCTTTCCAAGTATGCTCATTTATGCGCTCTTCAACACCCGTTTACAGCATCCACGGTGGCTCAAATTTTCATGGATTAGGTCTTCAAGCTTCATGGCATGCCACAATCTATTGTTTCTGATCGTGACCCAACTTTCACAAGCAATTTTTGGCAATAATTGTTCAAGCTACAAGGCACCCAATTGCATCTCAGCTCAACTTATCATCCCCAGACTGATGGTCAAATAGAAGTTGTCAACAAGTGTTTGGAAACATATTTGAGGTGTTTTTCCTTAGAAAAACAAAATCAGTGGGCTCAATGGTTACCCCTAGTTGAATGGTGGTACAACACTTCATACCATACAGCTACACGCATGACTCCTTTTTAAGCGGTATATGGACAAAATCCACCTTCAATTTTCTCATACTTACCTGGTGTCTCAAAGGTCCAGGAGGTTGACCAAACACTTACAGTTCGAGAGGCTATTATCCATACCCTCAAAGAGAATTTGGTCATGGCATAGAATCGCATGAAGCAACAAGTAGATCAAGGTCACTCTGAACGTCAATTTGCAGAAGGGGATCAGGTGTTTCTTCGACTACAACCTTAGAAGCAAACTTCCCTCAAGGCCGAGCATTGTCAGAAACTAGCGCCCAAATTTTATGGTCCTTATACCGTTCTCAAGCGTGTCGGACAAGTAGCCTATCAGTTAGATTTGCCCAGTCAGTCGAAGCTACATCATGTTTTTCATGTTTCATGCTTAAAGAAGGTGATTGGAACTAAGTGCCAAATTCAAACCAACCTTCCCGAGTTAGCCGAAGAAGGATCCATTTGGCTACAACCATAAGTAGTTTTGGACCAGCGTGAGCGTCGCCTGTGTCAAAGAACCATCAAGGAAGTGTTAGTCCAATGGAAAGATAGAACTCCAGCAGATGCCACTTGGGAACCAGCTACCATTCTGCAACAATTTCCACATCTCAAGCCTTGAGGACAAGGTTGTTTTTAAGGGGGAGGACATGTTAGGGTCCTAACCCGTACATAGGTAGAAAAATATATTCGGATGTAATAAAGCTCAATATTAATAAGGCCTTGCAATAAAATAGAATAAGTCGAATGTAAGAAGACCTAATAAAAGCTTCCGCTTCTAGAAGGATCTTCCTCTAGATGCTTCTTTTGATAGACATATTTAGTATAAATAGGAGTCGAGGGTATGAGAACCCTAGCTTGGATATTATTTTAATAGAGCTCTACTCAACTGGAGGTTTCCCTCTCGAAGAGGCCAGTGAACATTGCTTTCAGAATCAAAGTGCTATTTCTGTTGTTATTCTTATATCATTTCAGTGCTATTGTGGTTATTGTTCTGGTTATATTGTTGTTATTCTGCCATTTCTAGCATTTTATTTTTGTTCTGCATACTTTTTATATCTAGTATATTACATTTTGGTTCATCCCTTATAGCCCCACGAGACTGTCTAAGTTACTGCTATATCCAATGACCTCTTGTTAGCTCACCCTTTCGGTTTAGAATTTTGTTGTATATCAACTAGCTTTCAACGAATTTAATGATGCAGATGAGATCTTATTAATGGAGTGGGAGGATAGTGGGAAGACTCTTTATTGTTAGCCATTTATGTGACCTCTTCATTCATTACTCTACTGGTTTTCTCGGTTCTCTCCCATCTGATGAGACTGGGAAACTGATAATTATATCAGTCTTTCCCTAAGGTGGCAGCATTTTCGAAGGTTTTTGAACTTTCCTAATGGAAAGTGAGGTCACAACTCTCTTGGGTGCGGAGGACATGGATCATTGGGAGCGGCAGGGACTATTAACATCGGTGGATGAGTTGTGTAATAATTATTACAAGCGGAATATTCATAACTGTGATTTTAACATCTCATCAACTCAGCAACCAATGCCACCATTTTCCCATAATGCTTGCACTTGTCCTACGCATTCGACAGGTAGAGAGACAGGTCTGAGAATACACCAGCTTGTAGAACTACAACCAAAGGAGGGAACTGCGGGTGTATAAACAGTCTGGAGAGCCTAAGATAAGGATGCACAAGGCATTTATCCATAGAGTGTTGATTTTATCCCTCCTTTTGAGCCTAGAACTTTGGAGCAACAAGGGGATCCTTTCTATCTGAAGTGAGGTTCCCACAAGCGACCACAGCGAGTGTGGAAGAAAAAAAGGAAAAAACATCGTTTAGTAATGGGTATGGATGTTGGCTTAGAAGAAGCCTGCAACCTTGCACTATGTGCCTTGGTGGGTAGGCTAGCATACAGGTCTCGATGCACACAAAAGCTCTCAGAGTGGATGAAATTCTCTTGGGAACCTGTTCTGGGTTACTCACCTAAGATTTTATCTTTACTGAGAGGTTGGTTAGGTTTTATTTTTAAGAGCCCAGAGGACTCAGCATGTATCTTAGATGATTTTTGGGGCTATGGGGAAGGAAGCTTGATGTTGAAGCGGTGGCGCATCAGCTTTGACCCAACAACAGACTACTTCAGCTTCTGCCACCTCTGGGTTCTCCTCCTGGGACTACCACTTCAGCTGTGGAATGCAGAGGCTTTGGAGCTGATATGCAATGCTTTAGGCCATTTTATTAAGGTAGACGAACAAGCTCTACGTGTTGCTGATAAGAGAATGGAAAAGGTTCTTGTCGAGGTTGACATTCATGCAGGGTTATTAGAAACACTAGATATATAGTGAAGGGGTCATATGTTCGTCCAACGGTTGGATTACCTGGGCCTCCCTTTTCATTGTTCTCTTTGCAGATGAACATGGCATTTGTGAAAGGACTGTACATAGACTTATGGAGCTCTATTAGAGGAGGAGTCCTCGAAGGATAACCCTACTGACAGCTACACTCCTTTGCAGGATCATCAAGACATGGGAGTTTTTTCGGGTTTAAGGAATGAGGAGAGCCCTGAACCGGTGGATACTACTTTCACTGGTAAGCTTAAACTCTTATGTCCTTCATTGTATAATTCACTATCTTCTTGGGAGAGAGATCACTTAGATAGTTATTTTCTTTCGGACTCGATACATCAGACAAAGGTTGGTAAAAAAACCGAGTTGGACTCTAACATTTTGACTCCAGTCACAACTACTATCTAGCCAGTGATCTTTCCGGAGCCACAACCCCTTCAAGACTTGAACTCACCTGCCCTCCCTATATCCCTAGACAAGGAAGACTCCTTAGTTGTTTCTGGTTATGGTGAACCTACCACTAGTGATCACTCTCTGGATAGGATGATCTTTGCTTTAGTTCCCTCCTTTAGCGAAAACTTAAGCTCCATCCCAATCCCGACTTACCTAGGGAAGGAGGTAGTCACCAGATCTAGCTCTAAGGGTGTTCACATTGATTCCTCGGGTGTAGGGATCGATATAGGGAAGGAACCGACGTGGTCGCTGGGTTTGGGTCTTGAATTATCTCTTATTAAAACCATGAGTTCTCATAAAAAGGCGGGAACCTTGGTTTCCTTACCTGCCATACAGTCTACTACTAATCTAGAATAGGAGGCGCTTAGAGGCATGAAATCCCTTGCAAGGGAAAAATCATGATCCTTCTCTCCCTCAATGTCCGAGGGGTGGGAGGCCTTGTAAAATTGGCCTCCATGAGAATAATTTTAGCAAAAACACAACCTAATGTAATTTTTCTATAAGAAACATTGGTGGATGCGGAAAAGGCAAGAAATTTCTTGTATTTTCTCAGACCTGAGTGAATGACCTGTGCAATGACCTCTGTTGGAAAGTCTGGTGGGCTACTTGTTTCATGGGATCCTATTTTCTTTTACTTAGTGCCAGTTCTAAGTTGTGGCAACATTTTTTTGTCAGGTACTACCTTAGAAAATAAAATGAAGGTGTCCCTCCTGAATGTGTATGGACCTTGTCTAGATCACGAGAAATTCAGGGAAAAAGTTGACGAAGTGGGTCTTTTAGCATTTGATGATTTGATAATGGTAGGTTGCATGAAATTCACGACAAGTTCAGAGGAGGTTTGGGGAGAGTCAGCGCTGGAAGATCCTCTGGTGGGATTTTTTAACGAGATTTTTTCAAAAAACAAACTGGTGGATGTGGCTCTTGCTGAGATGGTCCCGACGTGGCAAAATGGCAGGTCCAGAACTGAAGGCAGAGAAAAGAGATTAGACAGAATCTATGTGGCAGAGGACATGCTCACAACCTCTTGTAGATATAGAGCTTGGGTTGAATTTCCTTATATATCTGATCACGCCCCAGTGTTTCTACAACTGGATGAAGGACTATCTGCGACATCCCATCCTTTCAAGCTAAATCTGGCCTGGTTACATGACGCCTCCTTTGATACATTGTTGCGCGAGGTGTGGACCAATGAAACACTTCAACAAATAGAGGGAGCACAAAGAAGACTAGCAGAAATATTATCAACTCTGAAAGCCCGGGTGAAGGCCTCGTCAATAGAAAAACAACTCCGGGAACATTTAGAGATGGAAAAAATTGAAGTAGGTCTAAATGACCTATTCCGACAGAAGGCGCAGGGATTACAGATTGAGGATTTTGAGCATCAGGTGAGGATGTTGGAGGATGACCACAAAAAACTGTTACTGGAGGAGGAAGAGAGGTGGCGACATAAGAGTATGACTATCTAGATCACAAGCAGAGAAAAAAATATAAATTTCTTTCATCGATTCGCCAGCTTTAGAAGAAATAAAAAACACATATGGGAGATTGAGGATGAAACAGGCATGATCCATTCGGATAAAGAGACCATAAAGGATGAAGCTACCAATTATTTTAAGTCCTTCTATCATGATACGAGAACAAATAATATTGGTGATCAGGTTGCTACAGTAAGGCTATTTCCTAGAATGATGTTGGAGGAGGAAGTCTTAAATCTAGAAAATCCTTGCTCAAGGGAGGAAATTCTAGAGGTTCTGAAAGGATTTTCAAAGGATAAAAGTCTCGGGCCAGATGGTTGGACTGTAGAATTTTTTCTAAATTTCTTTGAGCTGGTCGGGCAGGATTTGCTCGATGTTGTGGAGGAGTCTAGATTAAAAGGTGAAGTAATAAAACATATCAACTCAACTTTCATAGCACTGATTCCTAAAGTTAATCGCCCCAATACTTTCTCTGATTTCCGTCCAATCGCTCTGTGCAATCTTTGCTACAAGATCATTGCAAAAATTATAGCAAATAGAATTTGGCCTATTCTCTCCCGAGCGCTATCATAGGAACAACTGGGATTCCTCAAGGGCAGGCAGATCTTAGACGCTATTGGAACGGCACAGGAGTGCCTGCACAACATAAATTCAAAAACAAATCAAGCTATTATACTAAAGCTAGATCTCAAGAAGGCATACGACTGCATAAACTGGGACTTTTTGAGGTTAATCATTTTTCAATGTGGCTTTGGGCTGGCAACAAAAAACTGGATAATGGGTTGCGTAACCTCCACTATTTATGCAATCCTGATCAATGGGGAGAAAACAAAATTCTTTCAAAGTAAGAGAGGACTTCGTCAGTGCTGCCCCTTGTCGCCCTTCCTCTTCATACTTGTGATGGAAGGTCTTAGTTTAATGCTAAAAAAAGGTCAAGCAGAGGGGTGTTGACAGGGATAAAAATATCCCGAATCATAAATATTTCACACATGCTTTTTGTGGACGATGTGATTATTATGTCAAAATCAAAGATGTCTGAATGGATCGAGATCAATAAAATTCTTAGTATCTTCTGTCGGGCATTAGGGCTGAGAACTAATGTGCAAAAATCAACCTTCCTTCACACTGGAATTCAACAGGAAACTCTTGAAGAGTTAAATGTTTTATTTAATTTTTATTTCAAAGATCTATCGGGAGGATTTAAATACTTGGGGTACTTCCTAAAACTAGATAGATTTAAAGCCGAGGACTGGCGTTGGCTCATTGAAAACTTCAAACTTAGAATCAATCACTGGTGTAACAGGCTGCTATCTTTGGGAGGCTGGTATGTTTTAGTAAAGACAGTATTGGAAAGTCTACCAGTTTATTGGTTAGCATTAGCGCACATTCTGTTGTATGTTCTAACAAAGATCCAACAGTTGGTATTTTCCTTCTTGTGGTCCGACAACAAGAAAAATCGAAGCTGTCATTTGTGTAATGGGAGTTTGCCTCGAGGCCTAAACTTTATGGAGGTTGGGCATTTAGAAACATCTTCATCTTCTACAGGGATCTAGATTCTAATACTCTGTGGAGAGTATTGACGAAGAAAGGAATATGGAACCGGGTGATAAAAGATAAATACTTGCCTTATGAATCGGTCCCTAATTGGTTAAGATCGGCCTCAGTGGTTACGACTTATGGATCACAGACCTGGAAAAACTTGATCAATTCTTTACCACTTGTTTTATAATGCCTGGCATGGAATCCGGGCTTAGGACATTCTATAGTTATTGGGAAAGATGTTATCTTGGGAATTGGAAATAACTATTTTTTATCAAAAGAATTAGTTGATACTCTGAACCAAAAAAATATTCACCTGCTATATCAAGTGAGTTGTGATCTATTGCAGGGAACACTTTTCTCAACCTGGTTAGATTGTACAACTTTGGATCTCGAGGGAGACTTAGCTTCTGAATGGGAAAAGTACAAAAATATTTTGATAAGATTAGGAATTCACCTACAGGATCATCCAAATGTTTTATTATGGACGGGAGGTGATAATTTAGGACAACTAACTGTCAAAAATGTTTACAATGCAGTTGTGGAAAATTTTTGGAAATTTAAAGTAGGAGGGTGGAGGAAAAACCTGTGGAATTGGGACTGTCCTTTAAAATTTAAGTTATTTGCATGGTTGGTAGTGGAAAATAAAGTTCTAACCTGGAAAAATCTACAAAAAAGAGGTTGGGTGGGGCCAGGGATTTGTTTCCTATGCAAGGGAAAGAGAGAGTCTAGTAAGCATCTATTTGTAAATTGTCCTTTCACTATTTCAGTATGGAATAGGGTAAAAAAATTGCTAAAGCTCATGAGTGGATGGAATGGTCTGTCAGTGACTGAATGCTTCGAAAATTGGGCAAAGCAGAATCCCTATTTTCCTACTCTGCCTACTTTCTTATGCTGGTTTATTTTGCTTGAAAGAAACTTGACAATCTTTGAGGCAGATTCCCCTTCAATACAGAAGATAGTTTTCAAAGCTATTGGTGCAGCGAACAACTATGGATTTAAGGAAAAATACTCTCTTCCTCGAACTGTACATGTGCATATTCCAGAAGACAGAGCCATTGGATGGTTCGACGGGGCAACGCAACAATTTGGTGAACAAAGTGGGGTTGGAGGTATGATTAAGATTAATAGTAACACTTCAATTTTGTGGACTCTAAACTGTGGTCAAGGAACAAACACTAGGGCTGAACTTTTGGGGGCTTGGGCCTCTTTAATATTGGTTGTAAGATTGTCAATTCCAGATTTACTTTTGCTAGGGGACTCTAAGATAGTTATTGACTGGCTAAATCAAAAGGGAGTTCTCCAAGTTGTAGCACTAGAAATTTGGAAGGAAAGGATTAAAGACACTCTCACTTATTTCAGGAATATAACTTTTGCACACATATTCGGAGAAGAGAATCAAGAGGCAGACAGATTATCTAAAGTGGCTTTAACAAATCTGCCTGGAAGCATAGCTTATAACCAATGGGAGGATGGTCATGAGGGGCCCATTCTATACTTAAAGATGTTTTAATTGTTTTAGAGGTATATTTTTTTACAGAATAGATAAAGTGTGTTGGTCTCTTTAGCCATAGTTTTTAGCAATGCATGAGGGACAACACTTCTATTTTTTTAATTTTTCCCTTTTCTTGCTATGTAATGGATGTTGCCTACATTATAAGTTTTTTCCAGTTATGAGCTCAGTGTTAGCTATGTATGATGCCAAAATAGCACAAGATCAAAGGAACTATGTTTGTAAGGACACTTGTAAGAGAACTTTTTATATATTTATGAATATAAAAGAGAAATTTCCAGTGGAAAAAAAGAAAGTTAAACTCTTTTACACCATTAAAAACTAAAAACAACTAATACAACCTGGAATTTTAATGATATAAATACATACTTTCAACACAAACTAGTACTACTCCACTCTGTTGGGCATGACAATAAATATAAAAAAACATCTCCATCATTGCTAACATCACTAATACTTTTATGTTTCAGCGTTGGCTAAACGTTCTACCTTTTGGGTTTTTTGGTTGGAATCCGACGATGTAAATCTGTACAAAATCGTTATTTTCTGTGGTTTAAATTGCATTTATGAGTGCATAAATCGATTCATCATGCTGAAAAACCCTTGAGGCACTTGGATTATACAAACTTAGCCACTCAAATCTGTAGATCCAACCATTTCTCACCGGATTTCAAACAAAATCAAACGAAAAAAAACACAAAAAAACTGCCAAAAGGTATAATGTTTAGTCTACGCTTTCTGTTTCTATTTATTGTCATGGGCTACAACTACTTTCACACGCAAACCAAAAGACAATTTCCTAAAGTATGAGAAAGGAAAAACCTAAAAATATACAAAGTAGAAAAGTGTAAGAAAAGAATAGAAGAATACTGGAACCAATTACTTGTAAAATGCAAATAAGCTATATAGAATATGCGAAAAAGTGCAAGATCAATAAATTCAATTACATGCAAAATAAACATAATTTTGGGTAACTAATACCAAATAAGTCTCTTTCAAAATCATAAAATGGATGTAAGTCATATAGATAAGAATGTAAAAACAAAATAAAAGGATATATCACAATAGAAAATGATGTTGGTGTCTACTCTCATCCATGTGCCAATACTCAATTTGATTTTGAAATTGCAAATTTTTATTTAAAGGATAAGAACAGAAGACAAATAAATAAGTCAATATGTTCTTCAAACAAATTTGATCCATGGCATATGGGATATCAATGAGAGTAAAAGGAGGATCACGTAGAAGCACTTGAACATTTGACATGTGTAATTTTCTAGGTTCATAATTGAGTTTTCATGCTAGAGAAGACTAAATACAACCTCATACACCAGTGACATCTATACCATTGTGTTCTCAACTTTCAGTATTACAATAATACAATATCATATTATTAATAATAACTGTGTATCTTTTTTTCCACATAAAATTTTTATTTATATTTATATTGAAATATAATTATTCACATATCAAACAGTTACAAAAAAATGTCTTAGATTGATTCATCACAAAAACTGAAAAAAGGATTCTAAATCTCGAGTCTAAACTCCAACTATCTCTAAAAGTACCATAATTACATTGTCATGCAGAAGGCATCATATTGCCCTACCATCATGCTACACTCTGTATCTATTACAAGGGAGTTTACCTCCCTGTATATGAATTTTTACCTAGCAAGTCATTGCCACTAAATAGAAAAAGTGACTTATCAATGTGGAATTAGCATTAATTAGTTATGCTCGAAGTCCAATAACAAGTATGTGCACTGTTTAAAAATTTAAAAGATGAAACGATTTCTTTAAAATCTGGCCAGACGGAAGATATGTAAAAAATAAAAAATAAATAAATAAAATTAGATTTGAAAAAAAATTGTTCAGAAGATATATAAAAAAAATAGAAAATAAAAAGTATATCTAAAAAAAATTAAATGCCAGGCAATTCCCAACTGAATTAGACTGGTGAGAAGGTCGTATAATAATTTAGAATCGCATGGAACATGCATTAGGAGAAATTGATGTTGATCTACTGGGTAAGGAAGGAACAATATGAATCAATCTAGACAGCATTGACAATACAGAGAAATTAGGTAAATAATGAATCTAGACAGCATGGATAATAATCATATTCTGTGGACAATACAGAGAAATTAAGTAATAATGAATCTACAAAATGGGCCCATAATGTTACCTTATTAAAGATCTGTAATTTACATATTCAAAATGTTAAAAATTCAAAATTCATTTACATATTCAAAAAATTAATTTCAATAATGAAAAATAATAATTTCATAAAAAAAATTTATATAATCTAATTTTAATGATATTTATGGAGTCAAAAAAATAGAATATTTAAATTTCTTCATAAATAAAATAAAAATCTGAAACTTGTTATTGTTGTTAACACAGTTTTGAATGGGAAGAAAATTTAAAAGACTATATAATTGTTTCACTTCTTTTATCTTCATTCTATTTGTCATTCAGTTTTCACCAATAAATAAAACTAGTGAAGAATTAACAAGGCCAATTTCAACATATTGTTACTTTCAACTTACTAGTTACCAGTGTAACCCAATGGTATCTCCAACAACCCTAACAAAATATGGTTAAAATTTTAAAATCCATTTCTATATTCAAAATTGCAATTTTAATATTGAAAAATTACAATTTCACAAAAAATTATATAATTGAATTTTGATGATACTTATTTAGTCAAAAAAAATTGACTATTTAAATTTTTTCATAAATAAAATATAAATCTGAAACTAGTTGTTGTAGTTAATACCTTTTTGATTGGGAAGAAAATTGAAAAGACTTGTATACTTGTCTCACTTATTTTCTCTTCATTCTACTTGTCATTAGTTTTCCACTGAGAAATAAAACTGTGATGAATTAACTGAAGGCCAATTCTAACATATTGTTATCTTCAAGCAAACTTTTTATTAGGGAACATATTTCATTTTTTAACCATGGAAATTTGTAACCTTATCATAAGGGGTCAACATATCTAGTTTAAGGGAATTGAATCCAGGTAGGAAGGATAACAAACATGCTACCCAATCATCTTAACTATGAACCCAAAAATATATTGTTACTAAGTAAAAGAGAAGTGCTTCAAAAAAAATAAAGAAAAGGAGTTGGCTAAACGTTATATTTTTTGGGTTTTTTTTTGAAAAAAAAAGCACTCAAATTATACAAACTTAACTACTCAAATATGCAAATCCAATCATTCCTCACTAGATTTCGGACAAAAGCAAATGAAAAAAATCACCCTAAAACAAATCACCCTAAAACAACCAAAAGATAGAACGTTTAAGCCTATCTACGAGAATCATTACGCAAAACCAATTTTGAATAAATAAAAAAATTAACCAATGCGAGTCGAACAGAAGACGTGTGAACGATCTGAGTGGTCTGTACTTATAACTGGAGGTCGAGATGATGCTCTGCATGCAGATTTGAGATTATTTGTCATAAATTTTGCTAGAAACCCTCGGGGTCGCTATGCATCTGGAGTCGCCATAGAAAAATGTTCCAGCGCTTTGTATGGTTAAGCGAGAACGTCTATGGCACAGGACGTGACCAGTTGCAGAGGTTCGTTTTGTTTGGGCAAATTTCTAGTTGTGTGTCAATGGTTGAATTTTTAATGCGTGAGTGATCAAAATGATTCGATCTGGAATCTTCGAATTTTTTTGCTCTATACAAAATTTACCAAAAAATTTAGAAGAATGTTGGAATTATGATATAAAATTGATTAATAATTTTCTTACAAATTGTTGTCATGCATTGTACATGGTGACGAACAAAGCTTTGGAAAGAATGGTGGTTGTGGGATGATTTCTATGATCTTCCTATTTATTTAAATAAATAAATTATTAATTATTATATTAATTAGTAATAATCACATTAAATAAAAAGTAGTTGATATACGTCCATCTACTTCATTAATTTTAAAAAGATAAAAAAATATCAACCACTTTTTACTTAATATAGTTGTTGCTAGTTGACCCACATACCTATAACAACCATTTATAAAATAATACATTATAAATGTAAACAATAAATACTAANTATATATATATATATATATATATATATATATATATATATATATATATTAACTAAATAATAATAAATAATTAAATTAAAATAAATAATTAAAATTAATGATTAATAATAAATTATTTTCAAATTATTAATTGATATTAATAATAAATAAAATATTACTTTATAAATAATTAACAATATTTAAATAATTAATAATAAATAAAAATAATAAATAAAAATAAAAATAATGATATTAAATAATAAATAATAAATAATAAATAATAATAATATTAAATAAATAATAATATTAAATAAATAAATAAAATATTAAATAATTAATAATGAATACATTTAAAAATTATGAATAAAATTAATAAAGTATAAAAATATTATTAATTTAATACATTAATAAATCATTCATATATATATTTCCATAATTACAATTAAAAAATAAAAATAATAAAATATTAATAATATATGAATATAAAAACAGTGATATATGAATAAAGAAAAAAATCATTTATAACACATTATAAGATAAGACAAATATATTAAAATATTAATAAAGTAAAACATTACTCATATATGATTAAAGAATAAAAAACATATCATAAAATAATAAAACATTAATATTGTGTTAATTAATTGATGTACTAAAATATAAATGTATTATTATATTGATAATTATTAATATATTTTTTAAAAAATAATACATTAATGATATATAAATTAATGTCTAAAATAATAAATGCATCAATATGTTAAAGTTAGAAATACTTTAAATTATACTAAATGTATTAAATGATGTAAAATGCATTAATATATTATTACATTAATGTATAAAATAATTATTACATTAATGTGTTAAAGTAATAAATATATAAAATATTTTATAAAGTATTAAAATATTAATTGATAAATATTTAATAATAATAAATTAATTATAAATTCAATATTATTTAATAATTATTTATAAAATATAAATGAATTAATGAGAAATAAAATTTTACAATATATAACAGAATAATAAATTAAAACAATGAGAATCTCTTAATTACTTTAGCAAAATAATAAAGTAAATACATAAAAGTCTCAAATGAATTAAATATATAATTTAAATAATATATTAATTAAATACAAGTTATTGTATTAAATACATTTAAATAATACATTAATGATATAATTGAATGTATTATTTAAATAATATATTAATTATATATAAGTTATTGTATTAAATGTATTAATGTATAATTTAAATAATAAATAAATGATATATAAATGAATAATGCATGAATGAATGTATTAAATAATGAAAATAGTAAAATGAATTATGAAAAAAATATAAAATTATTGATTTATAATGTAATGTATTAATTAACTTAAAAAACTCTAAATGTATTAATACATTAAAAAGATATGGATATATTAATGTAAAAAATATATATTAATATAGTAATATAGCAATATGATAAATAATAAAAAGAGTAATGTGAAAAGTAATCAAAATAAAAATGAAAATACATTAATAAGATATGGATAGATCTATGTACAAAAACATTAATGTAGTAATGTAGCAATATGATAAAAAAAAAACAATAATGGGTTGGGAAGATCATGAGATTATTGCTTTCTAGATAATGTTGGCAGGGCGATAATTTGTGTCGAACCTATGTAATACTTATCACATTAATGTGATTGACGAAGGACGTGGTGTGATTTTTTAAATGTGATAAAGTATTAATGTATTAATTAATATAGCAATATGATAAATAAAGAAAACAATAATGTGATAAACACATTATGTATTACTTATCGCATTAATGTGATAGAAGAACCGCGTGGTGTGATTTTTTAAATGTGATAAAGTATTAATGTATTAATTAACTTAAAAAACTCTAAATGTGTTAATACATTAAAAAGATATGGATACATCAATGTACAAAAATATATATTAATGTAGTAATGTAGCAATATGATAAATAATAAAAAGAGTAATGTGAAAAATAATCAAAATAAAAATGAAAATACATTAATACATTAATAAGATATGGATAGATCTATATACAAAAACATTAATGTAGTAATGTAGCAATATGATAAATAAATAAAACAATAATATGATAAACACATTATGTATTACTTATTGCATTAATGTGATAGATGAACGAAGTGGTGTGATTTTTTAAATGTGATAAAGTATTATTGTATTAATTAAATAATTTTTAAATGTATATTAATTAACTTATTAATACATAAATATAATAATGTGTTAAAACATGAATGTATTAAA
>ML784874.1:101303-118487 GCA_009831015.1 Picea engelmannii | reverse complement strand
TAGCATATGCTGATGTTGAAACACCACTGTGAGCAGATGCTGAAACACCGCTGTAGCATATGATGAAACAGTGCTGAAACTGAATTTGGCATTTAAATTTGGTAGAAAATTCAGTGAGACTGAAACTGGGTGGGATTTTGAAAAATTAACACGCACCAAGATGGGTATCAAAGACTCCGAGCGAAATTTGGTTCTGAAATACTGTGGAGCTCTACATAGATACATCCAGACTGAAATGGATTTTCTGGACATCTCATCACTCAATGCTACTTATCGATATGCTGTTAAAATCGAGCAGAAATTTAAGCACCAGAACAAAAAGGAGTTCGGGTTTGCAAATCCGCAACAATTGAGGTATGACAAAGACGACCCTAACAAACAGTCTCCTGAAAACTAGTCCAAGACACAAGAAAAGAAGGGTCACGAGAAGACAAAGAAGGACACCAGAAAATGGTGTGATTTCCACAAAAGCCCCTGCCACAACACCGATGAATGTCGCTCAAAATAGTCATTGGTGGCCGAGATCAAAGATAAGGAGCTGAACCCTGATTCATAATCTGATTCTGAAAATATTGGTAAAGGACAAATCATTGACGCAGACCCCATTGCTATTGTCGTGACCGAAGAAATTCAACCAGAAGAACCAACATATCCTGAAGAGGGGGAGCGCCTTTTCCATTCACAGATGTGGATGAAGGGGACCCCACTGCATTTTATTTTTGATAGCAGAAGCCAGAAAAACCTCATCTCAGTAGAGGTCGTCAAACAGTTGGGATTGTCGACAACACCACACTCACAGCCATACAATATCGGGTGGCTTTGGAGAGGACGAGATCTTCGTGTTAGCCAACAGTGTTGATTGTCATACGGCATCCAACCCTTCAAGGATGAGGTATTATGTGATGTTGCCCCACTGGATGTCTGTGATGTTTTCTTGGGCCAACCATATATGTGGAGACACCATGTTGTTTATGAGTCTCGACCCTGTAGTGTCATTGTTACTTTGGGGGGTCATCTCTACATAATACCAGTGTTACTTCCAACTATTGTTCCACCTAAAAAGTGTCTCAAGGTAGTATCTCATATTGCAAAATTCAGCTTCTTCAAAATCTTTTCAAAAGGGGAATAGAAGGACACTGCAACCACTACAACCTCGCCCCCTGCACCTTCTATCCAACAAAAGCAGGTCGACAAGGTTGCAGCAAAGCACAAAGATTCCTTCTGCAAACCTTCGTCTCATGTAGCTCAACTTGTTGAACAACCTCAGCTTCAACAGGTTCATGACATAATTCCACAAACTAAGTAGTGCGACGTCTCCAATAATACAAGCAGCTCACCAAGATGGAGATCCAACAAATGCTTTTCCCTCTCCCCCGAGAACTCAACGCAATGGATACCATTGCTTCCTAAGGAAGGAGGATTGAACCAGGTGCATATCGGTGGCCACCCAACTTTTTCGAATAGCTCAAAACAACTTTCTGGCAATTTTGACAATTTACTATTTTTAGTAGTTTTTAACTTCCAGGGCCATTTTGAGTGCCCAAATTAAGGTTTTTGAGATAAATGTCCTTAATGATATCTAAAGGAATGATTGAGCCCCCAAAATTAATCTCCTCGATAATACCTTTCCAACGAGCTATCACACGCCTAAAACAGAGATCGTATGCGAAAGTTACAACCCTGGGAAGTTGATGTACTCACTTACCCAAACGGGGCCCACATGACTTTTGGTGCTTCATCTCCTAGGGTTAGGTTTTTGGATGGCTAAGGTTTTCGGCATTCCTATTTATTCTAAAAATGTCTTCAGATCCTCATTGTAATCATCTTCTTGTGAATAAGAGTAGCTGTCACATCTCTTATCAGAGCAGGCTTCTCTTGATCATTTTTTTCAGTGCATGTCCCAAACGAGGTCTGAGTATAGCAAGTTGGGTCTCAAGCTTGTCTCTCTTGAATACAATCACTCTCACACACCCAAGAATCCCTCAATGGTATAAGAAAATAAAAATTATGGAGCAGACGATCATATCAATCTGTTGCTTGAGCAAGCTCTCATGTGACAGAGGGACGAAATGATGGAGAATTTTGCCCACATCCTTAAACGCATGTCGATAGCATCAGGAGCTTCTTCATCAAGTGGCCACTTTGGAGGAACCTCTCCTTTTAAGGTACAACTTAATTTTGATATTCCTATATTTGAATGACAGATAGATGTAGAAGCCCTAGAAAAATGGTTAACACTGCTAGAAGGTTATTTCTCTGTTCACAATTTTTTCGACAAAGAAAAGATCACCTTCGCACTCCTTAAAGCTCTCCCTCATATCAAACATTGGTGAGAAACTTACTGGAAGAAAATTTTCACAGAGGAGTCTAGAATATATGGGGTCGATCCCACTTGGGATTTTTTTGTGGATGCGGTAAAGGAAAAGTATTACCCTGTTTGCAACTATGAGGACCAGTACATGAGATGGAGCGCACTGCAGCAAGAGAGGGGCAAAGGAGTTCCAGATTTCACCAATACCTTCCATACCTTGCGCACCAAGCTAGGTATCAAAGACTCCGAGTGACATTTGGTTCTGAAATACCGTGGGGTTCTACACAGATACATCCAGACTGAAATGGATTTTCTAGACATCTCATCACTCGGTTTTGCTTATCGATATGTTGTTAAAATCGAGAAGAAATATAAGCACCAGAACAAATGGGAGTTCGGGTCTACAAATCCGCAACAACCTAAGTATGACAAAGACGGCCCCAAAAAATAGTCTCCCGAAAACCAGTCCAAGACACAAGAAAAGAAGGGTCATGGGAACACAAAGAAGGACACCAGAAAATGGTGTGATTTCCACAAAAGGCTCTTGCACAACACCGATGAATGTCGCTCAAAACAGTCATTGGTGGCCGATATCAAAGTCAAGGAGCCAAACCCTAATTCTGAAAATATAGGTAAAGGATAGATCATTGACACAGACCCCACTACTATTTTCACGACCGCAACAATTCAACCAGAAGAACCAACATATCCTGAAGAGGGGGAGCACCTTTTTCATTCACAGATGTGGGTGAAGGGGACCCCGCTACATTTTATTGTTGATAGCGGAAGCTAGAAAAACCTCATCTCCGCAGAGGTCATCAAACAGTTGGGATTGTCGACAACACCACACCTGCAGCCATACAACATCGGGTGGCTTCGGCAATGACGAGATCTCTATGTCATCCAACAGTGTCGATTGTCATACGACATCCAACCCTTCAAGGATGAGGTATTATGTGATGTTGCCCCACTAGATGTCTGTGATGTTCTCTTGGGCCAACCATATATGAGAATACGCCATGTTGTTTATGAGTCTTGACCCCGTAGTGTCATTGTTACTTTGGGGGGTCATCTACAGAATACCAGAGGTAGTTCCAACTATTGTTCCACCTAAAAAGTGTCGCAAGGTAGTATCTCATACTGCAAAATTCATCTTCTTCACATTCTGTTCAAAAGGGGAATAGAAGGACATTGCAACCACTACAGCCTCACCCCCTGCACGTTCTATCCAACAGAAGCAGGTCGACAAGGTTGCAACAAAACAAAAAGATTCATTCTACAGACCTTCCTCTCATGTAGCTCGACTTGTTGAATAGCCTCAGCTTCAGCAGGTTCATGACAAACTTCCACAAACTAAGCAGTGCAACGTCTCCAGCAATACAAGCAGCTCACCAAGATGCAGATCCAACAAATGTTTTTCCCTCTCCCCCGAGAACTCAATGCAATGGATACCATTGCTTCTTAAGGAAGGAGGATTGATCCAGGTGCATATCGGTGGCCACCCACCTTTTCCGACTGGCTCAAAACATTTTTCTGGCAATTTTGGCAATTTACAATTTTTAATAGTTTTTAACTTCCAGGGCCATTTTGAGGGCCCAAATGAATATTTTTTGAGATCGATGTCTTTAATGATATCCAAATGCATGATTGGTCCCCTAAAGTAAATCTCCTCGACAATACCTTTCCAACTAGCTATCACACACCTAAAACGGAGATGGTATGCAAAAGTTACGACCCCGGGAAGTTGATGTACTCACTTACCCAAATAGGGCCCACATGAATTTTGGCGCTTCATCTCATAGGGTTAGGTTTTTGGATGTCTAGGGTTTTGGGCATTCCTGTTTATTGTAAAAAGGCCTTCAAAGCCTCATTGTAATAATCTTCTTGTGAATACGAGTAGCCATCACATCTCTTATCAGAGCAGGCTGCTCTTGATCGTTTTTTTCAGTGCATGTCCCCGACGAGGTCCGAGTATAGCAAGTTGGGTCTCGAGCTTATCTCTCTTGAAGACAATCTCTCCCACACACCCAAGAAACCATCAATGGTGGAGGAAAAGAAAAACGATGGAACATACGATCCTATCATTATGTTGCTTGAGCAAGCTCTCACATGACAGAGAGATGAAATGATGGAGAATTTTTCCCACATCCTTAAACGCCTATCGATAGCATCAGGTACATATTCATCAAGAGGCCACTTTGGAGGCACCTCTCCTTTAAAGGTACAAGTTAATTTTGATATTCCTGTATTTGAAGGACAGATAGATGTAGAAGACCTAGAAAAATGGTTAACTCTGCTAGAAGGTTATTTCTCTATTCACATTTTTTCCGACAAAGAAAAGATAAACTTCTCACTCCTTAAAGCTCCCCCTCATGTCAAACATTGGTGGGAAACTTATTGGGAGAAAAGTTCCACAAAGGAGTCTGGAATATATGGGGCCGATCCCACTTGGGATTTTTTTGTGGATGCGATAAAGGAACAGTATTACCATGTTGGCAACTATGAGGACCAGTACATGAGATGGACCACACTGCGGCAAGAGAGGGGCCAAGGAGTTAAGGAGTTCACCAATACCTTCCATACCCTGCACACCATGCTAGGTATCAAAGACTCTGAGTGACATTTGGTTTTGAAATACCGTGGGGCTCTACACAGATACATCCAGACTGAAATACATTTTCTATACATCTCATCACTCAGTGCTTCTTATCGATATGCTGTTAAAGTCGAGCAGAAATTTAAGCACCAGAACAAACGGGAGTTCGGGTCTGCAAATCTGCAACAACCGAAGTATGACAAAGATGGCCCTAACAAACAGTCTCTCGAAAACCGGTCCAAGACATAGGAAAAGAAGGGTCACGAGAAGACAAAGAAGGACACCGAAAAATGGTGTGATTTCCACAAAAGCCCCTACCACAACATCGATGAATGTCACTCAAAACATTCATTGGTGGCCGAGATAAAATACAAGGAGACGAACCCTGATTCAGAATTTGATTCTGAAAATACTAGTAAAGGACAAATCATTGACACAGACCCCACTACTACTGTCGCGACTGCAACAATTCAATGAGAAGAACCAACAGATACTGAAGAGGGGGAGTGCCTTTTTCATTCAAAGATGTGGGTGAAGGGGACCCCACTACATTTTATTATTGATAGCGGAAGCCAGAAAAAGCTCATCTCTGCAGAGGTTGTCAAATAGTTGGGATTGTCCACAACACCACACCTGCAGCCATACAACATCAGGTGGCTTCGACAAGGACGAGATCTCTGTGTCAGCCAACAGTGTCGATTGTCATATGGAATCCAACCCTTCAAAGATGAGGTATTATGTAATGCTTCCCCACTGGATTTCTGTGATGTTCTCTTGGGCCAACCATACATGTGGAGACGACATGTTGTTTATGAGTCTCAACCCTGTAGTGTCATTGTTACTTTGAGGGGTCATCTCTACATAATACCAGAGGTAGTTTCAACTATTGTTCCACCTAAAAAGTGTCACAAGGTAGTATTTCATACTGCAAAATTCAGTTTCTTCACAATCTGTTCAAAACTGGAACAGAAGGACACTGCAACTACTACAGCCTCGCCCCCTGCACCTTCTATCCAACAGAAGCAGGTTGACAAGGTTGCAGCAAAGCATAAATATTCCTTCTGCACACATTCCTCTCATGTAGCTCGAATTTTTGAACAGCCTCAGCTTCAACAGGTGCATGACAGACTTCCACAAACTAAGCAACGCGACGTCTCCAGCAATACAAACGGTTCACAAAGATGCAGATCCAACAAATGTTTTTCCCTCTCCCCCGAGAAATCAACGCAATGGATACCATTACTTCCTAAGGAGGGAGGATTGATCTAGGTGCATATCGATGGCCACCCACCTTTTCCGACTGTCTCAAAACAGTTTTCTGACAATTTTGGCAATTTACTATTTTTAGTAATTTTTAACTTCCGGGGCCATTTTGAGGGCCCAAATGAATGTATTTCGATATCAAGGTCCTCAATGATAGCCAAAGGCATGATTGAGCCCCCAAATTGAATCTCCTCGACAATACCTTTCTAACGAGCTATCACACGCCTAAAACAGAGATGGTATGCAAAAGTTACGACCCCGAGAAGTTGATGTACTTACTTACCCAAACGGGGCCCACATGACTTTTGGCGCTTCATCTCCTAGGGTTAGGTTTTTGGATGTCTAGGGTTTTGGGCATTCTTGTTTTTTATAAAAATGCCTTCAAAGCCTCAGCTTCAACAGGTTCATGGCAGACTTCCACAAACTAAGCAGCGTGACGTCTCTAGTAATACAAGCAACTCACCAACATGCAGATCCAGCAAATGCTTTTTCCTCTCCCTAGAGAACTCAACGCAATAGATAGCATTTCTTCCTAAGGAGGGAGGATTGATCCAGGTTCATATCGGTGGCCACCCATCTTTTCCGACTGGCTCAAAACAGTTTTCTAGCAATTTTGGCACTTTACTATTTTTAGTAGTTTTTAACTTACAGGGCCATTTTAAGGGCCCAAATGAAAGTTTTTCGACATCGAGGTCTTCAATGACAGCCAAAGGCATTATTTATCCCCCAAAATTAATCTCCTCGACAATACATTTCCAACGAGCTATTACATGCCTAAAACAGAGATCGTATGTAAAAGTTACGACCCCGGGAAGTTGATGTA
This sequence comes from Picea engelmannii, assembly GCA_009831015.1. Lineage (NCBI taxonomy): Eukaryota > Viridiplantae > Streptophyta > Pinopsida > Pinales > Pinaceae > Picea > Picea engelmannii. The sequence goes on along the minus strand of ML784874.1, from coordinate 111,494 downwards.
CTCACTTACCCAAACGGGGCCCACATGACTTTTGGCACTTCATCTCCCAGGGTTAGGTTTTTGGATGTCTAGGGTTATGGGAATTCTTGTTTATTGTAAAAATGCCTTCAGAGCCTCATTGTAATCATCTTCTTGCGAATGCAAGTAGCCATCACATCTCTTATCAGAGCAGGCTGCTCTTGATCGTTGTTTTCAGTGCATGTCCCCGACGAGGTCTGAGTATAGAAAGTTGGGTATCAAGATTGTCTCTCTTGAATACAATCGCTCCCGTACACCCAAGAAACCCTTAGTGGCAGAAGAAAATAAAAACAATGGAGCAGACGATCCTATCAATTTGTTGCTTGAGCAAACTCTCACGCGACAGAGGGACGAAATGATGGAGAATTTTGCCCACATCCTTAAACGCCTGTCGATAGAATCATGCGCATCTTCATCAAGCGGCCACTTTGGAGGAACCTTTCCTTTCAAGGTACAAGTTAATCTTTATATTCTTATATTTGAAGGATAGATAGATGTAGAAGCCCTAGAAAAATGGTTAACTCTTCTAGAAGGTTATTTCTCTGTTCACAATTTTTTCGACAAAGAAAAGATCACCTTCGCACTCCTTAAAGATCTCCCTCATGTCAAACATTAGTGGGAAAATTACTGGGAGAAAAGCTCCACAGAAGAGTGTGGAATATATGGGGTCGATCCCACTTGGGATTTTTTTGTGGATGCGGTAAATGAACATTATTACCCTGTTAGAAACTATGAGGACCAGTACATGAGATGGACCACACTGTGGCAAGAGAGGGGCCAAGGAGTTCCAAAGTTCACAAATAACTTCCATACCTTGCGCACCAAGATGGGTATCAAAGACTTCAAGTGACATTTGGTTCTGAAATACCGTGGGGCTCTACACAGATACATCTAGAATGAAATAGATTTTATGGACATCTCATCACTCGGTGCTACTTATCGATATGTTGTTAAAATCGAGCATAAATTTAAGCACCAGAACAAACGGGAGTCCGGGTCTACAAATCCGCAACAACCGAAGTATGACAAAGACGGCCCTAACAAATAGTCTCCTGAAAACCAGTCCAAGACACAAGAAAAGAAGGGTCACAGGAAGACAAAGAAGGACACCGAAAAATGGTGTGATTTCCACAAAAGCCCATGGCACAACACCGATGAATGTCGATCAAAACATTCATCGATGTCAGACGTCAAATACAAGGAGATGAAACCTGATTCTGAATCTTATTCTGAAAATACTGGTAAAGGACAGATCATTGACGCAGACCCCACTGCTATTGTAGCGACCGCAACAATTCAACCAGAAGAACCAATAGATCCGGAAGAGGGGGATCGGATTTTTCATTCACAAATGTGGGTGAAGGGGACCCACTGCATTTTATCATTGATAGCAGAAGCCGGAAAAACCTCATCTCAGCAGAGGTCGTCAAACAGTTGGGATTGTCAACAACACAACACCTCCAACCATACAACATTGGGTGGCTTCGGCAAGGACGAGATCTCCATGTCAACCAATAGTTTCGATTGTCATACAACATCCAACCCTTGAAGGATGAGGTATTATGTGATGTTTCCCCACTGGATGTATGTGATGTTCTCTTGGGCCAACCATATATGTGGAGATGCCATGTTGTTTATGAGTCTCAACCCCATAGTGTCATTGTTATTTTGGGGGTCATATCTACAGAATACCAGAGGCAGTTCCAACTATTGTTCCACCTAAAAAGTGTCGCAAAGTAGTATCTCATACTGCAAAATTCAGCTTCTTCACAATCTGTTCAAAAGGGGAACAAAAGGACACTGCAACCACTACAGCCTCGCCCCCTACACCTTCTATCCAACAGAAGAAGGTCAATAAGGTTGCAGCAAAGCACAAAGATTCCTTCTGCACACCTTCCTCTCATGTAGCTTGACTTGTTGAACAGCCTCAGTTTCAACATGTTCATGACAGACTTCCACAAACTAAGAAGTGTGACATCTCCAGTAATACAAGCAGCTCACCGAGATGTAGATCCAACAAATGCTTTTCCCTCTCCCCCGAGAACTCAACACAATAGATATCATTTATTCCTAAGGAGAGAGGATTGATCAAGGTGCATATCGGTAACCACCCACCTTTTCTGACTGGCTCAAAACAATTTTCTGACAATTTTGGCAATTTACTATTTTTAGTAGTTTTTAACTTCCAGGGCCATTTTGAGGGTCCAAATGAAGGTTTTTCGAGATCGAGGTCTTCAATGATAGATGAAGGGATGATGGAGCCTCCAAAATGAATCTCCTTGACAATACCTTTCCAACAAGCTATCACATGCCTAAAACAGAGATTGTCTGCAAAAGTTACGACCCTGGGAAGTTGATGTACTCACTTACCCAAATGGGGCCCACATGACTTTTGGCGCTTCATCTCCTAGGGTTAGGTTTTTGGATGTCTACGGTTTTGGGAATTCCTGTTTATTGTAAAAAGGCCTTCAGAGTCTCATTGTAATCATCTTCTTGCGAATGTGAGTAGTTGTCACATCTCTTATCAGAGCAGGTTGCTCTTGATTGTTTTTTTCAGTGCATGTCCCCGACGAGGTCCAAGTATAGCAAGTTGGGTCTCGAGCTTGTCTCTCTTGAAGACAATCGCTCTCGCACACCCAAGAAACCCTCAATGGTGGAAGAAAATAAAAATAACAGAGGAGACGATCCTATCAATCTATTGCTTGAGCAAGCTCTCACGCGACAGAGGGATGAAATGATGGAAAATTTTTCCCACATCCTTAAACGCCTGCCGCTAGCATCAGGTGGATCTTCATCAAGAGGCCACTTGGGAGGCACCTTGCCTTTCAAGGTACAAGTTACTTTTGATATTACTGTATTTGAAGGACAGATAGATGCAGAAGCCCTAGAAAAATGGTTAACTCTGCTAGAAGGTTATTTCTCCGTTCACAATTTTTCCGACAAAGAAAAGATCACCTTCGCACCCCTTAAAGCTCTCCCTCATGTCAAATATTCGTGGGAAAATTACTGGAATATATGGGGCCAATCCCACTTGTGATTTTTTTATGGATGCGGTAAGGGAACAGTATTACCTTGTTGGCAACTATGAGAACCAGTACATGAGATGGACCACACTGTTGTTGGTCACTATAATTGCTTAATTGACTCAAACAACCAAGTGATACATAAATTATCAACCCAAGGAAGTCTTGTTATTTCAAAGATAACCACGCAATATATATGCTCAATTCAAAAAGCAACTTACAGTTGTAGTAAAAGAAACTATCCTAATCACACTTGCTTTGCATAAACTGAAGTTCTGATTAAATCACAGGAAAGCAACCTACCTATTGCAGATCTTAAAGATTAAATTAAAGAACCCTGGATTACATTAAAAATAACACTTGCAACAGGAAAGAACAGCTATTCTGCAACCAGAGAACAGGACCCTTATTCTCAAATAGAGACTTCAGTGCTTTGCTTCTGATTGACACTCTTTCATGAAAACAGTGATGCAGAGAAAATTAACTATATCTAACAGAGAACAAGGCCATCTAATTCCTTCCCTTCTAAGAAGGAACTTTTAGCCCTATTTCTGATTAGCACACTTGTGAAAGATAATTGACATCTACAGAGAACATGATGGTCTGATCCCTTCCTTTCTAAGCAGGAACCCTTAACCCAGTTTCTGGCTAGCACACTTGCAGAAGTAATGGAAATCTACAGAGAACAGAATGTTCTGATTCCTTCATTTCTGAGCAGGAACCCTTAACCCAGTTTCTAGCTAGCACACTTGCAGAGGTAATGGAAATCTACAGAGAACAGGATGTTTCGATTCCTTCCTTTCTGAGCAGGAACCCTTAACCCAATCTCTGGCTAGCCTCATAAAATCATCACACAAGATTGCTAATAAAAAGAATTACGAATTTCATTCAATAAACTAAGACAGAGTTCAGTAGTGTTTCAGCAAAGCGAATTTCATTAAGAGTAGTGTTTCAGCAAGCAGAAGTTTAATCAAATCATAAACAGAAATTGTATTAACACACTTCTAAATCTAACGGGTGAATCTTGTGATGAAGGTGGGCCCTCCCTTCTCACAAGATTCCCCTGGAACGAAAAAGCTAGAGAAGGATACTCAAAGCAGTCTTTTATTCATCTGTCAAAATATCATATTACAGTCTGAGAAAAATAATGTACGTCCCTCTCTCTGAAGCTTTTCAATACATAAAAACTTGAATCCTCGAATGATGATTTCCTCTCCATTAAAAGAGGGAACCCCCTCGATACAATTGATCAAGAATTGCAATGTGTGTCTGAGTCCTATCTTTAGTTGGATCTACTTTCTAAACCAGACTCGGATGTCCTAGTCTCGCGCAACCAAATGCTATTACAGGAGTTGAATGAGGCATTGCTGTTACGGCTGGTGTAATAGCTTCTTCTCGTTGTCGCTGATGTTGTTTCAGCATCGCAATTCGTAGGTTGTTTTAGCCACGCGAATTGCGCTCTTGATTGTGTCGGAATTCTTATGTGGGAGCGACGGTTGGTACTTTGTTGACCGCTGACTGTAACGACTTCCTTGTGTTTCAACATCGTCGGTCCTGGCGGTTCCTCTGTGTTTCAGCATCTGCAGCTCTGGACTGTGTAACAACTCGGTGTTTCAGCATCTGCAACCTCGGACTGTACAGCAGCTCTGTGTTTTAGCATCTGCGACCTCGGACTGTACAGCAGCTCTGTGTTTCAGAATCAGTTCTATGTTTCAGCAACAGCGACCTTGGACTATGTGACAATTCTGTGTTTCAGCAACGGCCTTAGATGCTAATCTGCAGTTTTGAACACTTATGCATTTCTAATCAATGGTCAAGTACGAGAATGATGTAAAATATTATGCAGAACAGATTAAATGTATAGTAATGAGAAGGGACGTTGTATACCTTTGGAATGATCAGATAAAGTGATAGTATGAGTTTAAATATAGGTGATCAAGAGTATAATAGTGGAAAAAAGTATAGGCAAAAGGGTACATAGTGTGGTCCTAACATCCCCCCCAACTCAAGGTGTTGCATGTCCTCAGGCAACTCACTCTAAATCAGAGTCTTGATACCGACTCTGATTATGTAAGTTACTCAAGCTGTAACTCTGGGAGGTAGTGTCCGTTGGCGTTTTGAACCCTTGCACCTGTTGCAATCTTTGTCATGCTGTTGTTTCTGCCTTCTTAGGCAGCTTATAACTGACTTGATACCTTTCTATTGGCAACCAGAGAATGGGAAAGTAAAACACGTACCCTATCCAGTTTTTAGCACAATGCCTAACACACTAGATGTAGTTGGGTATCCTGGAAATTGCTACTTCCAAATTGGCAGGACCAAAAGGATTGTGCTGTTGTCTCTTCTCCATGGCTTGCTGCCAAAACAGGTTATTGGCCTGGAGGGCAGGAATCTCTATGGATCTGATTATGTGTTCACAATCCTGGAGCACTTCTGATTATAGGTGCTGAACATGTTCAGTCACCCCTAGTTGCTTTAAGAACTCATAATATTGTGAGATAAAGGTAGCTGCCCTCTGTGGTTCTGGTCTAATCCAGAGGAGACGATTGTCTTCATTGTGTTGGGCAGCCAAAAATTCATCTTGCCAAATAATTTGGTTGAGGAGAAAAGAGGTGAATGCTCGAATTTGAATGTCCCCAACAAGGGGGTTTATTTTTAGCAACCTATTTTCTGGAATAGCCTCATTATGAAAGTATGCCTCATAGAGGAGGTGTTGATCCCTGGTAGAGGCAGCTACAAAATTTTTGATAAAATCTGATGATTGTATTATTGCATGGTGTTTACCTTCTAGAATGGATTTGATCTGAAAGAATGTGAGTCTCTCCATCAGGAATAAGGAGTAGTTGGAAGATGGCTTCCTTGTGGCCAGTAGCTTCTGCACCAAATCAAAGACTAGGACCAATCTGCCTTTCAATTCTTTGTTCTTCTTCTTAAGCTCACGAGCTTCCTCATGTATCTGCTCTAGAGCTTCCCAGTTGGAGAAAGTGTGATTAATCCAGATTTGTTTGTGCACTTGCAAGTTTTTGGCTTGAGTTTCAGCATATTCTTTCTTTCATTTTTGTATTTCTGCGTGTTCATCCCATAACTGAGTCTGTGTTTCAGCATTGGAAGTAGTGGGATGAGGTACGGTTTAAGTAGATTGTTCCCTGGAAGTGGAGATATGGATCTGATTGGGAGGTGTAAATTCCTCCGTAAGCACTGTCTGTACAGCCTTGTTGGAAAAGGTAGGGCCTTCTTTTGTTGCAATGGAGGGCTCAGTCTTCAGCTTGCTAGGGCTTGCTAGTTCTTGTGTTGCAGCAGGTTCAGTCTTGAGCTTAGAAGGGCCTGCTAGTTCTTGTGTTACAGCAGGTTCAGTCTTGAGCTTAGAAGGGCCTGTTGGTTCTTGTGTTGCAGCAGGTGCTTCCTTGGCTACAAAAGGTGAAGGAATAGGGGCTGCGCCTGGCACTCGGACCTGAATTACCTTATAGCCCGCCTGGTAGTAAATATCTCCACATTGGCAACACATATATTCCTTACACAAGCTCTCTGTAGTCTCCTTTGACAAAGTTGTTGTTCATTCTAAAGCGTACCTATTTAGCTCTTTTTCATATGCTTCCTTTGCCCTGGCTAGTTCTTGCTGATATGCTTCCAATTGAGACTTTAAAAACTCATTTTCTTCCAAGACATCGGCCATTGTAGGTTCGGATTGAGAGATGACTAGTTCTTGTGTGACAGTCATACCCTTATGAGCTGGTTCTTGTGGAGCAGCTACGGGAATGGCAGTTGATTCTTGTGTTTCAGCCTCTTCGTGCAAGGAAAGTAGTGTTTCAGCACCTTCAACCTCTGATTCCTGCATCTCAATGTCAATGTCAGCGGCTGGTTCTTGTGTTTCAGCCAGAGCACCTGGGGTCTCTAAGTCCTGTATATCAATTTCTGTGTCAGTGGCTGGTTCTTGTGTTTCAGCCACTACATTTGAAACGAATGATGTCTGGGCATCTGGTTCCTGTAACTCCATGTCAATATCAGCGGCTGGTTCTTGTGTTTCAGCCGTAGTTGTTTCTTGTGTTTCAGCTATGGCTAGTTCTTGTGTTTCAGCCACTGAGTGGGTAGATGGTTTTTTTGTTTCAGCTACTTTATATGAAACAGATGGTGTTGTAGTATCCTGGGCAGCTGGTTCTTGTGGAGCAGCGCCCGTGGCTGGAATAGGCAAAGATCCCGGGGTTGGAAAGGTTGGAGGTGGACGGGGTGTTAGTCGAATTGGTGGGGTGTCTAGAGTAGTGGTCATCAAGGGTGGCCTCATTGAGGCTCTTGTTCATTTTTTGCACAAGAAGGGTGAAAAGGGGGCAATCTGTTTTCGTTTTCGTGGAGGTCTTTCCTGAATGATGGGGCAGGCTACATTTTCTGGTTCAGAGTCATCACTAATAATGTGAACGGCGGGAGTGGATGACTCTGGTAGGGTATGTGGTGGATTTGGTGGGGTAGGGGAATTGACTGGACTATTTGGTTTTGTGGGCGGGATATTGGGTACTTCGGGGAAGTTTGGGGGGTTTTGTTGTTGCTTCTCCTAGGGAATTTCGACAGTTGGTTGAGGGTTTATGGGTGGATTATTTAGTGGACGGTTTTGCTGTTCAAAACCCCTGTTGATGAGTAATTGAACAAGACGGTGGTGGGTAAGTGACAGGGTTGGATCTTTTGTCTTTCGACAGTAATGTGCCATATTCTTCAAACATCCCAGCAAATAATAGGGAAGATTGACCCGTCTGTTATGCCTTAAATGAGAAAGAAAAAGGAAGTCGTGCTGATAGACTACCGGATAGCGACCTTCGCAGGTCAGGTAGTGCTTGATGAATTTGGCGACCTTCGGCCACGGGGGTGGCAATGAGCTGAGTTCAACACCCCTGCCTTTCAATTCAATTCGTTCCCCGGGTAGAAAGAAGTTCTGCTGAACACTGTCGATGATATGCTTCCGGCTGAACATTCGAGTGCCGTCTCTGGGGAGGCCTGAGACTTCTGCTATGTCTTCCTCTGTTACAGATATTCGGATGCCTGCGACGACAGAATGGTCCTCCTGGAGATTTCGGGCGAACTGTAGGACTTGTTGTTCATTATATCCTTGAAGTCTGCGGAAGTAATTAAGCCACCCTGCTTGCTGGAAGATTTGGTACACTACTGGATAGTGTTCGAGCAGCGTTGTGGTGGTGGGCTCATTTCGTATGACAGATCCTCCCATGGATACTAGCTCAGTAAGATACAACGTCGAGAGTTTGTGTATCAGCTCTGCACAGAGTAAGTTTTCCGAGGGACGATATGCAGGAATAGTGGTTAAATGCACGAAAAGGTGGTGAAATGGGGATGGCGGCGGTGAAATCGGGTGAAATGATGGCATCAAAGATCTGACGTGTACTCCCCTCCCGTCAAGTGCGATTAGTAATAATTGCACTTGAGTGATCATAATGACATAGATTCTTCCCATTAACTATAGTCTAACTGAATTACATAAAATTTACATACCTCGCCTTACCTTTTGATTCGTTCTGCAAACAAAATATTATGCCTATCCTTGGTAGTTCGGTCGTGGCAGAGACTTTTGATCTAATTGACGAATTGTGTCGAGGGTTTGCTAACTAGAAGGACGAACTATAATCGGAGGGCATAAAAGCTTGTTGACGACGGATGCTGAAAAACTAGTGTTCTAGCAACAGAGAGGAACGAAACAACTGCTAGATGAAGAACTGTTGAGCCATGGTGTTTCAGCATCGGAAGAAAGTCAAAAAGTGTTGAACGGTGGTGTGTCAGCATCGGAAGAAAGACGACAGTGCTGAACAGTAGTGTTTCAGCATCGGAAGAAAGTCAACAGTGTTGAACGGTGGTGTTTCAGCATCGGGAAAAATGATGAAGGGTTACTGACGATGGTGTAAAGAGAAAAGGTGAAACAAGAGTTGGACGGTGTTATTTCGTCGATGTAGGATGGTGAGGAGATGGCGAGCTGTAGTGTTTTGGGAGTGGGAAGAATGAAAAGTGTTGAACAGTGGTGTTTCAGCATCGGGGAAAATCAATGAAGAGTTACTGACAATGGTGTAAAGAGAAAAGGCGAAACAATAGCTGGACGGTGTTGTTTCGTCGATGCAGGATGGTGAGGAGATTGCGAGCTGTAGTGTTTTGGGAGTGGGAAGAATAAAAAGTGTTGAACAGTGGTGTTTCAGCATCGGGAAAAATCAACAGTGCTGAATAGTGGTGTTTCAGCATCAGGAAAAATCAACAGTGCTAAACAGTGGTGTTTTAGCATCATGAAAGCTTGTCTCTTTGAAGTAGGATCGTCCTCTCTTAGTGGTTGTGCTTCGATCGGGGATCTGCAAAAATCGACTGTAGCATGGTATTTCTTGACAGGGATTATTAGTAAATAAAATCTAATCTAATCTAATACTAAAGAAAAATTAATTAAAAAGAATTAATTGTTATTAGGGGTAGAAACCCTCTCAACGAAGAGTAAATGATCGTCTGCCATGCATGTGGCCTTAAAATCTTCTTTAGAAATAGGTTGCTGGTACAGATGGAGCCGGTGACCATTTACAAGTAACGGAGTTCTGGAGTCATTGATTGTGAGGAGCCTTACTGTTCCATTGGGGAAAACTGTGTCTATTTCGTAAGGGCCAAGCCATCTTGTACGTAGTTTCCCTTGAAATTCTTTGAACCGGGAATCATACATTAGAGCCCAATTACCTTTTTGGAACTGCTTGTTCTTAATATTTTTGTCATGCCATTTTGATCTTTGTTGTTGAATTATGGTTGTTTGTTGAATGGCATCTAATCTTTTCTCTTCTAGTTCATTAAGCTGCTGCAACCTGGCTATCTGGGCATCAGTTAGATCAAGGTTGACAGCTAGAGCAGTCCTTAAGGTTTTTATCTCAAATTCCATAGGAAAAACAACACTCTTTCCATAAACTAATTCATAGGGAGAGAATCCTGTAGTATTTCTCCAGGTAGTTCTGTAGGCCCATAGTGCTTCAAGGAGCCTGTAGTACCAATCATTTCTACTTTCCTTCACTGTTTTTGTGAGAATGGCTTCTATTACTTTGTTTGTGCTTTCCACCTGTCCATTGGCTTGGGGGTGGTATGGTGTAGTCATTCTCTGTTGAATATGATATTTCTGAAGTGTGGCTTTGAACCCATG
>ML784874.1:83148-97409 GCA_009831015.1 Picea engelmannii | reverse complement strand
CCGCTGGCTGATTTTTGGACTCTAGAGAATGTGGTGTCCCTGCTGTTTAATCTGTTTCTTGAAGCTCCCCTTGAACATATTTTGCATAAATTGACAATTTCATCATATGATTCCTTGGATATGTCCCCTTTCCCAAGCATGTTTAGCATGTCCAAAGAGTCATCCCTTATCCCTTTTAATAAAATAGTTTTGAGAATATCCTTACTTACATTGGGATGACTGGATCTTTGTAGATTGTATTGTAGCCTTTCTACAAAGTCCTCCAGATTCTCGTCTTCTTTCTGCATCATCTTGAATAGCTCCTCCCTCTTCTCTCTCGTTCGGCAGTAGTCTTGGTATTTGTTCAGGAATTTATGTTTCATTTGGTCCCATGTTGTGATTACATGGCCTCCAAGGCTCATAAACCATCTTAGTGCATTCCCTTTTAGTGTTGTTGGAAATAACTTTAGTTTTTGAGCATTAGAAACATAATCATAACTTCTGCATAATATATCAAACTCAAACAAAAATTCATCAGGATCCTCTGAAGATAAACCATGAAAATTAGGCAATGCTGAGAGTGGAATGTTTTTCATGGGGGCTGCTCCTCTAGGGAGATCACCTATAGGAAATCCTAATGTAGAGAAAGAATTTTCATCTTTTACCTCTCCTTCTGCCTGTTCCTCGTGATGCAATTCCTCATTGTACTCATCCATGTTTTCCTCTGTTTGCTCCCCTGCTGCACTTTCTCTGTCCTCAATGTCTCCTACTGGCTTCTGGACTGTCTCAGGGCTCCAAACTTCTTTCCCTCTTCCAAAATTTGCTTGAAATGAAGGCTGGGAATTTTGTTTTCAAAGGTTTGGTCGTTGAGCAGCAGATTCAGACTTTGATAAAATCTCGTCAATGTAAGTCTTTCTTTCTCCTTTTCCTTTTCCCTTGCCACCTGTAGGGTTAGTGTCTTTGGGGTTTTTCATGCAATCTTTTTATCTAAAGAAAAGAAATCATAAGTGCTTTTGAAATCTATAGCTATCTTCCCCGGCAACGGGGCCAAAATGTTGGTCACTATAATTGTTTAATTGACTCAAACAACCAAGTGATACATAAATTATCAACCCAGGGAAGTCTTGTTATTTCAAAGATAACCACGCACTATATATGCTCAATTCCAAAAGCAACTTACAGTTGTAGTAAAAGAAACTATCCTAATCACACTTGCTTTGCATAAACTGAAGTTCTGATTAAATCACAGGAAAGAAACCTACCTATTGTAGATCTTAAAGATTAAATTAAAGAACCCTGGATTACATTAAAAATAACACTTGCAACAGGAAAGAACAACTATTCTGCAACCAGAGAACAAGACCCTTATTCTCAAACAGAGACTTCAGTGCTTTGCTTCTGATTGACACTCTTTCATGAAAACAGTGATGCAGAGAAAATTAACTCTATCTAACAGAGAACAAGGCCATCTAATTCCTTCCCTTCTAAGCAGGAACTTTTAGCCCTATTTCTGATTAGCACACTTGTGAAAGATAATTGACATCTACAGAGAACAGGATGGTCTGATCCCTTCCTTTCTAAGCAGGAACCCTTAACCCAGTTTCTGGCTAGCACACTTGCAGAGGTAATGGAAATCTACAGAGAACAGGATGTTCTGAATCCTTCATTTCTGAGTAGGAACCCTTAACCCAGTTTCTGGCTAGCACACTTGCAGAGGTAATGGAAATCTACAGAGAACAGGATGTTCTGATTCCTTCCTTTCTGAGCAGGAACCCTTAACCCAGTTTTTGGCTAGCACACTTGTAGAGGTAATGGAAATCTACAGAGAACAAGATGTTCTGATTCCTTCCTTTCTGAGCAGGAACCCTTAACCCAGTCTCTAGCTAGCCTCATAAAATCATCACACAAGATTGCTAATAAAAAGAATTACGAATTTCATTCAATAAACTAAGACAGAGTTCAATAGTGTTTCAGCAAAGCGAATTTCATTAAGAGTAGTGTTTCAGCAAGCAGAAGTTTAATCAAATCATAAATAGAAATTGTATTAACACACTTCTAAATCTAACGGGTGAATCTTGTGATGAAGGTGGGCCCTCCCTTCTCACAAGATTCTCCTGGAACGAAAAAGCTAGAGAAGGATACTCAAAGCAGTCTTTTATTCATCTGTCAAAATATCATATTACAGTCTGAGAAAAATAATGTACGTCCCTCTCTCTGAAGCTTTTCAATACATAAAAACTTGGATCCTCGAATGATGATTTCCTCTCCATTAAAAGAGGGAACCCCCTTGATACAATTGATCAAGAATTGCAATGTGTGTCTGAGTCCTATCTTTAGTTGGATCTACTTTCTAAACCAGACTCGGATGTCCCAGTCTCGCGCAACCAAATGCTATTACAAGAGCTGAATGAGGCATTGCTGTTACGGCTGGTGTAATAGCTTCTTCTCGTTGCTGCTGATGTTGTTTCAGCATCGCAATTTGCGGGTTGTTTCAGCCACGCAAATTGCGCTCTTGATTGTGTCGGAATTATTATGTGGGAGTGACAGTTGGTGCTTTGTTGACCGTTGACTGTAACGGCTTCCTTGTGTTTCAACATCGTCGGTCCTGGCGGTTCCTCTGTGTTTCAGCATCTGCAGCTCTGGACTGTGTAACAGCTCGATGTTTCAGCATCTGGGACCTTGAACTATACAACATCTCTGTGTTTTAGCATCTGCGACTTCGGACTATACAACAGCTCTGTGTTTCAGCATCAGTTATGTGTTTCAGCAACAGCGACCTTGGACTGTGTGACAGTTCTGTGTTTCAGCAACGGCCTTAGATGCTAATCTGCAGTTTTGAACACTTATGCATTTCTAATCAATGGTCAAGTACGAGAATGATGTAAAATATTATGCAAAATAGATTAAACGTATAGTAATGAGAAGGGACGTTGTATACCTTTGGAATGATCAGATAAAGTGATAGTATGAATTTAAATATAGGTGATCAAGAGTATAATAGTGGAAAAAAGTATAGGCAAAAAGGTACATAGTGTGGTCCTAACAACTGTGGTAAGAGAGGGTCCAAGGAGTTCCGGAGTTCACCAATACCTTCCATACCTTGTGCACCAAGATGGGTATCAAAGACTCCGAGTGACATTTGGTTTTGAATTACCGTGGGACTCTACACAGATACATCTAGACTGAAATGGATTTTCTGGATATCTCATCACTCGGTGTTGCTTATTGATATGCTATTAAAATCGAGCAGAAATTTAAGCACTAGAACGAAGGGGAGTTCAAATATGCAAATACGCAACAACCGAAGTATGAAAAAGACGGCCCTCACAAACAGTCTCCCGAAAACCAGTCTAGGACACAAGAAAAGAAGGGTCACGAGAAGACAAAGAAGGACACCGAAAAAAGGTGTGATTTCAACAAAATCCCCTAGCACAACACCGATGAATGTCGCTCAAAACAGTCATTGGTGGTCTAGATCAAAGACAAGGAGCCAAACTCTGATTCAGAATCTGATTCTGAAAATACTGGTAAAAGACAGATCATTGATGCAGACCCCACTGCTATTGTCGCGACCACAGCAATTCAGCCAGAAGAACCAACAAATCTTGAAGAGGGGGAGTGCCCTTTTCATTCATAGACGTGTGTGAAGGGGACCCCGCTGCATTTTATTGTTGATAGCGGAAGACAAAAAAACCTCATCTCAGCAGAGGTCGTCAAATAGTTGGGATTGTCGACAACACCACACCTGCAACCATACAACATCCAATGGCTTCGGCAAGGACAAGATCGCCGTGTAAGACAACAATGTCAATTGTCATATGGCGTCCAACCCTTCAAGGATGTGGTATTATGTGATGTTGCCCCACTGGATGTATGTGATGTGCTCTTGGGCCAACCATATATGTGGAGACGCCATGTTGTTTATGAGTCTCGACCACGTAGTGTCATTGTTACTTTGGGAGGTCATCTCTACAGAATACCAGAGGTAGTTCCAACTATTGTTCCACCTAAAAAGTGTCGCAAGGTAGTATTTCATACTGCAAAATTCAGCTTCTTCACAATCTATTCAAAAGGGGAACAAAAGGACACTGCAACCACTACAGCCTCGCCCCCTGCACCTTCTATCCAACAGAAACAGGTCGAAAATGTTGTAGCAAAGAATAAAGATTCCTTCTGCACACCTTCCTCTCATGTAGCTCGACTTGTTGAACATCCTCAGCTTCAACAAGTTCATGACATACTTCCACAAACTAAGCAGCACGACATCTCCAACAATACAAGCAGCTAACCAAAATGCAGATCCAGCAAATGCTTTTCCCTCTCCCCCAAGAACTCAACGCAATGGATACCATTGGGTCCTAAGGAGGGAGGATTGATCCAGGTGCATATCGATGACCACCCACCTTTTCCGACTGGCTCAAAACAATTTTCTGGCAATTTTGGCAATTTACTATTTTTAGCAGTTTTTAACTTCCAGAGCCATTTTGAGGGCCCAAATGAAGGTTTTTCGAGTTAGAGGTCCTCGGTGATATTCAAAGGAATGATTGAGCCACCAAAATGAATATCGTCGACAAAACTTTTCCAACGAGCTATCACACACCTAAAACGGAGATTGTATGCAAACGTTACGACCACGGGAAGTTGATGTACTCACTTACCCAATCAGAGCCCACATGACTTTTGGCGCTTCATCTCCTAGGGTTAGGTTTTTGTATGTCTAGGGTTTTTGGAATTCTTTTTTATTGTAAAAATGCCTTCAAAGCCTCATTTTAATCATCTTCTTGCAAATGCGAGTAGTTGTCACATCTCTTATCAAAGCAGGCTGCTCTTGATCGTTTTTTTCATTGTATGGCCTCGACAAGGTCCGAGTATAGCAAGTTGTGTCTCGAGCTTGTCTCTCTTGAAGACAATCACTACCACACACCCAAGAAACCCTCAATGGCGGAAGAAAATAAAACAGACGGAGCAGATGATCCTATCAATCTGTTGCTTGAGCAATCTCTCACGCGACAGAGGGACGAAATGATGGAGAATTTTTCCCACATCCTTAAAAGTCTGTCGATAGGATCAGGCGCATCTTCATTAAGCGGCCACTTTGGAGGCACCTCTCCTTTCAAGGTACAAGTAAATTTTGATATTCCTATATTTGAAGGACAGATAGATGCAGAAGCCCTAGAAAAATGGTTAACTCTGCTAGAAGGTTATTTCTCTGTTCACAATTTTTTCAACAAAGGAAAGATCACCCTCATGTCAAACATTGATGGGAAACTTACTAGGAGCAAAGTTCCATAGAGGAGTCTGGAATATATGGGGCCGATCCCACTTGAGAATTTTTTTTGGATGCGGTAAAGGAACAGTATTGCCCTGTTGGCAACTATGAGGACCAGTACATGAGATAGACCACAATGCGGAAAGAGAGGGGCCAAGGAGTTCCAGAGTTCACCAATACCTTCCATACCTCACACATCAAGCTCGGTATCAAAGACTCCGAGTGACATTTGGTTCTAAAATACCATGGGGCTCTACACAGATACATCTAGACTGAAATGGATTTTTTGGACATCTGATCACTCAGTGTTGCTTATCGATATGCTGCTAAAATCGAGCAGAAATTTAAGCACCAGAACAAATGGGAGTTCAGGTCTACAAATTCACAACAACCGAAGTATGACAAAGACGGCCCTAACAATTAGTCTAATGAAAACCAGTCCAAGACAAAGGAAAAGAATGGTCAAGGGAAGACAAAGAAGGACACTGGAAAATGGTGTGATTTCCACAAAAGCCTCTGGAATAACATCGATGAATGTCGATCAAAAAAGTCATTGGTGGCCGAGATCAAAGACAAGGAGCCAAACCTTGATTCAGAATCTGATTCTGAAAATACTGGTAAAGGACAGATCATTGATGTAGACCCCACTACTATTGTCACGACCACAATAATTTAACCAGAAGAACCAACAGATCCTGAAGAGGGAGAGTGTCTTTTTCATTCACAGATGTGGGTGAAGGGGACCCCACTCCATTTTATTGTTGATAGCGGAAGCCAAAAAAACCTCATCTCAGCAGAGGTCATCAAACAGTTGGGATTGTCGACAACACCACACTCGTATCCATACAACATCGGGTGGCTTCGACAAGGACAAGATCTACGTGTCAGCCAACAGTGTCAATTTTCATACGGCATCCAACCCTTCAAGGATGAGGTATTATGTGATGTTGCCCCACTAGATGTCTGTGATGTTCTCTTGGGCCAACCATATATGTGGAGACGCCATGTTGTTTATGAGTCTCGACCCCATAGTGTCATTGTTACTTTGGGGGGCCATCTCTAAAGAATACCAGAGGTAATTCCAACTATTTTTCCACCTAAAAAGTGTCGCAAGGTAGTATCTCATACTGCAAAATTCAGCTTCTTCACAATCTGTTCAAAAGGGGAACAGAAGGACACTGCAACCACTACAGCCTCGCCCCCTGCACCTTCTATCCAACAGAAGCAGGTAGACAAGGTTGCAGCAAAGCACAAATATTTCTTCTGCACACCTTCCTCTCATGTATCCTGACTTATTGAACAGCCTCATCTTCAAATGGTTCATGACAGACTTCCACAAACTAAGCAGCACGACGTCTCTAGCAATACAAGCAACTCACCAAGATGCAGATCCAACAAATGTTTTTCCCTCTCCCCCGAGAAATCAACGCAATAGATAACATTGCTTCCTAAGAAGGGAGGATTGATCCA
Organism: Picea engelmannii; assembly: GCA_009831015.1. NCBI lineage: Eukaryota > Viridiplantae > Streptophyta > Pinopsida > Pinales > Pinaceae > Picea > Picea engelmannii. The sequence goes on along the minus strand of ML784874.1, from coordinate 90,691 downwards.
GGTGCATATCAGTGGCCACCCACCTTTTCTGACTGGGTCAAAATAGTTTTCAGGCAATTTTGGCAATTTACTATTTTTAGTAGTTTTTAACTTCCAGGGCCATTTTGAGGGCCCAAATGAAGGTTTTTTGTGATCAAGGTCTTCAATGATAGTAGAAGACATGATTGATTCCCCAAAATGAATATCCTCGACAATACCGTTCCAACGAGCTATCACACGCCTAAAACAGACATCGTATGCAAAAGTTACGACCTCGGGAAGTTGATGTACTCACTTACCCAAACGAGGCCCACATGACTTTTGGCGCTTCATCTCTTAGGGTTAGGTTTTTGGATGTCTAGGGTTTTGGGCATTCCTGTTTATTGTAAAAAGGCCTTCAGAGCCTCATTTTAATCATCTTCTTGCGAATGTGAGTAGCCATCACATCTCTTATCAGAGCAGGCTGTTCTTGATCATTTTTTTCAATGCATGTCTCCGATGAGGCCCGAGTATAGCAAGTTGGGTATTGAGCTTGTCGCACTCCTTAAAGCTCTCCCTCATGTCAAACACTAGTGGGAAACTTACTAGGAGAAAAGTTCCACAGAGGAGTCTGGAATATATGGGGTTGATCCCACTTGGTATTTTTTTGTGGATGTGGTAAAGGAACAGTATTACCCTGTTGGCAACTATGAAGACCAGTACATGAGATGGACCACACTATGGCAAGAGAGGGGACAAGGAGTTCCAGAGTTCACAATACCTTCCATACCTTGTGCACCATGCTGGGTATCAAAGAATCTGAGCAACATTTCGTTCTGAAATACCGTGGGGCTCTACACAGATACATCCAGACTGAAATGGATTTTCTGGACATCTCATCACTCAGTGTTTCTTATCGATATGTTGTTAAAATAGAGCATAAATTTAAGCACCAGAACAAACGGGAGTTCAGGTCTGCAAATTTGCAACAACCGAAGTATGACAAAGATGGCCTAACAAACAGTCTCCTGAAAACCAGTCCAAGACACAGGAAAAGAAGGGTCACGGGAAGACAAAGAAGGACACCAAAAAATGGTGTGATTTCCACAAAAGCCTCTGGCACAACACCACTGAATGTCGATCAAAATAATCATTGATGGCCGAGATCAAAGACAAGGAGCCGAACCCTGATTCTAAATCTGATTCTGAAAATACTGGTAAAGGACAGATCATTGACGCAGACCCCACTGCTATTGTCGCGACCACATCAATTCAAACAAAAGAACCAATAGATCCTGAAGAGGGGCAGCAGATTTTTCATTCACAGATGTGGTTGAAGGGGACCCCCCTATATTTTATTGTTGATAGCGGAAGCCAGAAAAACCTCATCCCAGCAGAGGTCATCAAAAAGTTGGGATTGTCAACAACACCACACCCGCAACCATACAACATCTGGTGGCTTCGGCAAGGATGACATCTCTGTGTCAGCCAACAGTGTCAATTGTCATACAGCATCCAACCCTTCAAGGATGAGGTATTATGTGATGTTGCCCCACTAGATGTATGTGATGTTCTCTTGGGCCAACCATATATGTGGAGACGCCATGTTGTTTATGAGTCTTGATCCCGTAGTGTCATTGTTACTTTGGGGGATCATCTCTACAGAATACCAGAGGTAGTTCCAACTATTGTTCCACCTAAAAAGTGTCGCAAGGTAGTATATCATACTACAAAATTCAGCTTCTTCACAATCTATTCAGAAGGGGAACAAAAGGACACTACAACCACTACAGCCTCACCCCATGCACCTTCTATCCAACAGAAGCAGGTGGACAAGGTTACAACAAAGCACAAAGATTACTTCAACACACCTTCCTCTCATGTAGCTTGACTTGTTGAATAGGCTCAGATTCAACAGGTTCACGACAGACTTCCACAAACTAAGCAACACAACGTCTCCAGCAATACAAGCAGCTCACCAAGATGCAAATCCATCAAATGCTTTTCCCTCTCCCCTGAGAACTCAATGCAATAGATACCATTGGTTCCTAAGGAGGGAGGATTGATCTAGGTGCATATCAGTGGCCACCCACCTTTTCCAACTGGCTCAAAACAGTTTTCTGACAATTTTGGCAATTTACTATTTTTAGTTGTTTCTAACTTCCAGGTCCATTTTGAGGACCGAAATGAAGGTTTTTCGACATCGAGGTCCCTAATGATAGATTAAGGCATGATTGAGCCACTAAAATGAATATCGTCGAAAAAATCTTTCCAACGAGCTATCACACGCCTAAAACAAAGATCGTATGCAAAAGTTACGACCCCGGGAAGTTGTTGTACTCACTTACCCAAACGGGGCCCACATGAATTTTGGCACTTCATCTCCTAGGGTTATGTTTTTGGATGTCTAGGGTTTTTGTAATTCTTGTTTATTGTAAAAAGGCCTTCAGAGCCTCATTGTAATCATTTTCTTTTGAATGCGAGTAGCCGTCACATCTCTTATCAAAGCAGGCTGCTCTTGATCATTTTTTCAGTGCATGTCCCTGACGAGGTCTGAGTATAGCAAGTTGGGTCTCGAGCTTGTCTCTCTTGAAGGAAATCGTTCTCGCACACCCAAGAAACCCTCAATGGCAGAAAAAAATAAAAATGATGGAGCAGATGATCCTATCAATTTGTTGCTTGAGCAAGCTCTCATGCGACAGAGGGACGAAATGATGGAGAATTTTGCCCACATCCTTAAACGTCTGGCGATAGCATCAGGCGCATCTTCGTTAAGCGAACACTTTGGAGGCACTTCGTCTTTCAAGATACAACTTAATGTTGATATTCCTGTATTTGAAGGAGAGATAGATGCAGAAGCCCTAGAAAAATGGTTAACTCTGCTAGAAGGTTATTTCTATGTTCACAATTTTTTCGACAAAGAAAAGATCACCCTCATGTCAAACATTGGTGGGAAACTTACTAGGAGCAAAGTTCCACAAAGGAGTCTAGAATATATGGGGCCGATCCCACTTATGAATTTTTTGTGAATGCGGTAAAGGAACAGTATTGCCCTGTTGGCATCTATGAGGACCAGTACATGAGCTGGAACACACTACGGCAAGAGAGGGGCCAAGGAGTTCTGGAGTTCACCAATACCTTCCATACATTGCACACCAAGCTGTGTATCAAAGACTCCGAGTGACATTTGGTTCTGAAATACCATGGGGCTCTACATAGATACATCCAGCCTGAAATGGATTTTCTGGACATCTCATCACTCAGTGTTGCTTATCAATATGTTGTTAAAATCGAGCAGAAATTTAAGCACCAGAAAAAATGGGAACTCGGGTCTGCAAATTCGCAACAATCAAAGTATGACAAAGACGGCCCTAACAAACAGTCTCCCGAAATCTAGTCCAAGACACAGGAAAAGAAGGGTCGCGAGAAGACAAAGAAGGACAACAAAAAATGGTGTGATTTCCACAAAATCCCTTGGAACAACACCGATGAATGTCGATCAAAACAGTCATTGGTGGCCGAGATCAAAGACAACTAGCCGAACCCTGATTCAGAATCTGATTTTGAAAATACTGGTAAAGGACAGATCAATGACACAGACCCCACTGCTATTGTCATGACGACAACAATTCAACTAGAAGAAAAAACAGATCCTGAAGAGGGGGAGCGCCTTTTTCATTCACAGATGTGGGTGAAGGGGACCCCACTGCATTTTATTGTTGATAGTGGAAGCCAAAAAAACCTCATCTCAACAGAGGTCATCAAATAGTTGGGATTGTCGACAACACCACACCCGTAGCCATACAACATCGGGTGGCTTCGGCAAGGACAAGATCTTCGTGTCACCCAACAGTGTCGATTTTCATACGGCATCCGACCCTTCAAGGATGAAGTATTATGTGATGTTGCCCCACTAGATGTTTGTGATGTTCTCTTGGGAAAACCATATATGTGGAGACGCCATGTTGTTTATAAGTCTCAACCCTGTAGTGTCATTGTTACTTTGGGGGGTCATCTCTACAGAATACTAGAGGTAGTTCCAACTATTGTTCCACCTAAAAAGTGTCGCAAGGTAGTATCGCATACTACAAAATTCAGCTTCTTCACAATCTATTCAAAAGGGGAACAAAAGGACACTACAACCACTACAGCCTCGCCCCCTGCACCTTCTATCCAACAGAAGCAGGTGGACAAGGTTGCAACAAAGCATAAAGATTACTTCAACACACCTTCCTCTCATGTAGCTTGACTTGTTGAATAGGCTCAGATTCAATAGGTTCACGACAGACTTCCACAAACTAAGCAACACGACGTCTCCAGCAATACAAGCAACTTACCAAGATGCAGATCCATCAAATGTTTTTCCCTCTCCCTTGAGAACTCAACACAATGGATACCATTGATTCCTAAGGAGGGAGGATTGATCTAGGTGCATATCAGTGCAGACGCCATGTTGTTTATGAGTCTCGACCCTGTAGTGTCATTGTTACTTTGGGGGATCATCTCTACAGAATACCAGAGGTAGTTCCAACTATTGTTCCACCTAAAAACTGTCGCAAGGTAGTATCTCATACTATAAAATTCAGCTTCTTCACAATCTGTTCAAAAGGGAAACAAAAGGACACTGCAACCTCTACAGCCTCGCCCCCTGCAACTTCTATCCAATAGAAGTAGGTAGAAAAGGTTGCAACAAAGCACAAAGATTCCTTCTGCACACATTCCTCTCATGTAGCTCGACTTGTTGAATAGCCTCATCTTCAACAGGTTCATGAAAGACTTCCACAAACTAATCAGCGTGACGTCTTCAGTAATACAAGCAGCTCACCAAGATGCAGATCCAACAAATGCGTTTCCCTCTCCCCCGAGAACTCAACGCAATGGATACCATTGCTTCCTAAGGAGGGAGGATTGATCCAGGTGCATATTGATGGCCACCCACCTTTTTCGACTCGCTCAAAATAGTTTTCTGGCTATTTTGGCAATTTACTAGTTTTAGTAGTTTTTAACTTCCAGGGCCATTTTGAGTGCCCAAATGAAGGTTTTTTGAGATTGAGGTCCTCAATGATATATTAAGGCATGATTGAGCCCCCAAAATGAATCTTCTCGACAATACCTTTCTAACGAGCTATCACACGCCTAAAACGCAGATGGTATGCAAAAGTTACGACCCCGGGAAGTCGATGTACTCACTTACCCAAGGGGCCCACATGAATTTCGGCGCTTCATATCCTAGGGTTAGGGTTTTGGATGTCTAAGGTTTTGGGCCTTCCTATTTATTGTAGAAAGGCCTTCAGAGCCTCATTGTAATCATCTTCTTGTGAATGCGACTAGCCGTCACATCTCTTATCAGAGCAGGCTGCTCTTGATCGTTTTTTTCAGTGCATGTCCCCGACGAGGTCCGAGTATATAAAGTTGGGTCTCGAGATTGTCTCTCTTGAAGAAAATCACTCCCGCACAATCAAGAAACCCTCAATGGCAGAAGAAAATAAAAATGACAGAGCAGACAATCCTATCAATCTGTTGCTTGAGCAAGCTCTCACGCGACAGAGGGACAAAATGATGGAGAATTTTGCCCACATCCTTAAATGCTTACTGATAGCATAAGGCGCATCTTCATCAGTATGACAAAGACGGCCCTAACAAATAGTCTCCTGAAAGCCAGTCCAAGACACAGGAAAAGAAGGGTCGCGGGAAGACAAAGAAGGACACCGAAAAATGGTGTGATTTCCACAAAAGCCCCCGGCACAACACCAATGAATGTCGATCAAAACAGTCATTGGTGGCCAAGATCAAAGACAAGAAGCCGAACCTTGATTCAGAATCTGATTTTGAAAATACTGGTAAAAGACAGATCATTGATGCAGACCCCACTGCTATTGTTGTGATCGCAGCAATTCAACTAGAAGAACCAATAGATCCTTAAGAGGGCGAGCAGCTTTTTCATTCACAGATGTGGGTGAAGGGGACCCCACTGCATTTTATTGTTGGTAGCGGAAGCCAGAAAAACCTCATCTCAGCAAAGGTCATCAAACAGATGGGATTGTCGACAACACAACACCTACAACCATACAACATTGGGTGGCTTTGGCAAGGATGAGATCTCCGTGTTAGCCAACAGTGTCGATTGTCATATGGCATCCAACCCTTCAAGGATGAGGTATTATGTGATGTTTCCCAACTGGATGTTTGTGATGTTGTCTTGGGCCAACCATATATGTGGAGATGCCATGTTGTTTATGAGTCTCAACCCCAAAGTGTCATTGTTACTTTGGGGGGTCATCTCTACAGAATACCAGAGGTAGTTCCAACTATTGTTCCACCTAAAAAGTGTCGCAAGGTAGTATCTCATACTACAAAATTCAGCTTCTTCATAATCTATTCAAAAGGGGAACAAAAGGACACTGCAACCACTACAGCCTCGCCCCCTACAGCTTCTATCCAACAGAAGTAGGTCGACAAGGTTGCAACAAAGCACAAAGACTCATTTTTCACACCTTCTTCTAATGTAGCTCGACTTGTTGAACAGCCTCAGCTTCAACAGGTTCATGACAAACTTCCACAAACTAAGCAGTGTGACATCTCTGGCAATACAAGCAGCTCACCGAGATGTAGATCCAACTAATGCTTTTCCCTATTCCCTGAGAACTCAACGCAATGGATACCATTGCTTAATAAGGAGGGAGGATTGATCCAGGTGCATATTGGTGACCACCCACCTTTTTCGACTGGCTCAAAATAGTTTTCTGGTAATTTTGGCAATTTACTATTTTTAGCAGTTTTCAACTTCCAGGGCCATTTTGAGGATCCAAATGAAGGTTTTTCAATATATAGGCCCTCAATGATATTCAAAGACATGATTGAGCCTCCAAAATAAATATCCTTGACAATACCTTTCCAACGAGCTATCACACGCCTAAAACAGATATCGTATACAAAAGTTACGACCCTGGGAAGTTGATGTACTCACTTACCCAAACAGGGCCCACATGACTTTTGGCGCTTCATCCCCTAGGGTTAGGTTTTTGGATTTCTAGGGTTTTGGGCATTCCTGTTTATTTTAAAAAGGCCTTCAAAGCCTCATTGTAATCATCGTCTTGCGAATGCGAGTAGCCGTCACATCTCTTATCGGAACTGGTTGCTCTTGATCATTTTTTTGAGTGCATGTCCCCGACGAGGTCCGAGTATAGCAAGTTGGGTCTCGAGCTTGTCTCTTTTGAAGAAAATTTCTCCCACACACCCAAGAAACCCTCAATGACAGAAGAAAAGAAAAATGACGGAGGAGACAATCCTATCAATTTGTTTCTTGAGCAAGCTCTCACGCGACAGAGGGACTAAATGATGGAGAATTTTGCCCACATCCTTAAATGCCTGCCGATAGCATCAGACGCATCTTTATCAAGTGGCCACTTGGGAGGCACCTTGCCTTTCAAGGTACAAGTTACTTTTGATATTCCTGTATTTGAAAGACAGATAGATGCAGAAGCCCTAGAAAAATGGTTAACTCTGCTAGAAGGTTATTTCTCTGTTCACAATTTTTCCGACAAAGAAAAGATCACCTTCGCACTCCTTAAATCTCTCCCTCATG
>ML784874.1:48730-83098 GCA_009831015.1 Picea engelmannii | reverse complement strand
TTCACAATTTTTCCGACAAAGAAAAGATCACCTTCGCACTCCTTAAATCTCTCCCTCATGTCAAATATTGGTGGGAAACTTATTGGGAGAAAAGATCTACAGAGGAGTCTGGAATATATGGGGCCAATCCCACTTGGGATGTTTTTTTGGATGCGGTAAAGGAACGGTATTACCCTGTTGGAAACTATGAGGACCAGTACATGAGATGGACCACACTGCGGCAAGAGAGGGTCCAAGGAGTTCTGAAGTTCACCAATACCTTCAATACCTTAAGCACCAAGCTGGGTATCAAAGACTCCGAGCGACATTTGGTTCTGAAATACCGTAGGGCTCTACACAGATACATCGAGACTGAAATGGATTATCTAGACATCTCATCACTCGGTGTTGCTTATCGATATGTTGTTAAAATCAAACAGAAATTTAAGCACCAGAACAATCGGGAGTTCAGGTCTGAAAATACACAATAACCAAAGTATGACAAAGACAGCCCTAACAAACAGTCTCCCAAAAACCAGTCTAAGACACAGGAAAAGAAGTGTCACGGGAAGAAAAAGAAGAACACCGGAAAATGGTGTGATTTCCACAAAACCCCTGGCACAACACCGATGAATGTTGATCAAAAAAGTCATTGGTGGTCGAGATCAAAAACAAGGAGCCAAACCCTGATTCAGAATCTGATTCTGAAAATACTGGTAAATGACAGATCATTGACGCAGACCCCACTACTATTGTCACGACCGCAGCAATTCAACCAGAAGAACCAATAGATCTTGAAGAGGGGAGTGTCTTTTTCATTCACAAACGTGGGTGAAGGGGAACCCGCTGTATTTTATTGTTGATAGCGGAAGCCAGAAAAAACTCATCACAGTAGAGGTCGTCAAACAGTTCAAATTTTCGAAAACACCACACCCATAACCATACAACATCAAGTGGCTTCGGCAAGGACAAGATCTCCATGTCAGCCAACAGTGTCAATTGTCATATGGCATCCAACCCTTGAAGGATGAGGTATTATGTGATGTTGCCCCACTAGTTGTCTGTGATGTTCTCTTGATATATGTGGGGACATTGTGTTGTTTATGAGTCTCAACTCCGTAGTGTCATTGTTACTTTGGGGGGTCATCTCTACAGAATACCAGAGGTAGTTCCAACTATTGTTCCACCTAAAAAGTGTCGCAAGGTAGTATCTCATACTGCAAAATTCAGCTTTTTTACAATCTGTTCAAAAGGGTAACAAAAGGACACTGCAACCACTACAGCCTCGCCCCCTACAGCTTCTATCCAACAGAAGTAGGTCAACAAGGTTGCAACAAAGCACAAAGATTCCTTTTTCACACCTTTCTCTCATGTAGCTCGACTTATTGAACAACCTCAGCTTCAACAGGTTCATGACAGACTTCCACAAACTAAGCAGTGCGATGTCTCCAGCAATACAAGCAGCTTATCGATATGCTGTTAAAATCAAGCATAAATTTAAGCAGAAGAAAAAACGGGAGTTTGGGTCTGCAAATCCACAAAAACCGAAGTATGAAAAACACATCCCTAACAAATAGTCTCCCGAAAACCAATCCAAGACACAGGAAAAGAAGGGTCACAGGAAGACAAAGAAGGAAACTAGAAAATGGTGTGATTTTCACAAAAGCCCCTAGCACAACACTGATGAATGTCGCTCAATACAGTCATTGGTGGCCGATATCAAACACAAGGAACCTAACCTTGATTCTGAATCTGATTCTGAAAATACTGGTAAAGGACAGATTATTGATGCAGACCCCATTGCTATTGTCGCGACCGCAACAATTCAATCAGAAGAACCAACATATCCTGAATAGGGGGAGCACCTTTTCCATTCACATATATGGGTGAAGGGGACCCCGCTGCATTTTGTTGTTGATAGCAGAAGCTAGAAAATCCTCATCTCAGCAGAGGTCATCAAACAGTTGGGATTCTCTACAACACCACACCTGCAGCCATACAACATCGGGTGGCTTCAGCAAGGACGAGATCTCCATGTCATCCAACAGTGTCGATTGTCATACGGCATCCAACCCTTCAAGGATGTGGTATTATGTGATGTTGCCCCACTAGATGTATGTGATGTTCTCTTGGGCCAACCATATATGTGGAGACACCATGTTTTTTATGAGTCTCGACCTCGTAGTGTCATTGTTACTTTGGGGGGTCATCTCTACAGAATACGAGAGGTAGTTCCAACTATTGTTCCACCTAAAAAGTGTCACAAGGTAGTATCTCATACTGCAAAATTCAGCTTCTTCACAATCTGTTCAAAAGGGGAATAGAAGGACGCTGCAACCACTACAGCCTCCCCCCCTGCACCTTCTATCCAACAAAAGCAAGTCGACAAGGTTGCAGAAAAGCACAAAGATTCCTTCTACACACCTTCCTCTCATGTATCTCGACTTTTTGAACAACCTCAGCTTTAACAGATTCATGACAAACTTCCACAAACTAAGCAGCGCGACGTCTCTAGCAATACAAGCAACTCACCAAGATGCAGATCCAGCAAATGTTTTTCTCTCTCCCCCAATAACTTAACGCAATGGATACCATTTCTTCCTAAGGAGAGAGGATCGATCCATATGCATATCGGTGGTGACCCACCTTTTCAGATTGGCTCAAAACAGTTTTCTGCCAATTTTGGCAATTTACTATTTTTAGTAGTTTTTAACTTCCAGGGCCATTTTGACGGCCCAACTGAAGGTTTTTCGAGATCTAGGTTCTAAATAATATTCAAAGGCATGACTGAACCCCCAAAAATAATCTCCTTGGTAATACCTTTCCAACGAGCTATCACACATCTAAAACGGAGATCGTATGTAAAAGTTACGACCCTGGGAAGTTGATGTACTCACTTACCCAAACGGGGCCCACATGACTTTTTCTGCTTCATATCCTAGGGTTAGGTTTTTGGATGTCTAGGGAATTGGGAATTCCTGTTTATTATAAAAAGGCCTTCAAAGCCTCATTTTAATCATATTTTTGTGAATGCTAGTAGTTGTCACATCTCTTATCAGAGCAAATTGCTCTTGATTGTTTTTTTCAATGCATGTCCCCGACGAGGTCTGAGTATAGCAAGTTGGGTCTCGAGCTTGTCTCTCCTAAATATAATCACTCTCGCACACCCAATAAACCCTCAATGGCGAAAGAAAAGAAAAATGATGGAGCAGACGATCCTATCAATCTATTGCTTGAGAAAGCTCTCACACAACAGAGGGACGAAATGATGCAGAATTTAGCCCACATCCTTAAACGCCTATCGATAGAATCAGACTCATCTTCAACAAGCGGCCACTTTTGAGTCACCTCGCCTTTCAAGGTACAAGTTAATTTTGATATTCCTGTATTTGAAAGACAGATAGATGCAGAATCCCTAGAAAAATGGTTAACTCTACTAGAAGGTTATTTCTCTGTTCACAATTCTTCCAACAAAAAAAAGATCACCTTCGCACTCCTTAAAGCTCTCCCTCATGTCAAACATTGGTGGGAAAATTACTGGGAGCAAAGTTCCACAGAGGAGTCTGGAATATATGGGGTAGATCCCACTTGGAATTTTTTTAAGGATGTGGTAAAGGAACAATAATTACCCTGTTGGCAACTATGAGGACCAGTACATGAGATGGACCACAATGTGGCAAGAGAGGGGACAAGGAGTTCCAGAGTTCACCAATACCTTCCATACCTTTCGCACCAAGATAGGTATTGAAAACTCCGAGCTATATTTGGTTTTGAAATACCGTGCGGCTCTACATAGATATATCCATACTGAAATGGATTTTCCAGACATCTCATCACTCGGTGCTGCTTATCGATATGCTGTTAAAAAGAGCATAAATTTAAGCACCAGAACAAATAGGAGTTCGGATCAAAAAATCTGCAACAACCGAAGTATGACAAATATGGCCCTAACAAATAGTCTCCCAAAAACCAGTCCAAGACACAGGAAAAGAAGGGTCACGAGAAGACAAAGAAGAATACCGAAAAATGGTGTGATCTCCACAAAAGCCCTTGGCACAACACCGATGAATGTTGCTCAAAAAATTCATTGGTGGCCAAGATCAAAGACAAGGAGCCAAATCCTGATTCAAAATCTGATTATGAAAATACTGGTAAAGGACATATCATTGACGTAGACCCCACTACTATTGTCGTGACTGCAGCAATTCAACCAGAAGAACCAATGGATCCTGAAGAGGGGGAGCGCCTTTTTCATTCACAGATGTGGGTGAAGTAGACCCCACTGCATTTTATTGTTGATAGCGGAAGCCAGAAAAACCTCATCTCAGCAAAGGTCGTCAAACAGTTGGGATTGTCGACAACACCACACTCGTAGCCATACAACATCGGGTGGCTTCGGCAACGACGAGATCTCCATGTCAGCCAGCAGTGTCGATTTTCATACAACATCCAACCCTTCAAGGATGAGGTATTATGTGATGTTGCCTCACTGGATGTTTGTGATGTTCTCTTGGGCTAACCATATATGTGGAGACGCCATGTTGTTTATGTGTCTCGACCCCGTAGTGTCATTATTACTTTAAGGGGCCATCTCTACAAAATACCAAAGGTAGTTCCAACTATTGTTCCACCTAAAAAGTGTCGCAAGGTAGTATCTCATACTGCAAAATTTGGCTTCTTCACAATCTGTTCAAAAGGGGAACAGAAGGACACTGCAACCACTATAGCCTCACCCCCTGCACCTTCTATCCAACAGAAGCAGATCGATAAGGTTGCAACAAAGCACAAAGATTCCTTTTGCACACCTTCCTCTCATGTAGCTCGACTTGTTGAATAGCCTCAGCTTCAACAGGTTCATGACAAACTTCCATAAACTAAGTAGCGCAACATCTCCAGCAATACAAGCAGCTCACCAAGATGCAGATCCAACAAATGTTTTTTCCTCTCCCTTGAGAACTCGACACAATGGATACCATCGCTTCCTAAGGAGGAAGGATTTCTCCAAGTGCATATTGGTGGCCACCCACATTTTCCGACTGGCTCAAAATAGTTTTCTGGCAATTTTCGCAATTTACTATTTTTAGTAGTTTTTAACTTCGGCCATTTTGAGGGCCCAAATGAAGGTTTTTTTAGATCAAGGTCCTCAATGATAACCAAAAGCATTATTGAGCCCCCAAAATGAATCTCCTCGACAATACCTTTCCAACGAGCTATCACACGCCTAAAAGAGAGATCGTATGCAAAAGTTACAACCTCGAGAAGTTGATGTACTCACTTACCCAAACGGGGCCCACATGACTTTTGGCACTTCATTTCCTAGGGTTAGGTTTTTGGATGTCTAGGGTTTTGCATGTTCCTATTTATTGTAAAAATGCCTTCAGATCCTCATTATAATCATCTTCTTGAGAATGTGAGTAGCTGTCACATCTCTTATCAGAGCAGGTTGCTCTTGATCATTTTTTTCAGTGCATGTCGCCGACAAGGTCTGAGTATAGCAAGTTGGGTCTCGAGCTTGTCTCTCTTGAACACAATCTCTCTTGCACACCCAAGAAACCCTCAATGGTGGAAGAAAATAAAAACAACGGAGAATACGATCCTATCAATCTGTTGCTTGAGCGAGCTCTCACACGACAGAGGGACGAAATGATGCAGAATTTTTTCCACATCATTAAACATCTGCCGATAGCATCAGGCGCATCTTTATCAAGCGACCACTTTGGAGGCACCTCAACTTTCAAGGTACAAGTTAATTTTGATAATCCTATATTTGAAGGACAGATAGATGCTGAAGCCCTAGAAAAATGGTTAACTCTGCTAGAAGGTTATTTCTCTGTTCAGAATTTTTCCGACAAAGAAAAGATCACCTTCGCACTCTTTAAAGCTCTCCCTCATGTCAAACCTTGGTGGGAACTTATTGGGAGAAAAGTTCCACAGAGGAGTCTGGAATATATGGGGTCAATCCCACTTGGGATTTTTTTGTGGATGCGGTAAAGGAACAGTATTACCCTATTTGCAACTATGAGGACCGGTACATGAGATGGACCACACTGTAGAAAGAAAGGAGCCAAGGAGTTATGAGGTTCACCAATACCTTCCATACCTTACGCACCAAGCTGGGTATTAAAGACTTTGAGCGACATTTGGTTCTGAAATACCGTAGGGCTCTACACAGATACATCTAGACTGAAATTGATTTTCTGGACATCTCATCACTCGGTGTTGCTTATCGATATGCTGTTAAAATCGAGCAGAAATTTAAGCACCAGAACAAAAAGGAGTTCATGTCTACAAATCCGCAACAACCGAAGTATGAAAAAGACGGCCCTAACAAACAGTCTCCCGAAAACTAGTCCAAGACACAGGAAAACAAGGGTCACGGGAAGACAAAGAAGGACACCGAAAAATGGTGTGATTTCCACAAAAGCCCCTGGCACAACACCGATGAATGTTGCTCAAAATAGTCATTGGTGGCCGAGATCAAAGACAAGGAGCCGAACCCTCATTCTAAATCTGATTCTGAAAATAATAGTAAAGGATATATCATTGCAGAGCCCATTGCCATTGTCGTGACCGTAATATTTTAACCAGAAGAACCAACAGATCCTGAATAGGGGGAGTGCCTTTTTCATTCACAGATGTGGGTGAAAGGGACCCCGCAACATTTTATTGTTGATAGCGGAAGCCAGAAAAACCTCATCTCAATAGAGGTCGTCAAATAGTTGGGATTGTCGATAACACCACAACCGCAACCATACAACATTGGGTGGCTTCGGCAAGGATGAGATCTCTGTGTCAACCAACACTATCGATTGTCATACAACATCCAACCCTTCAAGGATGAGGTATTATGTGATGTTTCCCCACTGGATGTCTGTGATGTTCTCTTGGGCCAACCATATATGTGGAGACGCCATGTTGTTTATGAGTCTCGACCCCATAGTGTCATTGTTACTTTGGGGGGTCATCTCTACAGAATACCAGAGGTAGTTCCAAGTTATGTTCCACCTAAATAGTGTCGCAAGGTATTATCTCATACTGCAAAATTTAGCTTATTCACAATCTGTTCAAAAGGGGAACAGAATGACACTGCAACCTCTACAGCTTCGCCCCCTGCACCTTCTATCCAACAGAAGCAGGTCAACAAGGTTGTAGCAAAGAAAAAATATTCCTTCTGCACACCTTCCTCTGATGTAGCTCGATTTGTTGAACATCCTCCGCTTCAACGGGTTCATGACAGACTTCCACAAACTAAGCAGCACGACGTCTCAAGTAATACAAGAAGCTCACCAAGATGCAGATCCAACAAATGCTTTTCCCTCTCCCACGAGAACTCAATGCAATGGATACCATTGCTTCCTAAGGATGGAGGATTGATCTAGGTGCATATCGGTGGCCACCCACCTTTTCCGACTAGCTCAAAACAGTTTTCTGGCAATTTTGGCAATTTACTATTTTTAGTAGTTTTTAACTTCCAAGGCCATTTTGAGGGCTCAAATGAATGTTTTTTGAGATCGAGGTCCTCAATGATATCCAAAGGCATGATTGAACCCCCAAAATGAATCTCCTCAACAATACCTTTCCAACAATCTATCACAGGCCCAAAACGGAGATTGTATGCAAAAGTTACGACCCCGGGAAGTTGATGTACTTACTTACCCAAACGGCGCCCACATGACTTTTGGTGCTTCATATCCTAGGGTTAGGTTTTTGGATGTCTAGGGTTTTGGGCATTCCTATTTATTGTAAAAAGGCCTTCAGAGCTTCATTGTAATCATCTTCTTGCGAATGCAAGTAGTCATCACATCTCTTATCAAAGTAGGATGTTCTTGATCATTTTTTTCAGTGCATGTCCCTGACGAGGTCCGAGTATAGCAAGTTGGGTCTCAAGCTTGTCTCTCTTGAAGACAATCACTCGTGCAAACCCAAGAAACCCTCAATGGTGGAAGAAAATAAAAATGACAGAGCAGACGATCCTATCAATCTGTTGCTTGAGCAAGCTCTCACGTGACATAGGGACGAAATGATGGAGAATTTTTCCCACATCCTTAAACCCCTGTCGATAACATCAGGCACATCTTCATCAAGCGACCACTTTGGAGACACCTCACCTTTCAAGGTACAACTTAATTTTGATATTCTTGTATTTGAAAGACAGATAGATGCAGAAGCCCTAGAAAAATGGTTAACTCTGATAGAAGGTTATTTCTCTGTTCACAATTTTTTCGACAAAGAAAAGATCACCTTTGCACTCCTTAAAGCTCTCCCTCATGTCAAACATTGGTGGGAAACTAACTGGGATCAAAGTTCCATAGAGGATTCTGGAATATATGAGGTCGAGCCCACTTGGGATTTTTTTGTGGATGCGATAAAGGAATAGTATTACCCTATTGGCAGCTATGTGGACTAGTACATGAGATGGACCACACTGTAGCAAGAGAGGGGACAAGGAGTTCCAAAGTTCTCCAATACTTTCCATACCTTGCACACCAAGCTAGGTATCAAAGACTCCAAGCGATATTTGGTTCTGAAATACCTTGGGGCTCTACACAGATACATCCAGACTGAAATGGATTTTCTGGACATCTCATCACTTAGTGCTTCTTATTGATATGTTGTTAAAATCGAGAAGAAATTTAATCACCAGAACAAATGAGATTCTGGGACTGCAAATCCGCAACAGCCGAAGTATGACAAAGACGACCCTAATAAATAGTCTCCTGAAAACCAGTCCAAGACACAAGAAAGAAGGGTCACGGGAAGACAAAGAAGGACACCGAAAAATGGTGTGATTTCCACAAAATCCCCTGACACAACACCGATGAATGTCGCACAAAACAGTCATTGGTGGTCGAGATCAAAGACAAGGAGTCGAACCCTGATTCTGAATATGATTCTAAAAATACTAGTAAAGGATAGATCATTGACGAAGAGCCCACTCTATTGTCACGACCGTACCAATTCAACCAGAAGAACCAACAGATCCTGAAGAGGGGGAGTCCCTTTTTTGTTCACAGATGTGGGTGAAGGGGATCCCGCTACATTTTATTGTTGATAGCAGAAGCCAGAAAACCTCATCTCAACAGAGGTCATCAAACAGTTGGGATTGTCGACAACACCACACCCGCAGCCATACAACATTGGGTGGCTTTGGCAAGGACGATATATTCGTTTCAGCCAACAGTGTCGATTGTCATACAGCATCCAACCCTTCAAGGATGAGGTACTGTGCGATGTTTCCCCACTGGATGTCTGTGATGTTCTCTTGGGCCAACCATATATGTGGAGACGCCATGCTTTTTATGAGTCTTGAAGACGTAGTGTCATTGTTACTTTGGGGAGTCATCTCTACATAATACCAGAGGTAGTTCCAACTATTGTTCCACCTAAAAAGTGTCGCAAGGTGGTATCTCATACTGCAAAATTTAGTTTTTTCACAATCTGTTCAAAAGGGGAACAGAAGGACACTGCAACCATTACAACCTCGCCCCTTGCACCTTCTATCCAACAGAAGCAGGTCAACAAGGTTGCAGCAAAGCACAAAGATTCCTTCTGCACACCTTCCTCTCATGTAGCTCGACTTGTTGAATAGGCTCAGCTTCAACAGGTTCATGACAGACTTCCACAAACTAAGCAGCGCGATGTCTCCATCAATACAAGAAGCTCACGAAGATGCAGATACAACAAATCCTTTTCCCTCTCCTCTGAGAACTCAACGCAATGGATACAATTGCTTCTTGAGGAGAGAGAATTGATCCAGGTGCATATCGGTGGCCACCACCTTTTTCCGACTGGCTCAAAATAGTTTTCTGGCAATTTTGGCAATTTACTATTTTTAGTAGTTTTTAACTTCCAGGGCCATTTTGAGGGCCCAAATGAAGGTTTTTCGAGATCGAGGTCCTTAATGATATATGATGGCATGATTGATCCCCCAAAATGAATCTCCTCGACAATACCTTTCCATCGAGCTATCACATGCCTAAAACGGAGATCGTATGAAAAAGTTACGACCCCAGGAAGTTGATGTACTCACTTACCCAAACGGGGCCCACATGAATTTTGGCGCTTCATCTCTTAGGGTCAGTTTTTTGGATGTCTAGGGTTTTTGGCATTCATGTTTATTGTAAAAACGCCTTCAGAGCCTCATTGTAATCATCTTCTTGCGAATGCGAGTAGTAGTCATATCTCTTATCAAAGCAGGTTTCTCTTGATCATTTTTTTCAATGCATGTCCCCAATGAGGTCCCGGTATAGCAAGTTGGGTCTCGAACTTGTCTCTCTTGAAGAAAATCTCTCTCGCACACCCAAGAAACCTTCAATGGTGGAAGAAAAGAAAAACGATGGAGCAGACGATCTTATGAATCTATTGCTTGAGCAATCTCTCACGCGATAGAGGGATGAAATGATGGAGAATTTTTTCCACGTCCTTAAACGTCTGCTGATAGCATCAGGCGCATCTTCATCAAGAGGCCACTTTGAAGGAACCTTGCCTTTCAAGGTACAAGTTAATTTTGATATTCCTGTATTTGAAGGATAGATAAATGCAGAAGCCCTAGAAAAATGGTTAACTCTGCTAGAAGGTTATTTCTCTGTTCACAATTTTTCTAACAAAGAAAAGATCACCTTCGCACTCCTTAAAGCTCTCCCTCATGTCAAACATTGGTGGAAAACTTACTGGGAGAAAAGTTCCACAGAGGAGCCTGGAATATATGGGACCAATCCCACTTGGGATTTTTTTGTGGATGCGGTAAAGGAACAGTGTTACCTTGTTGGCAACAATGAGGACCAGTACATGAAATGGACCACACTGCAGCAACAGAGGGGCGAAGGAGTTTCAGAGTTCACCAATACCTTCCATACCTTACACACCAAGTTGGGTATCAAAGACTCCGAGCGACATTCGGTTTTGAAATACCGTGGGGCTCTACACAGATACATCCAGACTGAAATGGATTTTCTGGACATCTCATCACTTGGTGCTACTTATCGATATGCTGTTAAAATCGAGTAGAAATTTAAGCGACAGAACAAACAAGAGTTTGGGTCTGCAAATCTGCAACAACCGAAGTATGACAAAGACGGCCCTAACAAACAATCTCCCAAAAACCAGTCCAAGACACAGGAAAAGAAGGGTCACAAGAAGACAAAGAAGGACACTGGAAAATGGTGTGATTTCCACAAAATCCCCTGGCACAACACCGCTAAATGTCTCTCAAACATTCATTGGTGGCCAAGATCAAAGACAAGGAGTCGAACCCTGATTCGGAATCTGATTCTGAAAATATTAAAAAAGGACAGATCATTGACGCAGACCCCAGTACTATTGTCGCAACCGCAACAATTCAACTAGAAGAACCAATAGATCCTGAAGAGGGAGAGCACCTTTTTCATTCACAGATGTGGGTGAAGGGGACCTTGCTTCATATTATTGTTGATAGAAAAAGCCAGAAAAACCTCATCTCAGCAGAGGTCGTCAAACAACTGGGATTGTCGACAACACCACACCCACAGCCATACAACATCGACTGGCTTCGGCAAGGACGAGATCCCTGTGTCAGCCAAAAGTGTTGATTTTCATACGACATCTAACCCTTCAAGGATGAGGTATTATGTGATGTTTCCCCACTGGATGTCTATGATGTTCTCTTGGGCCAACCATATATGTGGAGACTCCGTGCATTTTATGAGTCTTGACCCCGTAGTGTCATTGTTACTTCGGGGAGTCATCTCTACAGAATACTAGAGGTAGTTCCAACTATTGTTCCACCTAAAAAGTGTCACAAGGTAGTATCTCATACTGTAAAATTCAGCTTCTTCACAATCTGTTCAAAAGGGGAACAGAAGGACACTGCAACAACTACAGCCTCGCCCCCTGCACCTTCTATCCAATAAAAGCAGGTCGACAAGGTTGTAAAAAAACACAAATATTCCTTTTGCACACCTTCCTCTCATGTAGCCCGACTTCTTGAATAGCCTCAGCTTCAATAGATTCATGACAGACTTCCACAAACTAAGCAGAGTGACATCTCCAACAATACAAGCAGCTCACCAAGATGCAGATCCAGCAAATGCTTTTCCCTCTCCCCCGAGAAATCAACGCAATGGATACCATTGCTTCCTAAGGAGGGATGATTGATCTAGATGCATATCAGTGGCCACCCACCGTTTTCGACTGGCTCAAAACAGTTTTCTGGCTATTTTGACAATTTACTATTTTTAGTAGTTTTTAACTTCCAGGGCCATTTTGAGGGCCCAAATGAATCTTTTTCATGATCTAGGTCCTTAGTGATAGAAAAATGGATGATTGAGCCCCAAAAATGAATCTCCTATACAATACCTTTCCAACGAACTATCACACGCCTGAAACAGAGATCGTATGCAAACGTTACGACCCCGGGAAGTTGATGTACTCACTTACCCAAACGGGGCCCACATGACTTTTGGTGCTTCATCTCCTAGGGTTAGGTTTTTGGATGTCTAGGGTTTTGGGCAATCCTATTTATTGTAAAAATGTATTCAGAGCCTCATTGTAATCATCTTCTTGCGAATGCGAGTAGCCGTCACATCTCTTATCAGAGCAGGCTGCTCTTGATCGTTTTTTTCAGTGCATGTCCCCGACGAGGTCCGAGTATAGCAAGTTGGGTCTCGAGCTTGTCTCTATTGAAGACAATAGCTCTCACATACCCAAGAAACCCTCAATGGTAGAAGAAAAGAAAACTGATGGAGAAGACGATCATATCAATCTGTTGCTTGAGCAATCTCTCACGCGATAGAGGGACGAAATGATGGAGAATTTTGCCCACATCCTTAAACGTCTGCCGATAGCATCAGACGCATCTTCATCAAGCGACCACTTTGGAGGCACCTCGCTTTTCAATGTACAATTTAATTTTAATATTCCTCTATTTGAAGTACATATAGATGCAAAAGCCTTAGAAAAATGGTTAACTCTGCTAGAAGGTTATTTCTCTATTCACAATTTTTACGAAAAAGAAAAGATCACCTTCGCACTCCTTAAAGCTCTCCCTCATGTCAAACATTGGTGGGAAACTTACTGGGAGCAAAGTTCCACAGAGGACTCTGGAATATATGGGGCCGATCCCACTTGGGATTTTTTTGTGGATGCGGTAAACGAACAATATTACCCTGTTGGCAACTATGAGGACTAGTACATGAGATGGACTACATTGCCAAAAGAGAGGGGCCAAGGAGTTCAGGAGTTCACCAATACCTTCCATACCTAGCGCACCAACCTGGGTATCAAAGACTCCGAGCAACATTTGGTTCTGAAATACCGTGGGGCTCTACACAGATACATCCAAACTGAAATGGATTTTTTGGACATCTCATCACTCAATGTTTCTTATCGATACGTTATTAAAATCGAGCAGAAATTTAAGCACAAGAACAAATGAGAGTTCGGGTCTGCAAATACGCAACAACTGAAGTATGACAAAGATGGCCCTAACAACAGTCTCTTGAAAACCAGTCCAAGACATAGGAAAAGAAGGGTCACGGGAAGACAAAATAGGACACCAAAAAATGGTGTGATTTCCACAAATTCCCCTGGCACAACACCGATGAATGTCGCTCAAAATAGTCATTGGTGGCCGAGATCAAAGACAAGGAGCCGAACACTGATTTAGAATCTGATACTGAAAATACTAGTAAAGGATAGATCATTGATGCAGATCCCACTGCTATTGTCACGACCGCAACAATTCAACTAGAAGAACCAACAGATCCTGAAGAGGGGGAGCGCCTTTTTAATTCACAGATGTGGGTGAATGGGACCCCCCTGCATTTTATTGTTGATAGCGGAAGCGAGAAAAACCTCATCTCAGTAGAGGTCGTCAAACAGTTGGGATTGTCAACAATGCCATACCCGCAGCCATACAACATCGAGTGGCCTCGGCAAGGACGAGATCTCTATGTCTGCCAACAGTGCCAACTGTCATATGACATCCAGCCCTTCAAGGATGAGGTATTATGTGATGTTGCCCCACTGGATGTCTGTGACGTTCTCTTGGGCCAACCATATATGTGGAGACACCATGCTATTTATGAGCCTCGACCCCGTAGTGTCATTGTTTCTTTGGGGGGTCATCTCTACAAAATACCAAATGTAGTTCCAACTATTGTTCCATCTAAAATGTGTCGCAAGGTAGTATCTCATACTGCAAAATTCAGCTTCTTCACAATCTGTTCAAAAGGGGAACAGAAGGACATTGCAACCACTACAGCCTCGCCCCCTGCACCTTCTATCCAACAGAAGCAGGTCGACAAGGTTGTATCAAAGCACAAATATTCCTTCTGCACACCTTCCTCTCATGTAGCTTGACTTGTTGAATAGCCTCAACTTCAACAGGTTCATGATAGACTTCCACAAACTAAGCAGCGCGACATCTCCAACAATACAGGCAGCTCACCAAGATGCAGATCCAGCAAATGTTTTTCCCTCTCCCCCGAGAACTCAACGCAATGGATACCATTGCTTCCTAAGGAGGGAGGATTGATCTAGGTGCATATCGGTGGCCAACCACCTATTATGACTGGCTCAAAGTAGGTTTCTCGCAATTTTGGAAATTTACTATTTTTAGTAGTCTTTAACTTCCAGGGCCATTTTAAGGGCCCAAATGAAGGTTTTTTGAGATCGAGGTCCTCAATGATAGCCAAAGGCATGATTAAGCCCCCAAAATGAATCTCTTTGACAATACATTTCCAACGAGCTATCACACGCCTAAAACGGAGATCGTATGCAAAAGTTACGACCTCGGGAAGTCGATGTACTCACTTACCCAAACGGGGCCCACATGACTTTTGGCGCTTCATCTCCTAGGGTTAGGTTTTTGGATGTCTAGGGTTTTGGGAATTCTTGTTTATTGTAAAAAGGTCTTTAGAGCCTCATTATAATCATCTTCTTGCGAATGCGAGTAGCCATCACATCTCTTATCAGAGCAGGCTGCTCTTGATCATTTTTTTCAGTGCATGTCCCCGATGAGGTCTGAGTATAGAAAGTTGGGTCTCGAGCTTGTCTCTCTTAAAGACAATCGCCCCCACACACCCAAGAAACCCTCAATGGTAGAAGAAAAGAAAAACAACAGAGCAGACGATCATATCAATCTGTTGCTTGAGCAAGCTCTCTTGCGATAGAGGGACGAAATGATGGAGAATTTTGCCCACATCCTTCAACGTCTGCCGATAGCATCAGGCGAATCTTCATCAAGCAGCCACTTTGGAGGCACCTCGCCTTTCAAGGTACAAATTAATTTTGATATTCCTGTATTTGAAGGACAGATAGATGCAGAAGCCCTAGAAAAATGGTTCACAATTTTTCCGACTATGAGGACCAGTACATGAGATGGACCACACTGCGGCAAGAGAGGGGCCAAGGAGTTTCGGAGTTCACCAATACCTTCCATACCTTGCGCACCAAGCTGGGTATCAAAGAATTCGAGCGGCATTTGGTTCTGAAATACCATTGGGCTCTACACAGATACATCTAGACTGAAATGGATTTTTTGGAAATCTCATCACTCGGTGTTGCTTATCGATATGTTGTTAAAAACGAGCAGAAATTAAAGCACCGGAATAAATGGGAGTTCAGGTTTGCAAATCCGCAACAACCGAAGTATGAAAAAGACGTCCCTAAAAAACAGTCTCCCAAAAACCAGTCCAAGACACAGGAAAAGAAGGGTCACGGGAAGACAAAGAAGGACACTGAAAAATAGTGTGATTTCCACAATAGCCCCTGGCACAACACCGATGAATGTCGATCAAAATAGTCATTGGTGACCAAGATCAAAGACAATGGGCCAAACCCTGATTCAAAATCTGATTATGAAAATACTGGTAAAGGACAGATCATTGAGGCAGAACCCACTATTATTGTTGTGACCGCAACAATTCAACCAGAAGAACCAACAGATCCTGAAGAGGGGGAGGGCCTTTTTCATTTACAGATGTGGGTGAAGGGACCCCGCTGCATTTTATTTTTGATAGCGGAAGCCAGAAAAACCTCATCTCAGCAGAGGTCGTCAAAAAGTTGGGATTGTCGAAAACACCACACTCGCAGCCATACAACATCGGGTGGCTTCGGCAAGGACGAGATCTCTGTGTCAGCCAACAGTGTCGATTGTCATATGGCATCCAACCCTTCAAGGATGAGGTATTATGTGATGTTTCCCCACTGGATGTCTGTGATGTTCTTTTGGGCCAACCATATATGTGGAGATGCCATGTTGTTTATGAGTCTCGACCCCGTAGTGTCATTGTTACTTTGGGGAGTCATCTCTACAGAATACCAGAGGTAGTTCCAACTATTGTTCCACCTAAAAAGTGTCGCAAAGTAGAATCTCATGTTGCAAAATTCAGCTTCTTCACAATCTGTTCAAAAGGGGAACAGAATGACACTACAACCACTACAGCCTCGCCCCCTGCACCTTCTATCCAATAGAAGCAGGTCGACAAGGTTGCAGCAAAGCACAAAGATTCCTTCTGCACACCTTCCTCTCATGTAGCTCCACTTGTTGAACAGGCTCAGCTTCAACAGGTTCATGACAGACTTCCAAAAACTAAGCAGTGCGATGTCTCCAGCAATACAAGAAGCTCACCAAGATGCAAATCCAGCAAATGTTTTTCTCTCTCCCCCGATAACTCAACGCAATGAATACCATTGCTTCCTAAGCAAGGAGGATTGATCTAGCTACATATCGGTGGACACCCACTTTTTCCGACTAGCTCAAAACAGTTTTCTGGCAATTTTGGCAATTTACTATTTTTAGTAGTTTTTAACTTCCAGGGCCATTTTGAGGGCCCAAATGAAGGTTTTTCGAGATCGAGGTCCTTAATGGTATCCAATGGCATGATTGAGCCCCCAAAATGAATCTCCTCGACTATACCTTTCTAATGAGCTATCACACGGCTAAAACGAAGATCGTATGCAAAAGTTACGACCCCGAGAAGTTGATGTACTCACTTACCCAAATGGGGCCCACATGACTTTTGGCGCTTCATCTCCTAGGGTTAGGTTTTTGGATGTCTAGGGTTTTGGGCATTCCTGTTTATTGTAAAAATGCCTTCAGAGCCTCATTGTAATCATCTTCTTGCGAATGCGAGTAGCTGTCACATCTCTTATCAAAGCAGCCAGCTCTTGATCATTTTTTTCAGTGCACGTCCCCGACGAGGTCCGAGTATAGCAAGTTGGGTCTCGAGCTTGTCTATCTTGAAGACAATCGCTCTCACACACCCAATAAACCCTCAATGGCAGAATAAAAGTAAAATGACGGAGCAGACGATCCTATCAATCTGTTGCTTGAGAAAGCTCTCACGTGACAAAGGGACGAAATGATTGAGAATTTTTCCCACATCCTTAAACGCATGTCGATAGCATCAGGCGCATCTTCATCAAGTGGCCACTTTGGAGGCACCTCGCCTTTCAAGGTAAAATTTAATTTTGATATTCTTGTATTTGAAGGACAGATAGATAAATAAGCCCTAGAAAAATGGTTAACTCTGCTAGAAGGTTATTTCTTTGTTCACAATTTTTCCGACAAAGAAAAGATCACCTTTGCACTCCCTAAAGCTCTCCCTCATGTCAAACATTGGTGGGAAACTTACTAGAAGCAAAGTACCACAAAGGATTCTAGAATATATGGAGCCGATCCCACTTGGGATTTTTTTGTGGATACGATAAAGGAACAGTATTACCCTGTTGGCAACTATGAGGACCAGTACATGAGATGGACCACACTAGGGCAAGAGAGGGGCTAAGGAGTTCCGAAGTTCACCAATACCTTCCATACCTTCTGCACCAAGCTGGGTATTAAAGACTCGAGCGACATTTTTTTCTGAAATACCGTGGGGCTCTACACAAATACATCCAGACTTAAATGGATTTTCTGGACATCTCATCACTCGGTGTTGCTTATCAATATGCTGTTAAAATCGAGTAGAAATTTAAACACCATAACAAACGGGAGTTCGGGTCTGCAAATCTGCAACAACCAAAGTATAACAAAGACGACCATAACAAATAGTCTCCCGAAAACCAGTCCAAGACACAGGAAAATAAGGGTCATGGGAAGACAAAGAAGGACACCGGAAAATGGTGTGATTTCCACAAAATCCCCTAGCACAACACTAATGAATGTCACTCAAAAAAGTCATTGGTGGCCGAGATCAAAGACAAGGAGCCGAACCCTGATTCTGAAAATACTGGTAAATGGAAAATTATTCACGCAGACCCCACTGCTATTGTCGCGACCGCAACAATTCAACCAGAAGAACCAACATATCCTGAAGAGGGGGAGCACCTTTTTCATTCACAGATATGGGTGAAGGGGACCCCGCTGCATTTTATTTTTAATAGCGGAAGCCAGAAAAACCTCATCTCAGTAGAGGTCATCAAACAGTTGGGATTGGAAAAAATAGCACACCCGCAACCATACAACATCGGGTGGCTTCGGCAAGGACGAGATCTCCATGTCAGCCAACAATGTCGATTGTCATACAGCCTCCAACCCTTCAAGGATGAGGTATTATGTGATGTTTCCCCACTAGATGTCTGTGATGTTCTATCGGGCCAACCATATATCTGAAGACGCCATGTTGTTTATGAGTCTCAACCCCATAGTGTCATTATTACTTTAGGGCGTCATCTCTACAGAATATTAGAGGTAGTTCCAACTATTGTTCCACTTAAAAAGTGTCGCAATGTAGTATCTCATACTGCAAAATTCAGCTTCTTCACAATCTGTTCAAAAGGGGAATAGAAGGACGCTGCAACCACTATAGCCTTGCCCCCTGCACCTTCTATCCAATAGAAGAAGATCGACAAGGTTGCAACAAAGCACAAAGATTCCTTCTGCACACCTTCCTCTCATGTAGCTCCACTTGTTGAACAGCCTCAGCTTCAACAAGTTCATGACAGACTTCTACAAACTAAGCAGCGCGATGTCTCCAGCAATACAAGCAGCTCACCAAGATGCAGATCCAGCAAATGCTTTTCCCTCTCGCCGGAGAACTTAACGCAATGGATACCATTTCTTCCGAAGGAGGGAGGATTGATCTAGGTGCATATCGGTGGCCACCCACCTTTTTCGACTGGCTCAAAACAGTTTTCTGACAATTTTGGCAATTTATTATTGTTAGTAGTTTTTAACTTCCATGGCCATTTTGAGTGCCCAAACGAAGGTTTTTTGAGATCGAGGTCCTTAGTGATAGCCAAAGGCATGATTGAGCCCCCAAAATGAATCTTCTTGACAATACCTTTCCAACGAGCTATCACAGGCCTAAAACGGAGATCGTATGCAAAAGTTATGACCCCATGAAGTTGATGTACTCACTTACCCAAATGGGGTCCACATGAATTTTGGTGCTTCATCTCCTAGGGTTAGGTTTTTGGATGTATAGGGTTTTGATAATTGTTGTTTATTGTAAAAAGGCTTTCAGAGCCTCATTGTAATCATCTTCTTGCGAATGCGAGTAGCCATCACATCTCTTATCAGAGCAGGCTGCTCTTGATCATTTTTTTCAGTGCATGTCCCCGACGAGGTCTGAGTATAGCAAGTTGGGTCTCAAGCTTGTCTCTCTTGAAGACAATCACTTTCGCACACCCAAGAAACCCTCAATGGTGGAAGAAAAGAAAAACGACAGAGTAGACGATCCTATCAATCTGTTGCTTGAGCAAGCACTCACGCGACAGAGGGACAAAATGATGGAGAATTTTGCCCACATCCTTAAACGCCTGCCGATAGCATCAGGCGCATATTCATCAAGCGACCACTTTGTAGGCACCTCACCTTTTAAGGTACAATTTAATTTTTATATTATTGTATTTTAAGGACACATAGATGCAGAATCCCTAGAAAAATGGTTAACTCTGCTAGAAGGTTATTTCTCTGTTCACAATTTTTACGACAAAGAAAAGATCACCTTCACACTCCTTAAAGCTCTCCCGCATGTCAAAAATTGGTGGGAAACTTACTGGGAGCAAAGTTCCATAGAGGAGTCTAGAATATATGGGGTCGATCCCACTTGGGATTTTTTTGTGGATGCGGTAAAGGAACAGTATTACCCTGTTGGCAACGATGAGGACCAGTACATGAGATGGACCACATTGCAGCAAGAGAGGGGCCAAGGAGTTCTAGATTTCACCAATACCTTCCATACCTTGCGCACCAAATTGGGTATCAAAGACTACGAGTGACATTTGGTTCTGAAATACCGTGGGGCTCTACACAGATACATCCAGACTGAAATTGATTTTTTGGACATCTCATCACTCGGTGTTGCTTATCGATATGTTGTTAAAATCGAGCAAAAATTTAAGCACCGGAACAAACAGAAGTTCAGGTCTACAAATTCACAACAACTGAAGTATGACAAAGACGACCCTAACAAACAGTCTCCCAAAAACCAGTCCAAGACACAGGAAAAGAAGGGTCACAGGAAGAAAAAGAAGGACACTGAAAAATGGTGTGATTTCCACAAAAGGCCCTGGAACAACACCGATGAATGTTTCTCAAAAAAGTCATTGGTGGCTGAGATCAAAGACAAGGAGCTGAACCTTGATTCAGAATCTTATTCTGAAAATACTGGTAAAGGACAGATCATTGACGCAGAACCCACTGCTATTGTCACGACCGCATCAATTCAACCGGAAGAACCAACAGATCCTGAAGAGGGGGACTGCCTTTTTCATTCACAAATGTGCGTGAACGGGACCCTGCTGCATTTTATTGTTGATCACGAAAGCCATAAAAACCTCATCTCAGCAGAGGTCGTAAAACAGTTGGGATTGTCGACAACACTACACCCGCAGCCATACAACATCAGGTGGCTTCGGCAAGGAAAAGATCTCTATTTCAACCAATAGTGTCGATTGTCATACGGCATCCAACCCTTCAAGGATGAGGTATTATGTGATGTTGCCCCACTGGATGTCTGTGATGTTCTCTTGGGCCAACCATATATGTGGAGACGCCATGTTGTTTATGAGTCTCGACCCCATAGTGTCATTGTTACTTTGTGGGGTCATCTCTATAGAATACCAGAGGTAGTTCCAACTATTGTTCCACTTAAAAAGTGTCGCAAGGTAGTATCTCATACTACAAAATTCATCATCTTCACAATCTGTTCAAAAGGGGAACAGAAGGACACTGCAACCACTACAGCCTCGCCCCCTGTACCTTCTATCCAACAGAAGCAGGTTGACAAGGTTGTAGCAAAGCACAAAGATTCCTTCTGCACACCTTCCTCTCATGTATCTCGACTTTTTGAATAGCCTCAGCTTCAACAGGTTCATGACAGACTTCCACAATCTAAGCAGCGTGACGTCTCCAGCAATACAAGCAACTCACCAAGATGCAAATCCAACAAATGATTTTCCCTCTTCCCCGAGAAATCAATACATTCGATACCATTGTTTCCTAAGGAGGGAGGATTGATCTAGGTGCATATTGGTGGCCACCCACCTTTTCTGACTAGCGCAAAATAGTTTTCTGGCAATTTTGGCAATTTACTATTTTTAGCAGTTTTTAACTTCCAGGGCCATTTTGAGGGACCAAATGAAGGTTTTTCGAGATCAAGGTCCTCAATCATAACCAAAGTCATTATTGAGCCCCCAAAATGAATCTCATCGACAATAGCTTTCCAACGAGCTATCACACGCCTAAAACGGAGATCGTATGCAAAAGTTACGACCCTTGGAAGTTGATGTTCTCACTTACCCAAATGGGGCCCACATGAATTTTGGCGCTTCATCTTCTAGGGTTAGGTTTTTGGATGTATAGGGTTTTTGACATTTCTGTTTATTGTAAAAAAGCCTTCAAAGCTTCATTGTAATCATCTTCTTGCGAATGTGAGTAGCCGTCACATCTCTTATCAGAGCAGGCTGCTCTTGATCATTTTTTTCAGTGCATGTCCCCGACGAGCTCCAAGTATAGCAAGTTGGGTCTCGAGATTGTCTCTCTTGAAGACAACCTCTCTGGCACACCCAAGAACCCTCAATGGTGAAAGAAAATAAAAACGACAGAGCAAACGATCCTTTCAATCTGTTGCTTGAGCAAGCTCTCACGTCACAGAGGGACGAAATGATGGAGAATTTTGCCCACATCCTTAAATGTCTGTCGATAGCATTAGGCGCATATTCATCAAGCGGCCACTTTGGAGGCACCTCTCCTTTCAAGGTACAAGTTGATTTTGATATTTTTGTATTTGAAGGACAGATAGATGTAGAAGCCCTAGAAAAATGGTTAACTCTACTAGAAGGTTATTTCTCTGTTCACAATTTGTTCGAAAAATAAAAGATCACCTTTGCACTCCTTAAATCTCTCCCTCATGTCAAACATTGGTGGGAAACTTACTGGGAGCAAAGTTCCACAGAGGAGTCTGGAATATATGGGGTCGATCCCACTTGGGATTTTTTGTGGATGCGGTAAAGGAACAGTATTACCTTGTTGGCAACTATGAGGACCAGTACATGAGATGGACCACACTGCAACAAGAGAGGGGCCAAGGACTTCTGGAGTTCACCAATACCTTCCATACCTTGCACACCAAGCTGGGTATCAAAGACTCTAAGAGACATTTGGTTCTGAAATACTGTGGGGCTCTACATAGATACATCCAGACTGAAATGGATTTTTGGACATCTCATCACTCGATGATGTTTATCGATATGTTGTTAAAATCGAGAAGAAATTTGAGCACCAAAACAAATGGGAGTTCGGGTCTGCAAATTCACAACAACCGAAGTATGAAAAAGACGGCCCTAACAAACAGTCTCCCAAAAACCAGTACAAGACACAGGAAAAGAAGGGTCACGGGAAGACAAAGAAGGACACCGGAAAATGGTGTGATTTCCACAAAATTCCCTGGCACAACACCGATGAATGTCGCTCAAAACAGTCATTAGTGGTCGAGATCAAAGACAAGGAGCCGAACCCTGATTCAGAGTCTGATTCTGAAAATACTGGTAAATGACAGATCATTGACGCGGACTCCACTGCTATTGTCATGACCGCAACAATTCAACCAGAAGAACCAACAGATCCTGAAGAGGGGGAGTGCCTTTTTCATTCATAGATGTGGGTGAAGGGGACCCCGCTGCATTTTATTGTTGATAGTGGAAGCCATAAAAACCTCATCGCAGCAAAGGTCGTCAAACAGTTGGGATTGTCGACAACACCACACCCGCAGCCATACAACATCAGGTGGGTTCGACAAGGACAAGATCTCTGTGTCAGCCAACAGTGTCGATTGTCATATGGCATCCAACCCTTCAAGGATGAGGTATTATGTGATGTTGCCCCACTGGATGTTTGTGATGTTCTCTTGGGCCAACCATATATGTGGAGACGCCATTTTGTTTATGAGTCTCGACCCCGTAGTGTCATTGTTACTTTGGGGGTTCATCTCTACAGAATACCAGAGGTAGTTCCAACTATTGTTCCACCTAAAAAGTGTCGCAAGTTAGTATCTCATACTGCAAAATTCAGCTTCTTCACAATCTGTTCAAAAGGGGAACAGAAGAACATTGCAACCACTACAACCTCGCCCCCTGCACCTTCTATCCAATAGAAGCAAGTCGACAAGGTTGCAGAAAAGCACAAAGATTCCTTCTGCACACCTTCCTCTCATGTAGCTTGACTTGTTGAACAACCTCAGCTTCAATAGGTTAATGACAGACTTCCACAAACTAAGCAGCATGACGTCTCCAGCAATACAAGCAGCTCACCAAAATGCAGATCCAGCAAATGCTTTTCCCTCTCCCCTGAGAAATCAATGCAATGGATACCATTGCTTCCTAAGGAGGGAGGATTGATCCAGGTGCATATTGGTGGCCACCCACCTTTTCCGACTGGCTCAAAATAGTTTTCTGACAATTTTGGCAATTTAGTATTTTTAGCAGTTTTTAACTTCCAGGACCATTTTGAGGGCCCAATTGAATGTTTTTTGAAATCAAGGTCCTCAATGATAGTCAAAGGCATGATTGAGCCTCCAAAATTAATCTCCTCGACAATACCTTTCCAACGAGCTATCACACGCCTAAAACGGAGATTGTATGCAAAAGTTACGACCCTGGGAAGTTGATGTACTCACTTACCCAAACGGGGCCCACATGACTTTTGGCGCTTCATCTCCTAGGGTTAGGTTTTTGGATGTTTAGGGTTTTGGTAATTCTTGTTTATTGTAAAAAGGCCTTAAGAGCCTCATTGTAATCATCTTCTTGTTAATGCGAATAGCCGTCACATCTCTTCTCAGAGATAAGTTGTCACCATTATAGCGAGTCTTTCACTCTGTATTTTTTACAGTCTCTGTACATTTCTTTCATTAATGGAAATCATGTATTACTATATATCTGTGTTTATGGTTCCATCTCTTATACATTTCTATTATATTATTGAATATCTGTGATATCTCTGTACATTTCTTTATTATATCTCCGATCTCATTTCATGCCGAAAATAATCTGGATCAACGATACTTACGGCTAATGGGAAAATCAGTTTCAGTAGTATTTTCCCTGACCCTTCTATGATATAGAAGTCTTCTACATTCATTTATTGCATCTTTGTTTTGTTGATATCGTAAATGATGAAGTTCATTAGCCCTCTCACGTGATGTCGGTGATCTATTGCATTTGGTAGAACGCTTACTTGTTCCTTCAGTGGACATTTCTACAACTACATAGAGATAATAACATAATTTTAACATTTCTAAAGTAATATAAATTCCAGTCATATAGAGAAGCACATTTTATGGAAATAATAGCACACAAAAAAATAACATATTTTGACACATTTGAATATATAGTAAGTCACATGAACACGATAATGAAGTAGACATGGAAAAAAGTTAGAAGTAAAATTGTAATAACCATATAACCATAACAAGTGCAGTAGAAGACATATTAAAATTTCGATGCATATTAACCGGGAAAAGTAAAATTATATGAAAAAAAACTTTAGAATAAAGATTTTAAACTATATAATCAAAATATAAAGATATGAATATGAAAATTCTAATAACATGTTAGAACCATTATATATATTCCCAATGAGAAAACATTATTAAATAGAGAAAAACATGTTTAAAATATAGTATTAAATATTTAAAGGATGCCTAACAACCTATTACATCATATCGATGCCCAATGGTGGAATGTCATCGATAGAGTCGATATTTGGAATAAGTGGAAAAACATAACCACTTTCAATCAGATCATTGAAATTCTCAACTGTAGGAAAGTTGAACATGTAGCTCTATTCGTTGGATACATTATCGATAGCAATAGGAATACACAACCTAGTAATCAAATTGTAGAACATGAAGGGAATGTCGTTGTAATTGCACATAAGAATTGTCCCATGCAATGTTCGAAATAGAAGATAACTGGGGCATTTTGTATTTATATCTGTAGAAATTTCTTCCAATAAGGTCCATTTGAATCCCCAATCATCCTCAAAATAGTCTAATCTTCATTCAGAAGATGCTTGACCAAACTGGAAATTTTCAACTTCCTCAATTGACCATACAAAGGTTGAGCCATCATTGACGAGACATATTCGCTGGTTATTGTATAATGCTAATGACATACATCGTATGTCTGTGATGGAAACAAATGAAAACCCCCATTCATTTTTTAAAACATCCAACCAATAGATTGTGTACCCATAGTGAGGGTACTCTTCATAATCTTTGTCTAAATACAACCAAAATAGTTTATTCTTATAGAATAATGCATCCTTAGGGGGTGTACTGCCACCATAAGGAAGTGTTGTCCTTCTCCACACCCTATCAAGGCTGCTACAAATGTAATACTTCGACTGCATCCTTTTATAAACATGTTTCAAGACAACCCAATCATATTTATTGGTATTCACATTTTGCAGTACTGAAAAGAAACCACAATCTCTAACCGATATACAACCAATATTTTTAAAGGCCTTGGTAAATGGATTCATCACAAAATAATTGTTGCAATGGGAGTATTCTGTTGGAAAAGATAGCAAAACCATGGATCCGGCTGAACACTCAACTCTGTATCTAGAATCAATAAACGACACAAGAAAACAAGAAATGCGCCCATCTTGATTAAGGTATTCTCCAAGGAAATAATTGTTTCGATCATGGAAGAAAAGGCTGAGAAATCCAAATTCATTCATGGAAATGTGGTTGCATTGTGACAAGAAATATTGGCTTTCTAAAACGTCCTTCCAACGTTTAGAAACAATTCTAAACTTAGTCAACACTGATAAAGGAAGCCATATAAACACCATTTGCAAAATATCAAATGGAAA
This sequence comes from Picea engelmannii, assembly GCA_009831015.1. Classification (NCBI taxonomy): domain Eukaryota; kingdom Viridiplantae; phylum Streptophyta; class Pinopsida; order Pinales; family Pinaceae; genus Picea; species Picea engelmannii. The sequence goes on along the minus strand of ML784874.1, from coordinate 56,817 downwards.
AGAACTCCAGATGGTTGGATCCATAGTCATTTGAGCACTGAAAAAAATGCCCAATTAATTAGACCATTTCATAACAAAGACTAAAAGACAAAAACAAAAACAAAATCATAAATTATGACAATTATGAATAAAAACATATCTATGAAAAAAATTGAATCATAGAAGCATTGACATGAAGACCAAAAGGAAAAAAGAAAATGCAGTTAAGATTAACTTTTGTATGCTTTTGAAAAAACATTATTTATAGAGCGTAGGCACATAATTCTATGCATGTAGAATTATCCATATAAAATATAAACTACAACACCAAATCTATCAAGATTCTATTTTCTCTTTATATGTGTTTTTTTTTCTGTTTAGATAAAGAGAGTTATAAAATAATTTTTTTGAAGCTGAAAAGAAAGTTTTCTCTTAGGTTCGAAAAAATACAATTTCTGAAGATACTAAAAATAATGTTTTTGAAGCTAATTTTTTTTAATAAAACAATCTCATTCGATCGAAAATGTCATCTAAGGTCTTCCACAATAAACACTAATATTAACCCTAATTTTCAAAAATTCTAAATTAAAAAAATGTAACATCTCAAAGGTGTTATAGGTGGCTTGCTCCCTAGGATTGAAGCTAAACCCTAACATTAACCTTAATTTTCAGAAATCCTAATATAGAGAAATGTAAAGTGATGTTACATTCATAAAATTTTGAGAGTGAATAGAAACTAAATACAATTGTTTTTAATTTTGAGTAACTCAACAAAAAGGAAATGCAAATAAATGTTTTTTTATAACATCTCAAAGGTGTTATAGTTGTCTTGCTCCCTAAGAATGAAGCTAAACCCTAACATAAACCCTAATTTTAAAAAATGTAAAGTGATGTTACATTCATAAAATTTTGAGAGTGAATAGAAACTAAATATAGTAATTTTTAATTTTCAGAAACTCAACAAAAAGGAAATGCAATTAAATGTTTTTTAATTCTAGGTGAGTGTATAAAGGTTAAAAAAATGATTAACATAAATATCTTCAAATTAAAAGTGATTTGTTATAATTGTTTATAAATATCAATGTGGAGTAGAATTATGAGTGCATTTTCTAAAGAAATAGTGAAGAAAGTTGATTAACTCCAAATATGATTAGAAATGAAATTAAGAGTTTTTGAAATATACAATAGTTTTAGACGAGTTACAATTCTTTAAACAACATGTTTTTGATTTGCTATGGTCAATCATTTAATTCATAGCAATGTTTTTGATGTTTTTAATGTTACAAAGTGGACTCCTGTGAAGAAACATTAAATACATACAATCATGTTCCTTGCATTTAATTTAGGATATAGAATCCAATTTGCTATGGTCAATCAAGACATATAATTAATCCAATTTGTTTGTAATGTTAGTAATATTAATTATATAATCAATGCTATATAATTTATATTTTATAGTATAGTAATAATTTAATTATAATTAATTAGTATAGTTATAATTTAATTATAATTAATTAATTTAATTATAATTAATTAATTTAATTATTGCTAGATTATTAATATAAATATATTAATTATTATTGTATTTTTACAATGTAATTAATTTATATTACATTAATATAATTAAATTAAATTACTAATTACTAATAATTAATATATCATTAATTTGTTGCTAATACATTGTTAAATATCTTTAAATTAATTATGTTATAATAAATATATATAATTATAGTGTTAATTATATATTACGATTTAATTAACACTAATGTATTATCGTTATATAGCAATTTATTATATTTAAATAATTACCGTTTATCAATTTGTTGTGATAACGATACCATAACAATTAAAGATAGTAATTTAGCAATTTCGCAATGGAGATAGCAATCTTATATTAATCATTGATACAATGTACTAAGCGATTAACAAAACCGATCCAACGTATTTCTATCGCTTAGTGGTTTTGTTATATCAGCGATAGGTTAATTTATAGTAAATGTCGATCGCTATAGTGAAAAAAATCTTTATAGTAACCGACACTTTCCCATTATTTAAATGTTCATTAAAGACGACCATATTATTAATGTTTTTTTAGCGTCCAACCTACCTAGCGCGTAAATAAAAAACTCAGACCTGGATGGAATGGAACTGGATGCCCGTTGCCTAAATGCACAATATCAAGAGCAGTCTTTGCAATTCGTCCTCTTTCTCCTAATGCCAAACAACACATGCCAAACAACACATGAATGCACAATATGAATAACAGTCTTTTCCATTTGTACTCTTTCCCCTAATAAGCAATAGCATGCATATCTTAATTTAAATATATTTAATTACGCCCTACCATGTTTGTTTCCACTCAGCTTATTTGTCAGGTCATAAAAATTTCTGCACGAATTGTTTTTCATAATTTTGCTATTGCATATCCGCATAATTGATTGAGAAGCGAAGAAACCCAAGTAATTCACGCCACCTTGTGAAAGTAACAGAAAAAGGTAAAAATTAAAAACCTACTATTAAATCCCACTCCTCACCATGCGAGGTAGTGAAATGTAACATAAGGACAGAAGAAAGGGTAACGACAGGCAACGTGTAAGAAAGGGTAGAGAACGTAACAAGCCAGATGTAAGAAAGTGTAGCTTGAAAGTTAATATTGGTTTTATTTGCATAAGTATAGTGCGTGGCAATTGAAAACTTGGCTTAGTAACTTTTTCATCTTATAAAGTAAAAGTGAAAAAGTAATTAAGGTAACGACTCAAGTTATGAACAGTTAATATCATTTATTGATTTGAGAGAACCACTAAGAATATACTGACATCTTTAAATGTTAACCATTATATTCGAAATTGTAATTAAAAGCTTAATTAACTCATCAATTCCAATAGGAGGATGCCTATCGACGTAATAATATGAGAATGTAGATTTTCACAATTAATTATAATTAAAAATAAGAAATGGTAAAATATAATAAATTGATGGAGAATAATTAAGAATCTTGAATTTGTTGGCATGTTTTACACGCAGCGTATTCTTGTCATTGATGGCAAGTACAACAACGACAATGGCTTAAGTACAGGAAGAATGTGTCAGGCGGGCACTAGAAGTATTTTGGGAAGACGCAGCAGAGCAAGCTCAATAAGATTAGAAGAGATAGTGCAGAGTATGCGTGTTTGTCATTGATGACAAAGATCACGACCAGCAGCGCAGGGATAATGGCATGGAAATGGCAAGTTCAACAAGTGATCGTTGGATCCCATTCAGAAGCGTAAACTCCAGGAGTCAAGGAAGCAACTCATGGCAGAAAATCATGAAATGTGAAACCACGACTTAAACTCCATTTCTGAGTTTCGGATACCGGGAGTTGGAGGAGTCAAGAGTCGAGACTCTTCATCACAGGAGTTTTGAAATTGCGAAATGTGAAACGTCGAAATCCCGAAACAGACACATCAAGAAAGACTCCATTTCAGAGTTTCGCAGACCGGGAAATCAAAGATCAAAAGAACTTTAACCTTTGAAGTAGCGAACCCCGAAATCCCGAAACAGGCACATCAACAAAGACTCTATTTCGGAGTTTCGCAGACCAGGAAATCAATGATCAAAGGAACTTTAACCTTTGAAGTAGCGAACCCCGAAATCCCGAAACAGGCACATCAACAAACCACGTCAGCTAAGGACACGTGGCACAATCAGGCAATGACAAGTGTCAAGTTGATTCAACATTTCAAGCACATGTAAGTCACGAATCAGAGTGACATGTGGCAGCTATTCGACACATGTCAATCCACGTGTGACGTCAGCAGGTTTACGTCTCATCGAAACTTTCTATTTCGGGGTTTTACATAGCAAGCAGAAACTCCACCATCATGAAGTCTCAAACATCGAAATATCGAAAGGGACTATTGTGAGTCTCGAAAACCCAAAAGGCAAAACTCTGAAATCCCGTCAACCATCCATCTCAGTGGGTTATGTGAACCGTCTGATCACTTCAGAGATTTTGTGATCATGAATTTTATAATGTTGGAGTCACAATGACTCGAAGGGAAAAACTTTGAAATCCCATCAATGGTTCGATTAAGAAAAGAAGGGATCAAATTATGAAGTCTTGTGGACCATTGATCTGGCTCCATTTCGGGGATTGCGATTTGGAGTGTCGAGCATTGTGAATAGAGGATGCAGAAGATGCATAGAGAGAATAAAAATGCGGAACAAAGAAGAGATTGGGTGTTGTTGAGAGTGATTCAGGTGTGTAGAAGGAGGTAGAGTGCAGCAACTGAAATGCACAGAAGAGGAATGGTGCATAGAAGGGACATGGAGCACAGAGCATGAAAGGCAGAAGAACATAAAGCGTAAGGAAGGGGTGTAGGAAGACACTGAAGCAGGTAGAGTAGAGCAGTGTAGCAGAACAGTGATGAGACCGGTAAGTCATTGATAAATATTGTATCACTATGATAAATTTATATATAGCAAACATTATATTTCAGGGTGGTAGGGAGGTGCTGGGGAGGACTGTTGTTCTCAAAGGTTCAAGTGGGTGCTTGAACACAAGGAGTTGTAGCTTCCTTCTGGTTGCATCCAGAGAAACCAGGGTGGCAGGGTGGTGCAAGGGAGAACTATTGTTCTATGTTTTACAGGTTGGTGTCTGTGTGACTAGAAGTTGGTGCTTCCATCCAGTTGGTGCTGGAACACTTAGGGAGTTGTTGCTTCCTTCTAGGGGGTGCTAGAGAAACCAGGGAGTTGGTGCTTCCTTCTAGTGGGTGCTAGAGAAACCAGGGAGTTGGTGCTTCCTTCTAGTAGGTGCTAGAGAAAACAGAGAGTTGGTGCTCTCAGCAAGTTGCAGCTTGCAAAATAGAGGTTGTAGCCTCACAATGAGTTGGAGCTCATATGTATGATAATGTACAGAATGTAAAGATTACTTATCATACCAAGAAGAAGAGGTTTTTACCCTTTATGGCTTTCCTCAGGAATATTTGTCTCTATATATTTCATATGTGTGACTGATGTCGAATGTTCTATTGCTTACCTCCCTACATTATTGTGATTGTCATTAAGTTCTCTGCAAAGAGTTTAAAATGAGCATAATTGTTTAAGCACGGTAACAACTGATTCACCCCCCCCTCTTAGTTGTCCAACAGAATTGTATTAAATAATAAAGTATTGAGAGTAATGATAAATAAATTAGAATGATGATGATAATTAAATCCACTAAGACCGAATTGGTCTATCTGACCTTAACTTAGTTATTAGATTAAAGTAAAACATTGGGAAAATTATTGGGTAAAGGAAACCTTAAAGTCGATGATGGAGAAATAATATTACACTATTAAGGGGAGTGAGGGGTAAAATTAATAAATTAAAAGAAAAGAGAGAGGATAAAGACATTAAAAATAAGAGAGAATAAAAATTAGGGAGATTTATAGAAGTTTGTAAGGAAAGATGAAAAAAATAGAAAGAAAAATGTAAAAAGGGAAAATACAGGGTAGAGAAAGGAGTAACAATGGAAAGTATAATAGTAGAGAGAAAAAATGTGAAAGCTTAGGAATTGTTGAGATTAGGTAAAACAAATAAATTGATAAAATATATTTTTAGTTATTGTTAGGATTTGATTAAATAACATATTTAAATAAAGATCTAAGAGATAGCTCTTATTAAAGAGAATAGGATTAAAACCAAAGAGTTAGAAAGACACATTAATTGTAAAAAAAGAAAGGAGAATCACCATAGGTTAAAAAACAAGGGAAAAACTACAAAAGAGAATAGGAAATGAAGAGGCAACAGAAATGGTATTTTCTCTTTTTACATTTTTCTTTCTATTTTATCCATCTTTCCTCACAAACTTCTATAAACTTCCCTAATCTATATTTTCCTGGTTTTGATGTCTTGATACTCTCTCTTTTATTTTATTTTATTAATTATACCCCTAACTCCCCTTAATAGTTTAATATTATTGCTTCCTCCTTGATTCCAAGGGTTCCTTTCCCCGATATTTTTTCCCAATGCTTTACTCTAATCTAATAATTTAGTTATATTGTAATTTATTTATCATTACTCTCAATACTTTATCATTAAATCCAATTCAAGATTATTAATTATTCTGGATCAATTTATTATATTTTACCACTTCTTATTTTTAATTATAATTTTCAACAACCCCTTTATTATTTTCAACTATCCCTTTACCTAATGCTAAGGGCTATTATCTTATATGTATAAAGAATAAAGATATCTTCAAATAATTACAATTAATATATGAACAATTATATGAAAAAAAGTTTACACAAAAATTTAACTTATATTAATGTTTGTATTAACTTATATAAATACTTCCCTGTGGTCACTCACCCTCAATAGTTTATAATAATTATCAAAGTCTCCTCTTCCCTGCAGTCATTCACCCTTCAGGCCTAGGCTCAGACATCCCCTTCTCTGCTATACAGTCCCTCGGGCAATCCATCTTGTCTTTCCAAGGATTTCTCGTACAAGAAGATTTCTAAATACTTCAATGAGCCTTACGGTCTAGGCGTCCCTCACACTTTCTCTGTCGAGGCGTCCCTCTGACTTGTGTTACCACAAAACAACATATTCTAGGGTGATCATGGCTTACCACAGGGTTCTCATGTCTCAACAATATCCTCTTTCATGCTTTCCAGCTTGAAAACTTTCATCTGTCCTCCCTAGACAGATATTTTTCATCTCACCTGTATCACAGGTATACAAAAATTATGAGATATTATCATTAATTTCAAATTCATAATTTTTTTGCAAATCTGTCACCCACAGATTTCCAAATTCCACATTTATTTTCAAATCTGTTACGCACGGCAACCAGATTCACACATATGGGGCTTTCCTTCCCATAGCAGTTTGGCTCAGCATGCAATTGGTCTTCCTTATGGGCTTACAACATTGCCATATCCAAGACCCTTTTCTTCCTGCAATTTCAACATTCCTCAACCAAATAAATTGTTAGTTTTCATGCACATTATATTTTCATCGCACACTTGTAGTGGCTCACAAACAATTTTAGAACTGTATACTAATAATCAAATTCATTTGCTCAAAAGGAAATACCATTCTTGCAGTTTGTCTTAGCAGGAAATTGGTCTTCCTTATGGCCAAAACCCTTTTCTTCATGCCATTTCAACATTACTCAACCAAACAAATTGTTAGTTTTCATGCACATTTTATTTTCAAAATCATGCATACTAACAGTCCAAGTCATTTTCATCTATTCAAGGATACAAAGAAAAATGAAATATCATTATTCACGTATGCATCCTTTCAACATACCAAATTTTCCAAATCCAACTCAAATATTAGTTGACTTTAATCAATGTGTCAATATTCATGGCCACATTCATACCCAATGTATCCTTACATTGGGTTCAAGTTTGTCATACTTACGAAAATCACTTTTCAATGGTGTGTTGGAGCTCAACCAACCTCTTCACCATAGGTTTAATCATTTTCATTCACTCTTACAACAAGACTATGCTTCCTGCTACAGGTTGATCATGATCCCAAATAAGCACATATGAAACTAAAAGTTTGTCTTGAATGCACCCAAACATTCTTCCTCCATTAGTAACCAGGGTTCCAACACTCATGGCCACCCAAATTTATCCTTTCTTTAACACCTCTACAATTCAAGTAAAGTATTGGAAGGTCCTCCTTCCTTAATGGGAAATCCATTGTCTTCCCTCTTACGCAAACATGCATTTCCTCAATGCATTCCATGCAATGTGCTAACTATGAGCACCTTTATTCCCAATCTCCCTAGATTGGTCATTGTACCCATGGTACTCCTTACTCATGCATTCTCTTGCAAGGATTATAACTCATCCTTGACTGGCATAGACTTCCTCTCTCTATTTTTCATATTCTTCTTTCCCAAATCTTACCCTACTTGGGTAGCAATGGCATACAATATCCACTCAAAATTATTCGCATATTGTTCGACAACACAGATATTCCAACAGAGGACGAACACCTTCAGTAACCACTCACATAACCAGATCAAAGATCAACACACCGATGTTTTCACGTGGTAAAACCCCTACGGGGAAACATCCATGGCCCCAGCCAACGCAGCCACTTGGAGCAGTTTATTA
>ML784874.1:6775-27726 GCA_009831015.1 Picea engelmannii | reverse complement strand
TGAAACATATATTTACAAATGGAAACAAAGTTCTTATTGCAAACGTCCTCAAGAGGCTATGGTTGGAAGATTGCTTTGAATGCATAATAGGCTTTAAGACACTTAATCCTCCTTCACAAACTATTGAAAAAAACAATCATTTGGATGGCATGCCCACTGTTAATTCCCCAATATCGAAGACCCCCATTATTTGCAAGCCCTCAAAAGAGGCCATAGAGTAGGGTCTTTGCATTACAAATGTTAATTCATAAATAATGATATGAGACTCTAGCTTTGATGGCCATCCTCCCTTGACATTATCATGTTTTGTGAAAATGTAATGGATCATATATTACATGAGAAATCAAAATGTAGATGTACACCTAGATTGGAAAATGGCAGTGTCGCATAGCGCTCATACTAGATCCCCAAGTTGGCCATCCTGGTTGTAATTTTAAGTGTAGAAACTTTTCCCAAGTTGAATGACTTGGTTCTCATTTGAATAGTTGTGTTACAATAGGGTTTCAACAAGAAGGAGATACATGTTACTTTGATCACATCACACATATCACCCAAGCATCCACTTGTCTGCAAACACAATCTCCTTACTTTATTCCCACTTTCCTGAGCCCCATCTTCACTATTGAGTAAGTGCAACTTTTGAGATGGTGATTTGTTACAACAAGGGGTTTGGTAAGATGGGAAAATAACTTGTGTCGGTTTTAAGAATGACTTTCCTACAAGATTTTAGATTTGTGAGATTGATAGATATTATACGATTATGTACACTAACCACATCGTTTTCATTATCAATTGAGAAAAAACATTGGTGTTTGATGTAGTTCATAATACTACCAAAACACTTCCTACATCACATCATTCTTCATCTTAGATATAAATACCATTTGCTTGTAGAGGGGGTATGCTAGTTATCCCAATAGTGAAGTTGTCAATTGTCTATCTACTACTAAGTTGTTATCGTAGTTCAAAATCGAATCGTAACCACCATCGACTCAAGCGAGGATGGCATAAAGATGCCCGATCTTGGCTAAACTATTGGGGAATCATGGAAGACACCATTTTGTAGAATAAAGATACTATTAAAAAAATCGTCAAATCAAAATTTAAGGAGAAAATGTGGTGTGATAAAGAGTTAGAGGAAAAAAAATAAATTAAGGTATTATAAGGATATAATCAACCACAATCTAAAAGATCAAAATTATATATATGTTTTGACAAGTGTAAAGAAAAAAATAAACATTGCTAAGCTAAGAACAAATTCTCACGAGCTCCATAGTGAAATTGGGCATTGATCAATTCCTAAAACGCCATGGGATGAAAGAGTGTGTCACATTTGTGACACTAAGAAGGTTGAAGATGAAAAACACTTTCTCTTAGATTGTCCAGCCTATACCCAGATTAGATCTCATTTTCAAAATATTTGTCACACTACCAACCTTCCTAACCTCTTAACTCAACAAAACTATGGTGATCTTGACAAGCTTCTCTTAATGCTTTTTGAGCACATAAACAAACTTCTAAAGAATCACAAGTAATCACTTACCCTCTTAAGGCCCGATAGACCAATTCGATCTTAGTGGACATTAATCATCATCATCATCATCATCATTAAAGTTGTCAATTGTCTATCTAGCACTAAACCCTCAATACAAGGAAAAATAAATAAAGTGGATATCAAGTTAGCAAACTTTAGATAATGTAGCTATAGGGGAGAATTTTAAAATTCCATACTTATCTCATAAGTAACCCCAAAAATCCTACTAATTGCTAAAATGTCAATTATATATATATATATATATATATATATATATATATATATATATATATATATATTATGAGAAAAAATTAATAATTTTTTAAGTAAAATATTTTATTTTATACAAATTAAAAATTATTTTAAAAATTACAATTAACTAATATTTTTTTAGAAAATTTACAAAATTAATCCAATAACTAAATTTAACCTCTAAAATTTTATCTATTTCGCACCAATACAATTTACATATTTACGTAATAAAATCAAATCTACACCCAACAACCTCGAACCAATTTTTATTTTGCTTTCTAAACAATTTACATAATTGCATAATAACATCAAATCTACCCCCACCAACCTCGAACCAATTTTATTTTTATTTTGCTTTCTAAGTGGTTTGCCTACAAGGTATATCGTCTTACATATCAGACAGGCTATAACGTTGGTATGACAAGCTGATTCCAAACTGTATAGGGTGTTATAGTGCCCTCATGTACGACAATGTCACACCTAGTCGTCGTACCCCTGTGCTTGAATACTTACATGTTCAATTATATGAATAATAAAATTTATCTTGCTCAAATAAATGTATTGTGTTTTTTCTTTCTTTCTACAATCAAATAAATGTATTGTGTTTTTTCTTTCTTATTGTGTGATATAGTATTAAAGAGAACAATTTATTGCTGAAAAGATTGTAAATATTTTTAACCATCATTTCATTAAATTTTATATAAAACCAATTTTATATAAGTTTTTTCTATCAAACGTTCACATAAACAAATAATTTTTAATTAAAACATATCTACATTCATATTTATTAATAAAGTAAATTACATTTAAATTTCAATATTTAATAAATTTAAAATTAAAACATATCTACATTCATATTTACTTTATTATTATCAGTACCATTCATCTATATTTTCCTCCTTCTATATTCTCCTCCTTTCTTCCACTTTTCCTCCACTTAATGTTAAAATCATTCATTTTTAAAAATAATTGTTAAATTGTTTATGGTATTCATTTTAATAATTTACTCCTCCACTTAATGTTAGAACCATTCATTTTTAAAAATAATTGTTATCTTGTTTATGGTATCCATTTTGGTTGATATCAATGGTAGAACACCCATAATTATTTTCTCAACTCATAACCTTCTCTTCCACTCAATGTGAGAACCATTAATTTTAAAAGATAATTGTTAAATTGTTTATGGTATCCATTTTGGTTGATATCAATGGTGGGACTGTACAGCCTAAGAATTTCAAAACTGAATATCTTGTCAAATTTGACGGTATTGAAAATTTCAGTGCTCATTCAATTGTTTTAATAAAAAAATGTTTATAGTTGTTAGAATTTTTAATTGTATTTGACGAACAAATTAGGCACGTGGTCATCTTATCTCTCTTCATTTTTACTTTTATTTTAACATGAAAACATCGAGTAACAAACAATTTACTCATCAACTTTCATCTCTAAAATTCTGACACCTGATCATCTTATCTCTCTTCATCTTTACTTTTATTTTAACATGGAAGCATCTGAATCTTATCTCTCTGGTCATCTTTACTTTTTATTTTAACCAGCTGATCTTGTTCTTCACGCGGCTTTGGAAAAAACTTGACTTTGTTAACGATTTGCAAATTGGAAGACTTGACTCCATTTATTTAAGTGCAAAACTACAAAACCAACGTGTTTGATGTGACCGGTTAAAATATCATGTAGTTTATTAATGGGCGTTTTTGATAATTTTGCAGTAGTCTAAACGTTTTATTTTTTTGGTTGTTTTTAGGTTACTTTTTTAGTTTGATTTTGTTTGAAATCAGGTGATAAATAGTTGTTTCTGCAGATTTGAGTGGTTAAGTTTGTATAATCCGAGTGTCCTAGGGGTTTTTCAGCAAGCTGAATCCATTTATGCATTCAGAAATGCAATTAAACAATAGAAAATAGCGATTTTGTCCAAATTTACATTGCCAAAAGATAGAACGTTTAGCCAACACCATAATTTATACATATTTTAAAAGATGGAATAGTTTCAGTACTCCAGGCTAACTCTAGGGCAAACAGACCCGCTTTTTAGTCAAATTTCTGAGTCTGAATTCGACCAGATTTTCAAGAATATTTCGCATGGATCAAAATTTCATGCATTTCAGAACCTTATCTCATCTCAGAGGTTTTGCTCCATTTTACACCAACCCAAATATTCAGAAAATCAATCAAAATTCTAGAGTTCTAAATTGACCAAAAATTTAAAAGCAGACCGTGAAAAAACCCAAAAAATAACATGAAAGAAAAAATTACTTTCAAGTTAACCCACTCCCAATGGAACAAGTAAGAAATATCGTAGACTGGGTCCCAGGCTGTAGACTTAATGTGTTCGAACCATATCCATGGCCGTAGACTGGGTCCCATGGCCGTAGACATGAGCTTCTGCGACTTTTCTTCAGCCCCAATAATGGATTTCACTTTTGTATAAGTCTTCGGAGGCTGAAGGGGAGAAGCATACATCTGATCTCGTGAATTTGATTTCATTGCAGGATCTTCAAATTCGCAGTTAATTGTAGTATCATTTTCGACAATACATTCCTTTTCAGTTTCTGTTGGACAGAAGTAGTGCAATATTTAGATGCCTACTTCTGTTGGATCATGTGTTAAATTAATGGGTGAATCCGAGGCTTTTTTCTCGGCTAGTTTGTTGTCGGATGCCTGGAAGCAATCCTGCAGTGTTTACAAAAGTCGACACGATAATCCCAGCTATGTGAGGGCCGGCATACGCAAGAATTTAGTTGTCTTCGCTTTCTGTGGCTCTCTTGATCCCAATCGCTTCACATCCACAGCAACCAAATATGGGGAGTATCAAATAAACCCTCAGGATAATATTGGTTTTCTCGACGGATTAAAAGATGGGAATGACCAGAGTGCCTCCGTCCACCAGGGTTCTCTCAACCAATTTCAGGACATTTGGAATAAATCAGGCGTCCAAAAAGAGGTTCTTACTAACCCCATTTTCTCAATTAAATTATGTGCAATTACGATGTGAATATTTTGTGAATTATGTGCAGTTATGGCGTTGACAGAAATAAGTTCTCTCTTAATTTATGATTTATAAAGATATTTAACTGACTTAATAAATGGATAGTTTAATTTGTTTAATTATGATTCATTTAATTTAACAATTTAAATTCTTATGTTATGTTTGATTATGATTTATTTAGAATATGAATGTGTAAGTTCATATAATGATAATGGTTTGAGCTTTTCTGAGTGTAGACTGTAGACTGTGTATAAAATTTTGAAATCCCTAAAACCTCAAAATTTTATACACGGTTTTTTTATAACTGTGTAGAGGGGTTTCAAAATTTTATATACAGTATATGGAAAAAAAAAATCAAGCTTTTATGAACCGTTATCAAATTTATGAACCATTATAAATTGATGATATGGAAAAAATTCTTTAAAGAAGAATTGAAACTCAAATTAAAAAAAGGGGCTTCTCTAAACCCCAATCCAAAGCTTTGATGGGCAAAGCTGGGTTTTTCCCACTTCAATATATGATCTGATAAGCTATTTGTGGAGAATGTCTGAAGTTTTGAGGTCGAGTATCTATGAACTTTAAACTTTTAACCCCAATCCAAAGCTTTGATGGGCAAAGCTGGATTTTTCCCACTTTGATGGGCAAAGCTGGGTTTTTACCACTTCAATATATGATCTGATAAGCTACTTGTGGAGAATGTCTGAAGTTTGAGTTCGAGTATCTCTGAGCTTTAAACTTTTAACTCCAATCCAAAGCTTTGATGGGTAAAGCTGGATTTTTCCCACTTTTATGGGCAAAGCTGGGTTTTTCCCACTTCAATATATGATCTGATAAGCTATTTGTGGAGAATGTCTGAAATTTGAGGTCGAGTATCTCTGAGCTTTAAACTTTTAACCCCAATCCAAAGCTTTGATGGGAAAAGCTGGATTTTTCCCACTTTGATGGGCAAAGCTGAGTTTTTCCCACTTCAATATATGATCTGATAATCTATTTGTGGAGAATGTCTGAAGTTTTGAGGTCGAGTATCTCTGAACTTTAAACTTTTAACCCCAATCCAAAGCTTTGATGGGCAAAGCTGGGATTTTCCCACTTCAATACATGATAAGCTATTTGTGTAAAATGTCTGAAGTTTGAGGTAGAGTATCTCTGAGCTTTAAACTTTTAGGCCCATATAAAACCCAGTTTTCCTTCGATTTGCCTTTGTAATGCAATCAATGAAACCTAAGCCATAGCTACACACTCACATAAATCAACTGGATCTATGAAATGCAAGGGTTTAGCCATTGAGATGGATTTATGCTTATACCATAGGAATTTTTTTTTATATTTTCCACCAGTAGCCTTACAAGGGCACACGAAGATAGGCACACAACATTTTCCTCCACCAGGATTGTACCGGAGAAATTTATTATTTGGTAATTTTGATTGTTGTTGCAGGTCGGCGAGGAATATGAGAAGGGGAATACCGTTGTGTTTACCGGCCACTCCATGGGAGGGGCTATTGCTGCGTTGGCCACTTTATGGATGTTGGAGAAGCAGCGGCAGCCTGGCTCGCCTAAATCGGTATTCTGCATCACATTTGGCTTCCCTTTGATTGGTGATGAAATTCTGGCACGAGCAGTTCGTCGCAAGAAGTGGGCGGATCAGTTCTGCCATGTTGTTTCAAGACGTGATGCCTTCTCTAGAATCCTGTTGGCTCCTTCTATATGTGTTTCTAAGCCCTTACAGGCACTGTTTCCCTACTGGAAGAGATCCATGCAGAGCGCGGCGGATTCAATGGGTTCCACTGATACACCTATGGCAGAAGCCCTCCCAGTGGGCATTGCTGAGTTTGTTGGCACTGTAGTCCAGCATTGTTCCGCCGTCGCGAATTACACCAGCGCGGCCAAAATGAGTCCCAACAACCCCTTGATAGCTGCTGTAAAGCCTCTAGTGAAGCTAAGTCCTTATAGGCCATTTGGGTATTATCTTTTCTGTTCAAGTAGCGGCGGAATATGGATAGAAAATCATTTTGCTGTGTTACCCATCCTGTATTTCGCCCTTCAAACTTTAGGTGCTAATTTAGAGGACTTCATCTTAGAGCATGTTGGTTATGGCCATATCTTACCCATTGCCACGCAAAATATAGTGAAGTTGAATGAACTTTCAGATCTTCCATTGTCAGACGCAGGATCAATTTATCAAGATAGCAGAATAACAACACAGCTGGAGGCCCTTGGGCTGGGAATTCAGGTAAATCTTGTTGCATTCTTTGAATGAGTTTTTTTTTTCTTGCTTGCCTGCAACATAAAAGTTTCAGTAATATTCCCAAGATGATCCACACTTTTGTTTGTTTTGTGGTTGTAATAATTTGCTGACCTGTTTCTATTAATTGAACTGATCTATTACTTCGGGAGAGATTTTTAAAATCCTTTTTCATATGCATTTTAAGGTCATTTTTCATACACGGTGTTCAGACGGTTATACATTCATTTTAAACCAGATTTATTAGCCCTGAGAGGAATCAAAACCGGATACTTCAGTGATCTGGTGGCGTTTAAGTTTCAATAATATTCCTAAGATAAACTGGATCACACTTTTGTTTGTTTTGTTGTAGTAATAATTTGCTGGTGTTTCTACTACTTCAGGAGAGATTTTTAAAATCCTTTTTCATTGTTGTAGTAATAATTTGCAGGCATTTCTACTACTTCAGGAGAGGTTTTTAAAATCCTTTTTCATTGTTGTAGTAATATTTTGCTGGTGTTTCTACTACTTCAGGAAAGATTTTTAAAATCCTTTTTCATATACAATGCAAAGGTCATTTTTTCATACAGGGTGTTCAAACTGTTGCACATTCCTTTTAAACCCACGATCATTTATTAAACAGAGGAATCGAAACTGGATACTTCAGTGATCTGGTGATGTTTAAAATGAATGTAATTTTTTAAACTTTTTAACATTTAAAACATCTTTTGTTGTAGAGCATGTTGATTCTCTCTTTCTTTGGAATAATTAGGCATTACACTTATTTCTAGGGCATTTAATGATTAATGGACATCATAGTAAAGTGGAAAAATATAGAAAGCGGTTCATTCTTTATAACATTATAGAATAACATATAATAATTTTTAGTTTTAAATAAATTAAAATTTATATGAACTTTTTGATAATTTTAAAATTGTTAATAATTTTATAAGTTATATAAGTTGTTTTTAATGCAGTGTTTTTTGCTTTTATTTGTTTATAAGAAAAATTAAGTGGGTCTAAATGTGTTTCTTTCATAAGTTCAAATCCAAAAAGATAAGATAGAGATCATAAATTCAAATCCAGAAAGATAGAAATAGGAATAGGGTATGTATAACTCTATAAATCTTAGTCGGATAGGGTATATATACTTCTATAAATCTTACCAGTCAAATCCCTGTTAAATATTAACAAGAGATGTACTAATTACTAGTTACAAGCTCCCGTTTCAATCATACTTCTGCACCCTTATGAGCAGCAAATCCAATTGTTATTCTTAAGAAAAAAACGTTTAGTTAGGCTGCAAAAATTAAATATGTTCATTTTCCTTGTACAGGGTCTTAATAATTGATATTGACCTTTTATTACAGTATTTGTTTACCTTTTATTACAGTATTTGTTTGTGCAGTAAATCTTTATTCTTAAATCAAACATGGCAGAGAATGATACTTTCTACAGCAATTATTTGCTACTTCTGTTAGCGAAGATTATGTTTTTTATTCACATGATGGTTTGCGCAGAATTGCCCAGCAAGACTTTCCCTGAGAGCAGCAGGACAAGTTCTGAAGCAGCAGATTGAGAACCTGTCCAATCTGGAGAAGGAATATCCAAAAAAGATGGAAATTCCCATGGAAAAACTTGAAGAATATCGCCTCCAAAGTTTGAGAAATGACACTGGATACTTCGACGCTTTTAAAAAGAAGCAACGAGGTAATATAGACTTCCAGGCTAATCTGAACAGGCTGGAGCTTGCAGGCTGGTGGGACGAGATCATACAGAACAAGTTCGATAAGGACGAACTACCCGATGATTTCCAGTGCAGTAAAGAGTGGATAAGACGGGGCACTCACTACAGGCTACTCGTTGAGCCACTGGACATCGCCAATTATTATAGATTGGGCAAAAACGAGGACTCCGGACCCTACCTCACTCACGGAAGGCCTCGTCGTTACAAAACTGTTCAAAAGTGGTTGGAAAATGATAAAGAGCAACAACAACCACCCTCGACCGGCATTGATCAGCCCACGATGCTCACTCATGACTCTTGCTTATGGGCTTATGTGGAAGAAATTTCAAGCTTAATGCATAAGAACACTTATAGTGATGAAAAAAGAACAGAATTGGAGAACCGAATGAGGCCTTTGATTGATTCCCATGGTTTGTGCATGGAGGATCTTTTGACAGGCGAATCCACCTTCAAAACGGTGGTCAATTGGTTGTGGACGCACATGACTCCACCGCAGCGAGAAACCTCTCCCTTCCGCTTTATTATTTATCATCCCCAGCAAACCATCCAGATTTGATTGGCGATAGATCTGATTGCTAAAAAGTCAGGTAGGTTTGGATTAGACTGTGGCATTATAAGCTTCTGTTTCATTTTGATTTAGATTTGGCTCATATTTGTGTATGGAGTGGGTTAATTAGGGAACCATCTTTTCTATGAGTTATTTTTTTGTAAGTTTTTTGGCAGTTTGCTTTTAAATTTCAAGTCAATTTAGAATTTTGATCTATTTTCTGAGTATCTGGGTTTGTTTAAAATGAGACAAAACTCCTAAGTAAGATTTTGAAATGAATGAAACTTTGATCCATGAGAAACTCAAACGACCCCTGAAAATTTGACCGAATTCGAATCCTTTTTTTATTTGATTTGAGCAAGCACTAATTTGATTTGGCTTCCACCCATTTTAGCAACCATTTTAGCAAGTACTGATTTGATTTGAGCAAGCACTGATTTGATTTAATTACTGCAATTATTGGTTTTTCTGTCGAGATGTATTATCATTTAGTGATTTTTACTAAAATTGTTTTTTTTTTTTTTCAGGTATTGGTTTCCTCCAAAATCCTAGCAGAAATTTAGAAAAATTATTGAAATTACAGATTTCAATGATTGAAATTGATATAACTAGTACTGAAAACCATCTATTACAATTTTATATGTATTTATACTGAATTGGTTTGAGTAGTGTGATTAACTGATTTTTAGGTCCATATAACTGATTAGTCTATAATTTTTTTTATTTAAAAAAAATGTATTTTGACTTGGATTAATTCAGTTTTGTATTTTAAATTTTTATAAAATGTATTAATTCAGTTTTATATTTTGAAATTTTATAAAATATTTTTATTTAAATATGGGTGAACTTGTACAATTTAATCCATGAAATATTTGTTTAAATGATGATTAATTTATAATTTTTGAAACATCACATAACATCATAAGCAATAAATAAAGAAAGTATGCAAAATCATGAAAAATGAAACTAATATTTATAAATAAATATTAATATAAATTACTTGCTAATTTTAATTTATTAAAAAACAAAATATAATACATTATATAGATGGATTTATAGTGAAATGATTGGACAGATACATCACAACCAGCTGGAAGCTTTGCCATTGATTGTTCCACACTGTTAAGTAATTTGGTTATTGATTGTTCCACACTATTAAATAATTTGGTTATTTTTTAATTAGCCTCATTTTATATAAGAGGTCCCATCACACCAGATAAGCCTATTTGACTTGTAAATATTCTCCTCCCACAACACCGGGAAATTGGAATCACAGAGATTTGAAGGGTAGGTTTTACGCGACTTGGATAACAAAGTCAAGCATTGAAGGGTAGATATTACGCGACTTGGACAACACAGTCAAGCATTGAAGGGTAGTTATTACGCGACTTGGATAACAAAGTCTTGAAATGATGATGATGATTATTGTATGTGGATTGACTGGGTTTTTATATTTTGATAAATTTAAATTGAATTTGGTTAAATTTTTGTAACATGGTCAGAATTTCATTATAATTTAATTTTTATTTATGTAATAATTTTGTCAGGACCTTTATAAACTTGATTCAAAAATTCGAAAAATAAATAAAAAAGTTTGAAAGATCGCTGAACTCCATAAAACTGCTCCAGGAAGGTATCAATCCTTAATTGTTTTTTAATTCATTGCATTGTTAAATAATTTGTAAATGAGATCTTTATTATACTTGCTTATAACACTGTATATTGTAATTATTTTTTCCTCGAACAATATTGATTAAAATCAATTGTTTGAGATTGCATAAGAATTTCAAAAGTTTGTTAGGCTTTTTTTTATTAATTTTATTTTTTTAAAGTTAAAAATATTTATTTTAATTTATAAAATTTGAAATATTTTTTTTAGTAATTAAGTATAATGACATGACTATTTTTATTTAGTTTTAATAAGAATTATCTCATTTTATTAAGAATGGTAAGGTTAAAATATTTAATTTAAAAATTAAAATAAACAAAATTCTATAAAATTACCACCTAGTCATCACTTTAATGTGAGTTAATGCAATTGTAGTTGTTTTCTTATGGAATAACTTCATGTGAGTGGTTTTTTATATTAAGATAACATCAAAAATCAATGTATATATATATATATATATATATATATATATATATATATATATATATATATATATATATATATATATATATATATATATATATATATATATATATATATATATATAACTTTATAATATCAAAATCATACATATATTTGGGCGGATGTATGGCTTGTTATGTGTGGAAACTAGGCTAACATGAGGGCCATGTACCATTGTCTTGCCTAATTCAAAAATATAGAGCTAAAAGAGCTTAAAACTAGAGCTGAGACTAGCCAATCAAATTGTCTTCTACCTATCTTATCTAAAAAGAACTTGAAATTGATAATATGCATAAAAGATAAATCACATTCTCGGTGCATGGGACGTTCCATCGTTTCTAGGAGGAGTTGGCCATGGAGCAACGAATGGATAAAACTGACGGCAAGTTGGGCAACGTTGGTTGTTGGAAGAGATGGAGAGAGAATCCATGAAAACGTCCATACGTCGATTGAGAAATTCCGAACCAAAGAGTAGTCTGACCACATCCCTTCTTAGGTCGAACACCAATTAGAGTTGGTCCGCTAATAGGCTAGATGAAGGAGGGGCCTTACCCGGCGTTTGGAGATCTAGAGAAAAACTTCAAGAGTTTGAGGAGATTCACGTGCAGGCTCTTCTTCAATAATCGTTGGATCCTAATGCTCGTCCTGGATTTCTCTGTGAGGATCAACGCCCATTTCTATATTGGTCGAGGCTAGAGGGTCGGGCGAGGGAGGAAAGGAAACCAGGAGTCGGGGATTTGGAGGTGGAACCATATGGGGCTCTTCCTCAATTCAGACCCCAATTTTCTACCGGGGCTAGTGAGATGAAAGTGGGATCTGCCATTGGGGGAGGGGCTGGAGAATTAGATGAGGAGTGGGATGGAGAAGGATGGGAAAGACACCCTTGATTGGATAAAATGTTGTAGTAAGCAAGGCCTTTGCGAGACCTACAATGTTCTCGCGGCATGGTGCAGAGAAGGAGGCCAAAGAGAACGACGAGGCATTGCGCAGAGATTAACAACGCCAAGAAGGAGTCGAGGAGCAGAGCTAAAATGAAAACCATGATAGAAAAATCAATGCAAATTTGGGAAATAATACCATTACCATGCCTAGAGCCTGTCATTAATGTCAAGTTGATAGCCTCTCCTCCTATGTCATGCAAGCCGCCCTCAATTTCCATTGAAGGGATCTTGAGCATTAACTTTCTTCCTGTGTTAACATCTATGAACCAAGATTTCATGGCACAGAGGCCCCTCGAGAGTGCACTAAGAAATGATGAGGCGGCGGTCGAGGACCTTAACTTAAATTGCACTGATGGACACTTGTCACCCCATTCGGGGTATTTGTGGCGTTTTATATTAAGATAACATCAAAAATCAATTTGTGTAGCTTTAGTAGGCCTAGTGGTCAAAAACATGTGTTTTATCCCTGGAGGTCACAGGTTCATGTGTTTTTCTGCTAGTATTGACTTACAGGCTATCGGTGCTAGTTACACACCATTTAAAAAATAAATAAATAAAATCAATGATGAACAATAATAAAAATAAAATATTTATTAAATATTGAAACAAAATATAAAAACCAAACATTATTACACAAATAGTCATTCTTATTTTGAAAATGTTAAGCACTTAAATGATTTGAGTAATTTCAATCATGTTCTACTTGTTTATCAATGAGTGACTTTGTATTTAAATGATATAATTACTTTTGTATGGATCAGTAATTTTTGTATGATATAATTACTTTTGTATGGATCACAGTGTTGTGCTCAAAATTAAAGTTTTATTAGTGAATGGCCAAGCATGTAAATTCTTCGAGTAGGTTTGTCATCACTTGATTCAAGTTATGTAAATATTAATGTGGCAATATAATATATAATGGTTGAAGATCACTCGTAAGAGCACTAGAGGGGCTATGATTCCCCCAAAGGGGGAGAGGAAAGGGTAAGTGATATGCACCTTGCAATAAGCCAATGATTGGCAGTATGCCCTTTCCAACCTATTCATTAGATGATGAATAGTGTGGTATCCAACAGGCAGAAGATGATTGGTGCACACCAATCATTGGCTTACTGCATGGTGCATAATTTTCTCTAGAGAAAAGGGGCATATGGGAGAGTAATTCTCTAATGCCACATGTTGGCATAAGTTCTATCCTCTCTTCCATCATGTGCCTTAGATGAACCCATCTGCATGCTTTGAATTAAAAGACAACCACTGAATGCATGAAGAAGGTTGGTGAGGATGTATACATCACATAATTATTGGAGCATGGGTTCAATACAATCATCATTGGAGAAATGTAAAAAAACTTCATCCTCATTATAGAAGGAAAGTCAGTTATCATTTCCTCAACTCTCCCATGGTTATTTATTCTCACCATTCTCTCACATTCAAGCTTTCCAATTCTCAAGCTATGTTCTCCATCTACTGCTAATTAACTAGAAATCCAAAGATGATCAAAAATAGGATTGTGAAATGAGAACGTGTAGACCTTGGGGAAGTGATAGATAAGTTGTAGATGAAAACAGAGGCTCGACAAGTTAGGAAGGCTTCACCCATTGGTTATTGTTGCTCATTGCTTGGTTGAGAGCCAAGTTTTATTCTTCCAAATCATTCCCAAAAATAATTTACAAATTGGACTCTTTACGCCTACATTGAAGAGCACTAGAAGGGAAGAATATCTTTGAGGCACTATTGAGAAAAGAAGGGTAATATTTTTCTTGTATTATGCAGCATAATGGAAGAGAGTGTTGTGGTTATTTGATGGCCAGAAGAGGTGCATGGAGTGCTATGTAATGAGCTAATTCACTTAACCATGAGAGCAATGGGTTGGGATGAGTGAACAATGAGACTATATCTTGGATACATTCACCTGGTGGCCTCATAGCCCACTGTGAGGGTGGAATTTTCTCTAGATGCCTATGGTTAAGTAGAAAATCGATCGTATAAAGCCAATTGCTTAGACTATCTTTGGATAAACATATAAGTATTCCATCTCTATATGTATGAATTTACAATTGAAATTTATTTGTTGTTATAAATTTACATGGATTATGCATGTTGTGTGTGGTTATATTTGATTTTGAACATGGGCACTCCATTGTCATAAATTTGGTTAACACATGCTTGTTAATTCTGTTGTATTTGATCATATTT
Source organism: Picea engelmannii (assembly GCA_009831015.1). Lineage (NCBI taxonomy): Eukaryota > Viridiplantae > Streptophyta > Pinopsida > Pinales > Pinaceae > Picea > Picea engelmannii. The sequence goes on along the minus strand of ML784874.1, from coordinate 13,148 downwards.
CATCTATGCATGTGTTGCCATTGTTCTCACATCTCACTTAACCCAAATATGCATTTGTGGATCTGAACAAAGTCAATTATTGACTTTTCCATGTGTCCCTCAAATGATCCCACACAATGGGGTCAAGGATCACCTTGTTCTTGGCCTCTTTGGAGAATTGTTTCTGTTATGCTATGATGAAATAAAATTGAGGGATAGAATTAATGGATTGAACATGGATACCCATGTGGGATGGGAACACCATAGATCATTCCATCTCTTTCAAGCTATCCATACTATGGTTGATAGAACCTTTGGTATGGGTGAGTCAATATAGTTTTAGAGGTTTTTTTTTATCTAGAATGAGTCATTATATAATTTTTCATCCATCTTGGTACTTTCTTGGTGGAAAAGTTGGAAGAATTGGCTTCCAAGCCCCATTTTAGGGCCAAGTCCTAGTTTGGTGATCTAGGGTCTAGAAACTTCCTAACCCATTTTAAGGAATCAAATGAAAAATTTGGGATCAAACTTTGTGAGCTTATCTACCACCCCCTCGATGTTGTTATACATAATGTAAGCTTTCCATCATTGCAAAAATCACCTCAATCGAATTTTATATGCAAATGTTATGCCTCCTACAAGTTGACCTGCCTTGTTGACCACCTTGGTACCAAGTGGATTCCACATCACCCCCCATTACTCACACATGTAGGGATATTCACATGTGGACATTCAAGAAGATTCTATAGGACCCAAAACCTTAACAATAATTGAGGGTTGAAGCATGCAAATATCCTAACCCTAAACGGTTATGAGGCTATGTTAAATATTAGGTCGCTAGTGAAGGAAGGGGTTCCATTGTTATTTTTCCATAGTTGAGAAGAGCATCTAGGAGTGAGATATTGAATCTTTACAGAGGAGGTAGAATATTCTATAGCAATCATTCATGCCACAATGTCCATGGCAACTCCATAGTGAGTGCCCCTTGTTAACGTTAAGGAACTTGAGAATCCCCAACACCAACATTTTCAACCTCCCGCGGGACTAAGCAAGAAGAAGCGAGAATATTACCCCAGGCTTAAAGCCCCAGACAAGAAAACGCATTGAACTTTGGGCCAATTTTCCCCTAACCTATAGTCGAAGCATGAATTCTTTTGTCTTATAATTTTACTTTTTAACAATATTTAATTTTTATGCGATTTTATAATTACTTAATTCTATGTGGAGTTTATACATTTGAATTAACAAAATTTAAATCTAATAAAGTAAATGCAAATAATAAAAAAAACATTTGATTTATATTTGTTTAAAAAAAAACAAAACTTAACAAATGTTGGAAAAGGTTAATTCCTAAGTGAGTAATTAAAATATTAACTTAATAAACAAAACTTGATTTAATAAACAAAATAAATATAAAACATTAATTGAAAAAACAATATAAGTATAAATGATTGTTACTTAACCTTTTTTTAATTAAAACAAAATTAATTAAAAAAATAAAAACAACAAAAACTTATATCTTTAAAACAACTAAAAGAAATATATATATATATATATATATATTTTGGTAACCATTATGTTATTTTGAATTTATATAATTTTTTATATTTTGAATTTTAAGTGTTAAATTAATAAAGATTAGGAAAACTGAGGATTTTAAAGAAATAACAGAGAGATAGTTTTTAGAGTGAAAAATAAATGATTTTCATTTAAAATACTTCCCATACCAACTTCTGAATTTTTAAAACCTACAAGTCTCTGTGTAGAGTAGGGCCAAGTATATGATCTTTAGCCTCTCTAGAACGATGTTACAATAGAAAGACGAAGCACAGAAAGGAAAAAAGAAAGCTGAGCTAGAAGTGGAATGGAGCAATATAGATAAAATCGAGCTTTAATACAACAAACTAACAAGTAAACATTTACCTTATGAAGGCCAACAAACTCGTCCTTGCTTTATCCTTATTGCTGCTTTATCCTTATTGCTGCTTCGCAAACGATTCCTCCAATCCCTACTGGAGATATAAAAAAAAGAATGGAATGCAACAGTTCTCACAACACTCCAAGCATACCTTTCTCTGAATTTCTACCAAAATTCTCTCTCAAAATCTTATTTCTCCAAATTTCCTCCTAAAATTATTATTGTCTTCAGAAAAATGCCTCCCCCCTTAATTTGTTGGGCGCTGCCTCTTTTATCTAGTTTGGGTTCCTTTCGTAAAGCAATTTTATGACTGAGTTTTAAACTGTCCTCGAATTTTCTTAATATATTATTAAACAAAACTAATTTGTTTTTTTGTTATCCCCGTTTCATTAATTAATGTTTCTGCATAGATCCATGTCCTCCTCTTTAACGTTCACTGTTGCTCAGTCCATTTCGACATTACACAGGCTAGAGAATTTCATAACCCTTTGTCAACATAGTTACTAGTAAATCAATAAATTGCCCAACATTTGGAGCACTCAAATGCACCTGGCGAAGATAAGCAATATTGAGTTTTTCAATCCTACAATCTCTGAATTTTTCATGCGCCTGACAAGAGCTACAACGAGGTCTCTGATATGTTGTGCCATGTGCGTTGGCAAATGTAAAACAAGTTGTAAAATATAGCTCCCAACAGAAATGAATATCACCACTCCATAATACAAAAGCAGCTAGGCATTCAGTCGCAGACTCAATCCATCCTATCCCTGGTTCGCTAAATTGTAGGGAGAGCCATCTAAATCATTCATACCAGCTACACATTCCAGAAATGGTTATAAAGGCGGACCTGTGTTTTATCTCGATCAATCGCCTTCACATTTCTCTGTACTGTGCTATGTCTCCCGTGGATTCTCCGAGCTCTACCATGTGCAACACGGGTTCAACTCGAACTGCTCCGCTGCAACAGAGAGATGTGCAATAAATTTAGTTGCTACTCCTCTGAAAAATGGATGTCTCAAAGCCTCTGAAGCTTTCAAGCTTACATCAACAAGAATGAACCCTTTGACTCTCCAATAGCCTTCAATAGATCTTCTACAAATATCTCTCAAAGTTTACTGCCAGAATAGTATTTCATGCATAGATGCACTGGTAGGGACACCTTTAGGCCACATTGGTATCACAATGTAAACTGAAAACCTCTCACTTTTTCTGATTTTACTGGCAATCTTCAAATCCAGCTCCATAGGAATTGTATTGTTTGCACCTGCGCGCTTGTAAGATGGCCAGTTGTAAGAAGATCCCACGAAGTATTGATTTTCAATGTAGACAAAGTGTTGCGCAGATCGAATGACATTAATATAAGCTGTATGGATGCTTGCATCTATAACCACATATTTTCTGCAAACAAGATTCTGATTTTGTGCTTGTGTGACAGAGTTGGAAAACCTTTAAATGATCCAGAATCTATTGAACGAAAAACTTGCACATGCCAATTGTCTGGATCATCTTCCTCTGAAACCCATGAATGAGGATCACCACTAAGAACATTCTTTCTGGGGATAAGAATCCATGATATATGATCCCAATTGATTAGCGCATCATCACGCCATCCATAATTACTTTGAGACGTTTACCAATCTCATGCCATGTTGTTGCTTTATGCCAGCGTTGTTCAAAATTTGTAAGGATATCATATGCAGCAGGACCTTCTATTTTATAGTGCAAATCATGCCTAGGATGTCTTGGGCCACCAGAATCAACTGTTCCCTAAAAGTAGGATTGTGATAATCATCTTTGTATACAGTATTAAGAGTCCTAAACAAATAATATTTTGGGGTATCATACCGACCATCACAGAGATCTAGCCCACCTATAAAGGAAGCAAGCATTCTGTCATTACCAGCAGCTTGGGTATAAAAAATAACAAGTTTCTGGTGGTGAGTATATAATGTACCGACTACCTGTTGTCTGAACCAACTAAGCTTATGGCTCACATAGCGAGGTGCAAGCACACAATGAACATAAGAATGTTTGAAAAATGTCCTAGTGTTTGCATAATTTCTTCCTTTCTTGTAAAAGAGCTTGCTTTAGAAACGATATTTTGATCCCTATCAGCAGCTTTAAGTCCATTTGAAATGTTGTGATACTTCCTCATTCCCAACAACCTTTAAATCCATATCACCCAAAGCATCTTCAGATCTAATTATGTCAGAAAGAATCAGTGGGGTACCATCTCCCCCACAGTCTTTGGTATCGAAAATCAAACCTATTGCGACTCCATCTATAACGCATTTTAAGGGAACTCCCGCATCTAGCATTTCCAAGCAACCTCCACAGACAGAAGCCATGCTTGAAGAACCGTTGCTTTTTGTGATAGTACTCTCAACACAGACTATATAGGGAAATTTTTCCTTTGAAGGAAGTACTGGTTCAAGAGCTCTTTCTCCGTGACCAATTTCCCTTCTACTTGGAGCTCCTATACGTCCTACATCTCCTGCACATGACGGTGGGAAAATGTACTGGAGATAAAATATCTTTATCTCTTCCACTTCTATAAGATTATCTATCCTCTAACCCATGGTGTTCCCTCCAAGTGTAGTGACTGCCAAGTGCGCTTCCATGATCTCTAGGAAGCAACCCACACTGAGATTGGATTTGAAGAAACTTTCCTTGAATGCATAGCGGTAACTCAACAGGGACGCGTACAACTTTGCGCAAGAAATTGCAGAATGAGGGGGGAGCCTGGCAACGCTTTGCAGGATAGGTACTGTTGACAAAAATCGTTGTCAACACCCATTTCTTTGTACTTATATTTCCTAACTAAGGAAAAGAGAGTAGATCATAGGCCTCATCTTCTCGTTGAGTTTTCTCTGATATTGGGTTTCCTAGGCCACATCTTATGTTTATTTGTGTGGATGGTGTGTCCATTTTTTTGTTTCTTTCATTTCAGTTTTAGTTATTTCCGTAATTTTGAGAACTACTCTTGACAAGTCTACTATATACCCTATTAATTCTTAGCAAGTCATCTAGTCTACTAGTGCACTTAATTGTTGACTAAGAGCTTGTATGATTGTGAGGTGTCATGCACAATTATTCCACCCAATTAGATTGTGGAATGGAAATAACACACAGTAAACCCTCTATGTATTCTTCTTTCCTTGAAAGTGCATCTACCACCATGTTTTGTTTTCTTTTTTTGTAGATAATTTCAAAGTCATAACCTAGCATTTATGTAACCCATTTTTGTTACTCTTTTGAAATAACTGTTGTTCCAAGAAGTAGTTCAAACTATCATGATTTGTTTTTACCTTGAATTTATTCTTATTAGCTAAGGGTGTCATTTATTAACTAGATGTGATATGGCCAACATTTATTTTTCAGAAATAGGTTTGAGTAAGTACTTTCCTTTAACATGGATACTGTCAAAGGAAAGGGGCCTTCTTTTTTGCATTAAACTTACACCAATGCCATGTCTCGAGGCATCACATTACATAATAAATATTTTTGTGAAGAAAGGTGTGGAAAGGATAGGAGTCATACATATAGCCTCATTCCTTAAGCTTTTCAAAATTTTTGGACCTTGGTTGCTTCTTGAGTCCAAAAAAATGCCTACTTTTTTAATAATAATGTTAGAGGTGCTACTATTTGACCATAATTCTTAACAAACTTGCGGTAATATCATGTCAATCCTAAGAATATGGCATAGATGTTCCACTTATTGAACCCCAAAGGAATACTTGGAAGGATTTGTGTATAGTTGTTTCTCTTCCAATAGTTTTAACATCATGTCAACATGTTGTACATGTTCTTCCCACATTTTGTTGTAGATTAGTGTATCATCAAAAAATATTAACACAAAATTTATGAGTAAGGGTTTGAAAATAGAATTCATCAAGCTTTGAAATGTTGAAGGTGCATTAGTAAGGCCAAATGGCATCACCAAAACCTAATAATGATCTTCATGTGTTCTAAAGGCTATTTTGGGAATTGTTGGTTGTGGAGCCTCATTATCTTCCTGATTTAGAGGTCCTTGTTTTCAGCCGTGTTTATACCCCATGAAGTATTTACACCCCAGAAGTATGTACACTCTTCCATGCGGGGGAGTGCAGAGGGGGGGTACCCCCTTTGTAGGGTCCATCCCCTCGGCTAGGGGGTATGGGGGCAAGCGGACCCCCAGTGGGGGTTCGGGGGCGAAGCCCCCGAAGCAAAAATTGCCTTATAAAAGTATATTGTAATTTCATTATAAATCTGGACTGTTCATTATAAGGTCGCAGATCTAACGATAGAGATTATGTTAGGGTTTTTTGCCCTAGAAGGCAACCCTCTTTTATGAGGGAAATGTATTGCAGCTATGATTGATGGTGAATATTGTATTCTGAGAGAGGAGACTGTGAGAGAAAGAAGAGGAAGTTACAGCGGGTTTTGCTGTAGGTTGTATCCCTTCATTTGCTGGATAATAATAAAGGAAGGACCTGG
>ML784873.1:308194-320049 GCA_009831015.1 Picea engelmannii | reverse complement strand
AATTGATTGGATCCCTGATGTATTTGGTTAATACAAAACCTGATATATGTTTTGTAGTGAACACCTTGAGCCAATATATGGTTGAGTCGAGGCAAATTCACTAGATAGCTACAAAACATGTGCTCCAATACTTGAAGGGCACAATACACTATGGTCCAAGGTATGCAAGAGATGGTGACTTTATGTTGCATAGGTTTATTGATTATGGTTGGGCAAGTGATGCAAGTGACGAGAAGAGTACTTCGGGTTACTGCTTCAGTTTGGGTTCAAGGATGATTTTCTGGTTCAATAGGAAGCAAGCTTCAATGGCAATGGATTCAACAGAGGCAAAATACATGGCAGCTAGCATTGCTAGTTGTGAAGCCATCTGGATTCGCAAATTAATAACAAAGCTAAAAGGTGAGATGTTGGAGCCTAACATGGTCTACTATGACAATCAAAGTTGAATTAGATTCTCTAAAAATCCAGTATTTTATGACTACTCCAAGCACATTGACATCAAGTACCAATTTATCCGAGACAGAGTTCAGAAGGGAGTAGTGCCTCTTGAGTATATGTTTAGACAAATCAACAAATTGCAAATATTTTGACTAAGCCCGTACCAAAGGGGAAGTCTAAGATGTCCAAGCAGAGATTACGATTGGTGGAGAACACTTTACTTGCTAAGTGGGAGTGTTAAATTTTACTTGCTTAGCTCAGTGAGTCTCCTCCATTGCACTAGGGCCCACATAGGGGTAAGTCTATACATCAATCTATTGGGTTCTTGTCACAAAGCAAGAGGGAGGCACAATTATACAGGGAAGGAGAGGGCATATGCATGCCTTCAACATGCATACACCAAACTTAGTTTATTTCATGTTTTATCACCTTCAATTCATTGTTGTTCCAAATTAGAAATTACCAATTCGGTGCAATTTACCAATTCCGAATTAGTGGGAGTTTTAGATTTTACTTGCTTAGCTCAATGAGAGTCTTCTCCACTGCATTAGGGCCCACATAGGGGCAAGTCTATACATCAATCTATTGGGTTCTTGGCACAAAGCGAGAGGGAGGCACAATTATATAGGGAAGGAGAGGGCATATGCATGCGTTCAACATGCATACACCAAACTTCGTTTATTTCATGTTTTGTCACCTTCAATTCATTGTTGTTCCAAATTAGTAATTACCAATTCAGTTAAGTTTTCTATTCCAATTTAGTTCAATTAAACACGCATGATCTATTCTTAGAAAATGGCACAAATCCCTAGGTAGTTAGTATGCACAATTGAGGTATTGAGTGAGAGCACAAATCCCAAAGAGGAGTGAACACGCATACATGCCACTATCATCCTCCAAATGGGGTGAATTAACTCAAGCACTATTATCCATGCACAAGGATACACTAGTTGTATTGATTAGGGTTAGGGTTTGAGGGCGCTTATAACATTTTGAGTTATAGCATTTTAGATTATTGGTTTTATATTTAATATAAAAACATTGATGTTATTTTGAGAGGTCAAATCTGCATGATTATTGTCCATATCATCAGCAATGTGTTTGTAGGTTAGCGTACTCTATCAATGTTATTTTGATTGGCGTCTTTAGTTGTTTTATCTAGAATTTTCAGTTAAATTCCTAAGTGCAAAATCTGCTTACTATGGTCTAAATTTTGACATCCCTCATCCCACAAACAAGAGAGTCTCAAATGGCCATTTGGTGTTTGGCTAGGCCCTTACCTTAATTATTATTATAAAAAAAGAACTATTTAATATTTTGTAATGTGAAACTTGAAAAAAATACAAAAATTATAAATGTAACAATCAACAAATTAAATCTTACCTAGCACTTTTTTGTCGTTGAGTCGAACAATTGAACTAAATCCAACAATGTCAGTTGATTCCTTGTACAAAACTTGTTGCATATTAAGCTTGTCATGAATTCTAAGATAAGAGAACATCCTCTCAATGCAAACCATCACACCTCTCATCATGTCGTGATCCTTCTGAATTTTAGACCCCTCATTATAGAATATCCTAGGGATTGAAATATGCTCCTGCTCCATGCAACGGTGAATGTAGCTATTTGTCTGACCTAGAATTGGTAATTCCCTATATGGGACCCATACTTAGCTCCATTCCCCCATCATACAAAGTCATGATGGCCTCTTTGGCCATATCCATACCCTCATAAATGTACCCCAATGGAGGTTTTTCTCCATACATGATCCTTAACACTTTCATAGGATCCTCAGTGATGCTTAATGACAGACTCCCATAAATCATTTCTAAAAACTAACCCTAAAACAACCACTACATCCAATTTTGTGCAGTCTTTCCAATCCAACTATTTATAACTAACAAACAGTGGCCTCAATGTCGTGTACTCAATCAAAAGGCTTTCCAATATAAAAGAAATTTTGTTGCAAATCGTGTGACAATTTGTGAATCCAACTTACCTAAGCCCTCCAAAACCAAATCTATACAATGGGAAAAACAAGGGGTCCAAAAAATGGTATGATATTTCTCACTTAGCAATATTCCAATGGCCACATAATTTGCAACGTTCTTTGTGACTACTGGACTGACTACTTGGACAACATGTTCTACCCATACTTCTTCAACAATCCCTGCAAATAGTGAATATAACATATTTGCATCATGGGCATGTGATGATGCATCAATGGATTTCAAGGAAATATAGTTCTTTTAGGGCATTGCCACAAGGAAATTTATGATTGTTTTATTCATTGTATTTGTCCACCTGTCTCACATAATGGTGCATCCAGTGCTCTCCCACAAGCTTTTAAGGTCTTCTGAGCTTTCCTTGCCAAACTCTAACTCTGCATCTAACTCCTTATCCCTAATTGCATTATAGCAAGGGGATTTGTATCCAAGGCCAGATATTGCGAAAGCATCTGCCCACAAGTAGAAATAAGGAGAGTTTGTGAGGTTCAATAGGAGGTTGTCATGGTATCAAAACTTCCTCACTACAAAAATTTGCCCCCTTCCTCTTCTTTTCGCTAAAACTCTAAGGACGATTAAGCTCCTAGGGTTGTGCAAGGAATGAAAAAATGAGAGGTTATGGTTTTTTTTTTGTTAGAAATGCACGTCACTTGCAGGGCCAACATTTCAACCATTGGCTAAGAAACCACAACCCATGGGCATCTAAGCCGTCAAAATCACCCGGGGATCACACCCGGCCTAGGCCGCACCAACCCTTAACATGGCTGGATTTTTTGGGTGTCTCCTTTCAACTAAACACACAGTAAGGGAATTGAACCTCGGGTCGCCTAGCAGACGAAACCCACACCTTAACCAGTTGAGCTAGCGGGAATTGACAAATGAGAGGTTATGGTTGGACTTGCAAAAGTTTCCCTATTTGATGAGAAACTACGGGAAGTGGCTTTTCAAATCTTCTACCACCCTATAGCAATTTCCAACTTCATCCTAGATTTCCTTACTTTGCTTAAATGATGGTTTCCAAAGCAACTTTCATTTGGGTTGCCACTGCTTGAAGGAAATGATTATAAACTATAACATCTTTGCATGGGATTCATGCTAGGTGGTGTTTCATATTATTTATGCTCCCATTCATAGGGTGGTGACAGTGTTTGCACCTAACCTTCTTGTCATCATTTGGTTCAATTTGGATAGCATGTTCCCATACTTGATCGAATTGTCTCTTGGCCTTGGGAACCATGAATAGTCGAATTCAAGACAAGAAAACAAAACTATAGGTAGATGCTTGAAAACACAAATGAAAATAAAAACTCAAAAACCACAACGGTTGATAATCAAAATACCTTCTCCAAAAATGGAATGCAATGGCAACCAAAGATCCAAAATGCAAATTGTGTGGCTCTCCACCTTGTATCTAGTCATCAACTGGAAAATATGAATGTTCTCCAACAAATTTCCAAGCAAGAATAACTTACTCTACTCAAAAACGTCTCAGTCTTCACTCCAATTGAAATACCCAATTTAATAGAGATGAAATGAACGAGTGGAAGTGAAATGAGGTTTGTTTTTCGGTTATATGGCTTTCGGATTTCATTACATATGTTTCCCACTCTTTTTCTCCCTTCCAAATTGACTACTATGTGTTCTATCCTTGTCTTTTCCCAGGCAGGGTCCTCAAGTCTGCACTAGGGTTCAAACTCACGAATTTGTGGCAATTTTCCTGAGTTTGAGATGAGTGTCACGAGTTTTGAACAAGAGGCAAGTTTTTAGTGAGTACTCGTTCTAGGAACAACTCAACCAAACTTGTGAAGACTCGCAAGTCTTGGGCGGGTGTCACAACACTGCTAGAATAATCTACCAACTTACAATTTTTTTCTTTGAAAGACCAACAAATTACGAAGCATATGGTTGATTGACCAATAGTATAGAAGTTGGTTACAAGCAAACTAACAACATATGCATGTTGCATCATTTCTCGATACTAAGGTGATTGTTGAATTGTTTATGTCAAGGTAGTTAGGAGAATAAAGCACTAATGATTTAGTGATTTGGCTTGTGCCATGCATAATCGAGCTCATCCAAGGATTGATGTTTAAATGGCGGGAACATTTGTCCACTAGAATTAAGAGCTCTTTCCACCGAGCTCTGGTAAAGCCAATATCAAGTGTCAATCTTTCACTACAAGGTAAGGTTTGTTTTAGGTAATATTCCATGAGAACGCATCCCCTACACTCCCCTAACATAGTTGTGTCTTGAGTTGGAATGGATGCCAAGTATCCCTTATTCCTCAAGGGAATGTAACATCTTCCCTAGTTAAATTTGAAAGTATAAATGCTTTTTCCAAGTATTTATCCCTCTTTCTTAGCACTCTCTAGACTTTCCTTCACTCAATCATTATTTTTAGTTGTTAATACTCCTACTTTCACTATTGTTCTTGCCACATAAGAGGGCTCTTTGAAGCCCTCTAAAGATTCACAAGGAGACAACAAATATTTACATTTTTGTTACGAGTTATATTTAATAATAGCATCGAAATGGATGAATAAACTCAAAAGCTAAGAAAGATGTTTCATCAACCTGAAGTTGTGTCTTTTTAGCTCCCTCGCAAGGATTTATTAAAGATTGCTTCCCAAGACAAGAGACCCTAATGACCCTCAAAATCTCCAAATGACATCCTTCTATAAACCTTGAGAGATTTTATGACAATTGTAAATGATGGTTAGGCTCCTTATTAGCCCATCAATATATCTTATTGGACTTTATGTTGTCCATTGAAGAGGCACACTCCTTTGTTATACAACACAAAATGTAACTTCTACTTGAATTGAACAGCTTTAGTCAAATATGGTATAAACATATTTTAGTTTCTTTATTTCTTTCTATGTTATGATGGCCTACAAATCCAAAGTTTAAAAATATGTGAACCCACATCCACGCCCACACCCATGCAATAGCACCCAAAACCCTTATGCCCTTGACCAAAACAAGAATGAATCAAAACAAACACCCAAAATTTATTAAAATTGGGGGCAAATGACTAAAAGTTATGATGATCTTAGCTTATATAAAAAAGAATAATGTTGAAGGCTTGTAAGGTCTTTTTCTTGGTACATTTCAGCATTGTGTGGTTATTAGAATGCTTCACTAATCAAGTTACACCAGACACAAACTGCAAAAATGAATACAAGTCGTATCTAACTTTATGACAAATGTCCTGTATCTACCACTTTCAGAAGATGAAGGATGTTCCTGTATTAGGGTTACCAAAGTAGCACTTCTCTGTGCCCCACTAATGGGTCAGGACAACTTTTTAGATGAAGGGTGTACTAAATAAGGCTGCATATCGCATTTCCTTAGAGACAGATATCCATGAGTCATTGCGGTGATATATTATTCTACTTGAAACAGATGAAAGTTATTTCAAAAGCATTTTGCTTTTTACTGTGAATGAGAAGTCATTCCTGTGAAAAAATGTCAACGGGGTCTCAAATCGATAACCTTGGATATCTATATGGAGGTTTACTATGTTGTCAATTTATGACAGCTGAAAAGTTGGTGAAGCGACACAGTACCTTAAGATCTGCTCCAATGTAAGGCGACCCTCATTGTGCTGCATCTCTGCCTGCACAGAACTCATGTATTTGTCCATCACCATACAGAGCTTGCCTTCTTTCTCACAACCCCCGTAAAAGCTGCAAACGTTCTGGCACCACATAGATGCCCGCCGCAAGCTCTCAAGCCTGCTTTGAACCCAAACCATATCCATCCCTTCTATGACCTTGATCCTCTTGACTGCCACCTTGTGCCGACAACCAGTACGCCCAGTAAGTAGAGCAGACCAAGTGTCCTGTCCATAACGAGGGCCCTTGCCCAATTGGCGAATCAGTCGCATAGAATGGGAGCTCACATCCATGCTCATACCCCCGCAAGTTGAAGGCCACCCCATGCCATTGGCGTGAGAATTGTTGTGGTGGTTGTTGTTGTTACCTCTGGAGCGATCGGAGAAATGATTCGAGTTGGATCCACAGTCATTGAGCTCATCGTCTTCGTCAGATTCATCTTCGGGCGTGCAATCGGGGGAAGCACGGTGTAGCAGGGACAGCATTGCGAAATTCTTGCGCAGGCCTTCGACGCTGTTCCCGACCTTAGACGGCTGCCTGCATCTGGGGCACGACAGGGTATTGTCTACGCTGACTGAAAACATGTGTGACAAGCATTCTTTACAGAAGCTGTGTCCGCACTGAAGCATCATCGGAACCCTATCCTCTTCATTGTATGTCATCTGACAAACAGAACAGCACGGGGACTTCATCGTTTCTGGAAATAAGATATCCAATATCAATGTCAGGATAATAACATAAATAAGGAATCAACAATGACCGCCAGGCAACACTGGGGTTCCAACAGCGATCAATCGGCCTCCACCATCCACCAGATCCTCCGCGCAATCCACCTCATCCTTCTGCCCGCTTACACCATCTATTACTAAATAACAATCACAGCCCCTCATAAGGACGGGCGCTCAGATAATAAATAACAATTACAATAATAATCCAATCTCTGTTCTTCTTTCAGATCACGGTTTCTCCAAAAACATTCGAATTGCAGCGCTCCGAAGGGCCGCGGCACGCCAAAATGAAAGAAGGCTTTCTTTCAGACAACGAAAGCGCAAAACCCCCAAAGGGTTCGAGCGCAACTTAGGTGTCCCGGGTTCGGAACGAACGCCGGAAAAATTGCTGCGCTTAAAGATAGGGCAACAAATCAACAAATGGAAACCACGGCTGGTTCTTTGATTGACCTGGGGATGCGACGATAACGGCGTGAGGCTTGCGATCTCCAAACCCTCCCTCCCTCCCCTGCAGAGAGCTAAAGAAGAAAATACTTTCACTGTGTCAAATTTCTCCAGTATTGGTATATACTCCTCGTTAAATTTTTATTATTCCTGGTAATTCCGGGGGTTTCATCCTTTCATCCCTTCAACCGTGTATCGGCGTTCGCACGTGCGGTTAGAACTCCCTTCAGTGAACCGTGAACGGACTGCAGACACCACGCGTGTAAGACGAGGACACCCACTTGCAGCCGCCACGTCACCCGGGTTCTGAGCATGGATGGCGCCGGGCCCCACGTATCGTGGATGTCGCGGGCGGTGGCCGGTTTCCTCGCGCGGGTCCTGCACCTGTGGCAGGGCGCGTGTCGGTCGCGGCTTCTCTTAATTATTGTGGGGAGATACTACGAACAAGTTCCCGTTCACCCCATCTTTTCTTTTTCTTTTTACGATTGTGACTTTTTAGCATTGTTTTATAAAATTGATTGTGACGCTTCTACCTTTATTTTATAAACGGCCTTTTGTTGGCTACGTTGGCTGCCCTCGAATAATTATTGTTTAGTCTCTAGGGGGGCACCAAGTTGCTAGTGTAATTGTGTGATTAGGTTATTGTGGTCTTGATAAGGAACACACATACAAGTGGAGAAAAATTGAACAAAATCTTTTCGCTGTCAATGTCCTGGTGGCACATTTGTCAATATTTTCATCGTTTTCCCTACTACTATTTCAAATCATTGGCATGTGGAATTACAATATGAATCCAAAAAACTCTAGTCACATTACAGTGGGGGGTTTAATGGTGGAACCCAAGTTTGGAATTTACCTACCCCCTTGGAAAGTCTCATTCCCCAAATGGAAGTTTATTAGTTTTTTACTCCTTAGGCGTTGAAGACTCCTCTGTGTTAGGTTTTTGATAATCCTCCTTGGATACCTCTTTCACATGTTTTTTCAAAAATATTTAATAAAATAAGTTAGATGTGTTTAAAAAGTGGTGTGTTTTGGAATTGTTTTAATGTCATTGTTGACCTATGACTATTGGAGATGTTGGGAGGGAATAGATAAAGGCCAAAGTGTGATGAAATAGGGAAGATATAGGAGGAGAAACAACGAAGCAAATAAACTAGCTTTGTGCATAGAACATTTAGGAAGATAGATGAATAGTGGTCGTGGAGTCTAGAGTTGTTGAGATTAAGAAGTTTGTTGTCTCGTGTTGTGGGTTGGTTGTTTGTTTCAACACCTTGGAGGAGCAAATCAAGGAAATTATGGTGGCTAGAGAGAACCCAAATTACATTTTGGTGTAAGTTTTGAACCTTTAAAGTGAAACAATTCATACATATTATTAAGCAAAATAGAGAGAACAACAATGGATACACAAAGATTTACCCTGGAAACCCTTAATCAAGAAAACCAACAAACCTTAGTGTCACACCTCTATCTTCTTCGTTATATTAACTTTGTCGTTCACAACACAACATATAGGTGTTCGGTGGCATCCAAAACCCTGATCTGTTAACTCGAACTTGATTACGACCCTAATCCTTTGACCGGGAGTAGATTACAATGGATCGAAAAACCATTGGCTGAAAACCACATAACGAGCCAAAAAACGGACCAAAAACAACCCAAAAAATTTGGTCGGAGACTCCAAACCCCAGACAGGTGGGGCCTAGCCAACCCCCCGTGTGACCCCCCAATGCATAAGAACAAAAAGTGGAGATAGTCATGCAAAGACTATAACACATGGAAAGGTGAGCAATGGTGGCATGGAGAGGAGACCCTCTAGAAAAGCAAGCCTGACAACCTAATGACAAGGCCACTATTAGTTAATTTTTAGAAACACAAAGGAGTAACTTAGGATTCCTCACTCGTTTAGTGATGTCCTCAAAGTCTTTTTTGGGAAATTCTTCTTATGGTGATTCAAAGAGTTGTCTGGCAACCTCAACCAAGAGTTTGTCTCTCTCCTTTTTTGTACTTACTCCATGTCAAATGCGTAAGTTGAGAATTTGCCATAGAAGCCCATGGATGGATGGATATTGGAGCTTTGGCCAGTGAGTAAGGATCTCTTGATTAAGGAGGAACTGGCACTCCCTATTAAATTTACTTATGTCAATGGGTCATTATATCGAGGGGATATCCTACATCTCACTAGGGTTCACATCACATGACTCCTTGGAAAACCTTGGCCTTGTTCTTTATCATTATGTGCTTTTCAAATTATATAAGTCAATCCATTAAATAAACACTTATTGTCAAGTGATCTATGGAGTTACAGTTTCTCTTTATGTTATCCTCGGTCATCAAAATGATACAAATCAATACATCAAAGCAACGTTTCGTCAATTGACCTATGGAGTTATGTATTCTCTTTACGTTGTCCTTAGTTGTTGGAATGATAAATTTGCTCAAGGTTCAATTGAAATAAGTTAGGGTTTTGGTCCATTCATCAATGTATCCATAGACATAGTAACATAAATATGTAAAGGGAAAACTTTGCTTTGTGAACTTTTGGATAGAAGCCACTTCGTAAAAAATTGAAGCCAAATCGAATGCAAAGCCCCCTTTCTTTGGACAAAGTTGTGGCTTTCCATGCATAACAAACATCGAATATGTTAAAAAGTTTATTAATATAATATTTATTTATGTGAGCCCAATCACAAGACGACAACCAGGTTTAGTGAAAGAGGACACTATTATAGCTTCCACTAGGGTTAAATTCTTCAAATAAGTAAATAGTATATTATGAGTTGTTGATGAATGATTGAGTTATTATGATCATTATGTCAAGTCAAATAATCACACGAAAAAATATGTATGTGGTGTCCCACTTTTTGACAAATGAAAAATACTTAACATTTAATTATGAAATAAAACTTCCTAACACTTTATTTATATAAATCTATATAAACTTAAAGAAGATTTATAATCAATGTGCACATATGTGCAACAACCCTTACACCAGGTCCCATGGGATAGCACAATTGGTTAAGACGTGCGCACACTCTTCCAGTTTGGGGAGAGGTCACGAGTTCGAAACCTGTGTCCCTTGGGGCTGCGAAGCTTTATCACTCTCATATCAGCCACTATGTGGGGAAGTATCTGGGGTGGGTTTCCAGCGCGGAATTCCAACGTGGAAAAAAAACAACCCTTACACCGTAATCTAGCCTTTTACATCAACCTTGACAAAAAAATAAAAAATTGACACAATAACCATCTCAACACTACACAAAGGTTCAACCTTATGTGCAACAACCCTTACACCATAATCTAGCCTTTTTACCTCAACCTTAACAAAAAGATAAAAAATAACCTTAACAAAAAGATAAAAAATTGACACAATAACCATCTCAACACTACACAAAGGTTCAACCTTTGGAGAAGGAAAAAAACAAATGCATGTTACTATTTCTCACAATGTCATGGCCATGCTTCCACAATCACTACAAGCATTGCATGGCATGTAGCTTGAAATTATTGTTGACACTATAGTTTGATTAGTAGTGACAATGGTGGACCCCAACTATGCTTACCATTAAATTAGAAAGTAGTTATTCTGGTGATTAGGATTCAACCCTCAGGAAGTTGTATGGCACCTTCAATATCATTTATAATAATTAAAAATTGGGCATGATATAGCCATTTTAAATCGTGCTTAGTGGCAAACATCCACAAACACCCATTTATAAAACTAAAGGAGGAATAATGACTGAGTCCAATGTATGTATGTATTGCCTCGTTTCAAATACCATACATGGCATAATAATATATAATAATAATAAGTGGTCCACTTCCTTACACCAAAGATATTCCTTTGTATTGGAAGAGGTATATTATAAGCATTAAAAAATGCTCATACAGATTTCTTGTACGAAGTGTAATATATTCTTGTCATGTATAAACATTATTTATTGCTAGAAAGAGAACTTGCCTTTTAAGTCAAGCAATCGACAAATCCCTTAAGCCACTCTATGTGTACAACACCACTTAAAGCAACTCCTTGCATCTAAAATTATTAAACCACCTTCAAATTCCTAAATAAAATTATTAAACCACCTTCAAATTCTTAAATCTGAGCATGAATAGAACTTTGAGATATCTTTATGCCCTTATTAAATCCATGATATATGGATTATGTGCTCACTTTTAATAATGTATTAAGTGAGTTTAGTGTTAGCATTAGTGATCATTGTATAACAACAAATATTCATCCTTCATCACATACTATATCTTCTTTTACTAAGATTGCTAAGTTGTTAAGTATATTTATTTTGACTGAGGATTTATTCATATTCACAACCAGTAAGAGAGTAAAAACAAGTTCAACTTGCAAGTTAATGATAACAATATATTTGTTTACCAATAATCTAAAGGGTTAGCTCAATTGGTGTAGAGCCAGACGAGAGTATTCATGCTTGTTATTGGTCACAGGTTCAACTCTCTTGATTCCCCGGGGGCAAGGCCCTGTAATCAAGGTCAACGGTTTACCCTGCTTACCATCGATGGAACATGGGGAAGTATTCGAAGGGTTTTCCGAGAGTACATTTCCTTGAAAAAAATATATACTTGTTTATCAATGTATAACATAACTAAGA
>ML784873.1:237674-253195 GCA_009831015.1 Picea engelmannii | reverse complement strand
CGTGAAGACTATCAAGCAGTTTATTGGAAATAATTATCAGCCAGATGAATGATGAATAGAGATTTTCCAGACAGAAAATGGTTCATAACATTTACTCTTCTAAATTAGAAGAATGGCTCTTGTATCACTCTGTGGAGTGAGCATCATGTCTGATTACTCAGATAGAGTATGGTTTCGAGAGATGATGTAGCTGATGATGATGATGGTGCTCATGATCTAGTCTATATAACTATGTTGATGCTACTGGGTAAATGGTATGTTTTGTGCTCAAAGACCATTACCTGTAATACCTCCCTAGCTAGGAGGGAGTGTTGATATTATGGTAGCCGTGGGAGGTATTTACCTCCACGTGTAGACCTGACAAGGATAGAATACTCCAGGAAGCAAGAAGAAACCCTAATGAGTTGGCTAATAACCTTAGAAGACTTGTCGGCTCAAGAAGATAATTTATATTAGGTTATTAGCCTCCAAGAGAAGAAGTCGGCCAGGAATAATATTATATATTGAACAGACAGATACCCAGAATGAGAAGTCGGCCCTGACAGTTAGCCAGAATTAGTATAAATACAAGAGGCCAGTTCTCATTCTGGCAGGCTGTCTCAGAATTGCAGTGCCCAGTCTTGTGTGCATTGCAGTTGTCTAGTTTCTGCGCAGGTTTGGAGGAGAGCTGCCGTTGCAGTTAGCAGTTAAGCTTGGACTATCTCTTGGCTAGGGTTCGGACTACCTGATTAGCGCTTTGTGATGCGCTATCCTTGGGGAAAGGTGCGCTACCCTTTGTTTGGCTATCTAGCCTAGTGTTTGCTTCCGGAGTGATTCTCTGTCAAGGTTAAGGTGCTCGGAGGGTGGCTTCGGCCTATGGTTGGGTGACAAGGGTATTGTCAATGATAAAACGAGCACACATTCATTCATATTCTAACAAGAATGACCTTGTAAGTTTTGTTGAACAAGATATTGAAGAGCCAGAGGGAGATGAGGCCAAAGCCATATATAAGAAGGATTTGATCAAAGCAAAGAGGATCATTGCCAATTCCATCAAGAACCATTTGATTCCTCATGTTTAAGCATTAAAAACCCAGAGCAAATGATGGATGCCTTATCCTATCTATTTGAAGGCAAGAACATCAATCGGAAAATGAACTTGAGGACACAACTCAAGAATGTGAAGATGCAAAATTCAAAAACCATACAATCCTACTTCACAAGAGTGTCTCAGATTAAAGAACAACTTGAAGCTATTGGAGACTCAGTCGAAGAAGCTGAGGTAACGATGACCACATTAAACGGTCTTCCAAATTCTTGGGAATCCTTCATCCAAGGAATCTGTTCTAGAAGAAAGTTAACTAAGTTCAACAGGTTGTGGGAAGACTGTACTCAAGAAGAAGCCATATTAGAGGCAAGAAAGGAAAAGATGGAGAACAATGAAGATCAAGCGCTAACAGTTCACGCAAGAAAAGGAAAGAACAAGAAAGAAGTTCACTCTCACAAAAGATTTCAAAAGCCTCATAAAGGACAAGATTCTCATAAAGATCTCTCAAGCTTCAGATGCTTCATTTGCCAGAAGATGGGACATATTGCAAGAAATTGTCCCCAAGCAAAAGACCAAGATAAAACCAAGAAGTTTAAAATGCATCATGCCCATCTTGCAGGAGAAGATGAACCCGATTGAAAAAGAACAAAAGAAGATGATCCAGATGAACTATATCTTCTGTGATATAGGACTTAGTGCTTCCAAAGCACTTGATTCATATCAAGTGATATTGATAACTATATCCCGTTTCCTTCCACATTAAAACTTCACGAAGTAAAAGAGCTGGAGAATTGTTGTATCAAGAGGGTCAAGTACAAGTTGTGAAGAAGTATCATTATTCATCTAGACATCTTACAGATCAAAGCAAGCAGTCTAACAAATGCATGCTCCAGGTATGCACCCTTCATATTTGATTTTAGTTTTAAGTTTATTAACATTAGGTTTTATGCATTTTTTTATCTTAGCTTGTTGGATCATTATCCCTGGTACGAGAATCCAACAAGGTCTCATTTAAAATCAAGAAATAGTTTCTGTGCTCGGGGGTGGCATATGTAAATGCCTATGGTTGGGTGACAATGATGTGACATTGTTTATGGTAAAACAAGCACATTAGAATATAACTCACATTGTTTTCTAGTTTCCCGATGAGAAGACCTAGTTAATGGATAATGAAGCCACCTTGACAAGAAGCAGAATTTGTTTGAAGTCTGACTCAACTTTTCATATTAAGACTTGGTATCCAACACCAAGTATATCTTGCAGAGACTTTGAAGTTATTGTAGACTCGAAAGAAGTCAAGGCTCAGAGGGAGCAGGTATGACAGTCCCTGCATTTGAGATTGAGTTACCCCCAGTGCCAGATGGTGCATATTGATCACTCTTCAGATCATCAGGAAAAGTTAATAGAGCCAGAAGGGCCTTCCCAGAACCATTGCAGTAACCAGGAAGAGACCAATATGGTCCCGTGACACTTTGCAGAATGGAAAGCCATATAACTTTGACTAGCCATATCATGAGGAGCAGATGGCTCCACCAATGGTGAGGCAGGTGGCCCCACCAAGTACCAGCTCAAAAGGAGCTAGAGTTCTGAGGGAGTCATCCCTCACGATCCAGTAAAGAGGAGCAATCTCCCTAGGACCATTCATAGAGATGTTCAAAGGTTGATTGGTGTCAGTAGGATTCTCCCAACAAGAGGGAGAATACTATGACGAGACACTTGCTCCAGTAATCAGAAGAAGTATATATAGAACAACCATGTTCCATTAAAAGAAGACGATGCAGTATGAGATTCAGAGGGAGCAAATGAATCTGTTATCGTGATGGAGTAGAGGAGCTACTCTTAGAGTTCAGAAGCTACAGTGAGAATGGAGCAGTCATTCACAGTTTCAGAAAAATAAGTTGCAGGTGCAGAGTCCCAGTTCCAGAAGGAACAGTTACAGAGAGAGTAGTGGACATACTCTCAGATAGTAAGACAAATAGTGCTTTGTAGAAAGCACATAGAGCTAGCACATGATTGTGCAGACTGAGTTGCAGCTGAGCAAGTGTACCAGTTTGGTACAATATGATGTGAAAATTTGGTTTAAAGAACACGAGGACAGATATATGTTTTGCGGTGAAAGACATGTTCACCTGATTATGGAAAAACATGTGATGAGGTACCTAAAGGGTACAATAGATTATGGACCTAGATATATCTTGGATTATGAGATAAGATTGTAGGACTACACAGATTCAGATTGGACAGGCAGTGTCACAGACCAGAAAAGTACATCCGGATGTTGCTTTAGTATGGGATCAACTGTGATCTCGTGACTCAGTGAGAAGCAGATCTATATGGCACTCAGGTCCGCAGAGGAATAGTATGTGGCAGCATGGTCAGCTTGTGGCGTAGCAGTGTGGCTTCAAAAGTTGATTGCAATATTGTTTGATCTCGAGTTGGAGGAAACTTGTATCATTTATGACAACTAGAGTTGCATAAAGTTGTCAGTGAACCTAGTGTGTCATGAAAAGTCCAAGCATATCGAGATCAAATACCACTATGTAGGCACATGGTACAGAAGGGAGTAGTAAGACTCCAGTATATTGCCACCAACGAACATGTAGCAGATGTGTTGACCAAGCCCCTGTCCAGAGTTAAGTTCGAGTATTTCAGAGACAAGCTTGGAGTGATCTAGAAAAACTTCATCGGTAGTGGGAAGTGATGTGTTCCCCTATAGCGGGAAGTGATATGTTCCCCCTGCAGCGGGAAGTGATGTGTTCCCCAGAAGCAGGATGTGATGAGATCCCCGGTAGAGGTATGCTACCCAAGCGCAGGTTGGTAACCCCAACGCAGGCTGGTACGCTACTCCAACGCAGGTTGGTTACCCCAACGCAGGCTGGTGCTCTACCCCAGTGCAGGTTGGTAACCCCAACATAGGCTGGTACGCTACCCCAACACATGTTGGTAACCCCAACGAAGGCTGGTACGCTACCCCAACGCAAGTTGGTAACCCCTACGTAAGTTGGTAACCCCAACGCAGGTTGGTACGCTACCCCAATGCAGGTTGGTAACCCCAATGTAGTCTGGTACGTTATTCTAGTAAAAGTGCATAACTTCCTATGATATATAGATTTGTGATTGACAAC
Source organism: Picea engelmannii (assembly GCA_009831015.1). NCBI lineage: Eukaryota > Viridiplantae > Streptophyta > Pinopsida > Pinales > Pinaceae > Picea > Picea engelmannii. Next base: position 249,043 of record ML784873.1, on the reverse strand, counting down.
AAGACAATGACCAAGTATGCAGAAGCAGTGATGATGACCGTGACAAGAATAATACCTTCCTTGCTAAGAGGGAGTGTTGAAGATTGAGTAACTTCGGAAGATATATCCTTATTGTATTTGACCCAGACAAACCCTAAAGAATGTTATTATATTATATTTATTAAGATGACCCTATTGTGTCTTTGTAAAAGTCGACCCTATTGTGCCTTGACAATTAAATGTAATTTAAGAGGGAAAAGTGACAGGTTGGCCCAAACCTAATTAAGGGAGGCTAGACTACTATTTATAAAGGAGGCCAGCGCCTCACTTGAATACTCACTCATAACTTTGCAACAAGAGGAAAAGTGCGCAAGTATTGGAGGAGAAGCTACTGCAGCTAGGTGTGACATCAAGGAGGGTTTTTGGTCTATCTCTTGGATACATCTTGGTCAAGTGGTGCGCTATTCTTTCCTAGTGAAGGAGTAGAGGAGGATCTTCTGCTTTGTTAGTTCTCTCTTGGAGAGAAGCATTGTTCTTGGTTGGCTAATCTATATTGAGGAAGTTTGTTGGGTTTTCTTCCCCTGGAGGGTTTCCCAAGATAATCTTAGTGTTTATCTTGTTTCTGTGATTGCCTCTCTTTCAATGATCTTATATATGCACTTAATGTGCTAAATGCTTGTAATAATAAAGAAGAATTGTAATCGCTAGCTGCATAAGTTAAATATCAACGCGATGGACTCCACTGACCTTGTATGAGGCCCACTGGTTATAGCTGCAGAGTTTGCAAATTCTCTTTGAGATCCCCTAATTCATGTCGAGTCTATGTGTATAGAGTGGAGAAGCAATCCCGCAACTTTACCTTCATGCCTATTATAGATCCTACTGATCTTGTTTGAGGATTGCATGCCTACAACACAACCTGCCAACTCTTTGTGGAACCCACAAACCTGCATAGAAATGCATTGGTACATCTAGGCCAACTCCAGAGCTTGCCTGTTCTCTGTGGGATTGCACACTATGGGATTCTGATATTTGCTATTTTTTCACTTATAACTGGTGCCAATCAAATTTTCACATATTTTAATATACTCTGGCCGCAAGTTCTTCCATCTTTTTGGTCCCTTTTCTTGCCTTTCTGAACTAGCGCCTCCCTACTGGTTCATGTCCTATATCAGAGACCTCCATCTTGTGCTTTTGTTGTTTGGGACTGTGGGATCCTTTGGCTTGCTGATCATCACTCATACATTCCCTCAATTTCTTGGCCTACTACTGAACTTCATCTAGTACCACGTAAAGCATTATGATGTTCAACTAATATCTTTTGAGGTGCTCTGTAAAGACTTAGTTCAGATTCGTTTGACTAATTAGAAATCCACCGTAAGTAAGTCAGAGAAATGGAGAAAGGGCAGTGCGACCCCCATTACTGGCTTACACCTTGATTCCCATTAATGAGCAACGATTGTCATTCTTAGCAACTAGCAGATTACAGGGAAATGGGAACCATTCTTGTCTCGTAAATGGATAATTGGATTGCTAAACAATGATAGAAGGTGATACTGAATCTTTTAGTTGGTGGCTTTGGTTAATAAAAGACTACCCAAAAATGTGCCTCATTATTTCTTCCCTTCCACGCAGTTTTTCCTACATTCAATTGTCTTGCAACTTTCACTCCTCTTGGTAATGTTAGGTGAATGGTGATCTAAGTGAACCTTGGTGCATTGGATTCCACCTTGTCCGTCCTTTGTTAGCCCTAAAATATTCATTAATATGAGTAATATAGTTATGTACATGTGATACGAGTGATGGTGTATTATGAGGGTCTTGTAATAATTATAAGGCATTAGGTAGTTAGTGCACATGTACTTGTCATTTGCAGTGTATCAGAACAGATCGAACTAGACTGGAGTTGGATAGCCCTCACTGGTTCACCACTCGAGGACCCCAAACCGACTTGTGGATCAGACCAGCAGGCTGGTTCCGGTTCCAATTGGAACCAGTCCTTACAGGACCAACATGCCGGTTCCAATTGGACTTGGTCTCCAACCCATAGACCCACTTTCGAACCAATTCGACAAAATAAAAATGAAAAATACATGCCACTTGTGAAGGTTTTATTTGCTGTTGGGAGCCATAATTGTTAATATTAAATTATGACAGTAAAGGTTGACAATTTCCTTTATCTTTCCTTTTCTATCCTTTTACTTAAGTTTTTAACATTACCATTAAATTTTAATAGTTTTAGGGTGTTTGAGAGTGGCTCCAATGTTATTGGATTTCATATGAAGAAAATAAACTTTCATATCCCATTTAGAATTTAGCAGGCTTAACAGTTTTTAGGATTTCAACGTTTTGGCATTGGATTCTTTCATGTATGTGGGTATTGGATTGACATTTAATCAAGGTCAACGAGCCCTTTTTGTGCCTTGATGTTGGTGACGTTGATTGTGGAACTTATCTGTCATGACCTTGGAAAAATGTACCCTTCACTCAAGCCAAAACCAATGATTAGGCATGTTAAGCTTTTTGCCTCATTTTAATGCTTGGATTAGCCAATTTAAAAAAAATGGAGGGTGTTGACTGGAGCAACGACAGAGGAAATGGACTTTAGATCCAGAGGTAGCAACAAATACTAGTATTGATGTCTCTGGAGTATCGAGGTAGAGGCTAGAGGAGGAGGTAGAGAGTGCTATTGATGTTGAGAACCCATTATAGTTGATGATCTTTGATGATATTTGGACCGTCAATGCTAATGTATTTTGTTTCAGATATGTATTGCACTTGATAACATTTTTCTATATCCACCCTTACATGCTATATACATGAGCAAACTTTGCATATATTCATGTACATGCTACGTACATGAATATATATTTTTATTAAAAATTGCATACTAACTTTGTTCTTGTCTTTCCAATCATGCAACCTTGGTGGAGAAATCATGTGCAACATTTGGTGCCAATGTTGGATTTGAAATTAACAACTTGATTGATGATAACAGTGAGGTGGCTTGAACAAAGTACCACATAGGTGAGTGACATGCGACTTGAATAGCGTACGACATAAGAGAGTGATATGCTGCTTGAACATGGCACTACATAGGAGAGTGATGTGTGACTTGAACCTAGTAACACAAGGGAACATGTGTAGAAGTGGTGAATGTACACTGATGTGGATCAATCTTAACTTCAGATCTATTAAGCACCCAGAGGGTAAAATGGAAATCAAAGTACAAATCTTGTTGTGCTTAAAAGATCCATTGTTAAGATGGATCTATGCTGGTTTACATACATGCTTGGTATTTTTCTAAAGGTTTCTTTTTATATTATGCATTTTATTTTTTTCCCATTTTGATTTATACGCATGGATGTTAAACATCTCATCTACACTGATCTATTGTATGCACCTCACTTCTCCTGGTGCAAGAAGCGAGTAATGTATGCAGTGATAGTTGTGATGAGCGAGTGATGGCCTTAGGACCAAAGTAGTTAGAATTGGAACTATTTTTCCCAAAATTTGGACTTGAACTAGATTGGGCTAGAATTGGCTAAAGGATTGGTTGAATAAAAATACATTAAATATTTAGTTTTTATTAAAAAAATTATATATCCATGTACATCAATCTAAATCCAAACCATTAGACACCAAATATGCAAAGTTTGTTGATTTATTTTGAATGCAAGGATGCAAATAACAAAATTGCATCAAGATATAAGTTTCGATATACATAAAATTAAAATTATGAGAGAAAATTCACAAACATTGATGCTCTAAATGGTCTCTAGAGTCCAAAAATTGTCGTACTATAATCAAAGGACTACATAACATACTCATGATTCATGAGTCACGACTCATCAAAATTATGCAAAATCTAGATCAAGATCGTTGGCAATAAGATTTGAATCCTCTAGATCATCCTCATGGTTTGTTGCATGGTTACACTCCTCTGGACTTAATGCCCTTGATGACCAACGATCCAATTTGAGGATAGTTCAATCTCCTTGTAGATTATGGAATGTGCAATAGATGCGTTGCTCAATTGGTTGCGGCTCCATTGAACGTTGAACTACAGAAAGAACAAATCATTTCATTTTTGTGAGGCAAAAAGAGGGTGGTTGTGTTTATAAACTAGAGCTTAGGGCTTTGGAAGGTATAAAGTGTTTTAGCTCGAGGAGATGGGTTACTTTTTTGTCCCAAAACTAACTAGTTCAAAGTTTGGTCAAACTAGTTCATACCACTACTTTGGGCTGTGTTAGGCCTAAATTGGCTAAGAGCTGATTGGTTCTACTTGAACCAATGTTTTAAAACTCCGACTAGGCCTTAGAATAGGTGGAGGGTCAACTCAAATTCAGACTAGGACTCTGCGATGAATCAGATTGATATGATTTTAATGACTCAGTTTACTAAAAAATACATAAATATTTAAATTTAATGATTTTTTTAAAGATTTCAGACAATTAGAAACAAAATATGCAATGTCTACCCATGTATATACCATGTAAGGGTGAATATATCCAAATGGCACCGAGTGCAATACATATCGACAACAAAATACATAATCCATGAGGCTTTAAATGGCCTCTAGAGTCCAAAAAACATGTTACAAGCTACTGGCCCACTACATAGTACAAGTCATTGATCAACATGATCAATCATCAAAGTCATCACCACTGCTAGAAATTGGATCATCAACATGAGCTAGAAAATCATCCTTAGGCTCAGAGTCTTTAGACACCTCAGGTACATCTCCCACTGCATTAGTAGTACTATCAGAAGCACAAGCTACATGGCTAGTGCTTGCATGTGCCATGCATGGTGCTATGCTTACTCTGTCTCCTACTAGTGGATCCAAATCCAAACCAATCCACCCCAAGTCATCAATATCAAAATCGGGATTAAGCTCTGGTGGGTGAGACTCCTCTACCCATTCTTAGGTTGGATGAGTATCATTCAACACAATGAGATCTATATTAGGTCTTCTGTTCAACAACTGGTTGCACCTTAGCTGGAGGTTTACTGCATGAAGACGAGATCATTTAATTGTTTTTGTTCCAAACAGTTTCTCTTCTTCGTGTGAATCCGCTCAAAGACAAACCAATGTCCTTCACATCAAGAAGTGTTGCAAGTTTGACTCAGGACTTGAATTGCAAACTTTTGTAATTGAGGACATTGGCTACCAAATGTCTCCCACCAATGTGCTGTAAAGACAAAGTTAGTTCAACAAACTAGATTGTGACTTTGGCTAAAAAATTAATTATTTGAAGTTTGAACAATCAAACTCAAAAAAACTTTGGTATTGCTTACCTAGTTGGTTCACATCTCTTGCAATGTTTGCTAGGTTTTTGCCAAAGGTACTCGTGGCTCTACTGAAAGCATTGATCTGTTGATGTACTTCCAGTTGCTCTGTCTCATCAGGGACCATGTGCTCCAAGCACTTGTACAATTCATCTATGGCCTCCCCAGTTTGATCTTTTCCTTATTGAGCTATGTAATGATACCTTGGGTTCAAGAAACACCTACCCCTATGTATAGGGCGATGGAGTTGATTGTTCCATCCGTTATCAATGATCTCTTAGATAGGCCCATACTTAGCTACTCTATCCTTGTAGGCTGTCTTTATATGTCCTTTGCCTGATCGATAGCCTCATAGATGTAACCCATGGCAAATTTTTCCCCATCCACCAACCGCAACACCTTAACAAGGTGCTCGCCAATTTTCACAACCTTTGTTGCTTTGTCCCAAAAAGTGTTCTCAAAAACTTTTTTTGGGTGTCTTTTCCATCTTGTTTGCGAGCCCATTGAGATCCATTCCATTCATCACTTGAAAACATTTTTTTCAAGTTCTGTGCTTGGGAAAGGAGAGATTGCAACGTGAGGAAGTGAGTTGCAAATCTTGTGATGGAGGGCCTAACAAGGTCCTTGCGCCTGGTGTTTTTCCTCATTAGGTTCAATACACATACGTGGTTGTAGATGTATTTTATGATGCACTTGGCATGCTCTATAGTGTTCTTGATCCAATCCTATTTGCCTATGTCCTCAAGCATGTGGTCCAAAATATGGTCTTGTATTTGGACTCCAACATATTACCAACAAGAACATGGTTAGAGGCATTATCTGTGATGATCTGAACAACATTTGCCTCCCCCACTCATGTAACAATCTCTTCCAAAAGCGGAAATAATAGGTTTGCATCTTTTACCTTATCAGATGCAACAAGCTATTTAAAAAACATGGTTCCTTGAGGGAAAGAGACAAGGAAATTTATGATTGTACAATTCTTTCCATCAGTCCATCCATCTCACATGATGGTACAACTTGTTTTGGCTAATGAATCTTTAAAATCCTTAAAGTATTCATCTATGGATAAAACCGCTTTTTGCAAAAGAGATCCCCTCAAGTCATGCATATTAGGGCCTTTGAAGCCCTTTCCGGTAGCAATAACGGAATCCCACATAGGTTGGTAATAGGGTAAGCAGACAACATTGAAGAGGATATCTACATCATACCACCATCTAGCTATGTATTCAAAAGAAACATCTTTGTATTGCTTCTTCCAATGGTCATCTAAGGTGCACTGAGTTTGACTTGGTTGAGGGGCACTATCAGTGGTGAGGGAAGGTGTAAAATAAGTTTGAATGTTATTCTTCTTTCTAGGCTAGATTTTAGGAGGGGGAGGAACATAACGAAAGGGGTCCCTAACATTGGTAAAAGGGATAGAGGAAAAACCTTTAAATTCAACACTAGGATTTGCTCTCATTGTGGCAAGTTGCCTCTTCCTCCCTATTTCAGTATTTATCTCCTTTTGCCTTGCCTTGCCTTCTTAAAAAATTTCAATCTGATTTTGCAATTCCACTTTAATATGTCCAATCTCCTCTAATGGTGCTTGGCATGGGGCAACTTGGCCTCCCAACCCTTTATGTGTTTCTTGCAATATTTGCAATACATCTTGTCATCAACAAGATTAGCATATGGATCCATGGAGGCTCTTTGACTCTTGGGGCGATGGTATTTAAATGGAAAGAAATTTGCAACAGTGCAAACCCTATCTTAATATGCAAAGTTAAAAGTTCAAAGTTCAAACTAGTAGAAGGCTGAAAACACAAAACTCTAAAGACAGATTTTAGATCTGCAATTTAATGAGAGAAAAAAATAGTGGCAAATTTAACTATTAACATACGTGTGAATGAGAAGAATGGGTAGTGGGCACAAGAGTTTGGTCCACAACTCCTCCAAGCTTGAAGATGAGTTGTAGTCTCTTCACTTAGATGCCAAATCCATCACAAACAACGCAAGAGAATTGCCAAACAAGCTCCAAGCTCACTCTAAATCATTGCTTTTTAGCGCTGCTCCAAAACTCCAAATGCTCACAAATGTTCAATGAAAGAGGTGTGAGGAAAATAGGGGGTGGGGGGAGGGGATCTCTTTAAAGTTTTTTGGTAGGGTTTAGGTTGCTAGGAATTGGGTTTTACATATTTAAAAAAATGATTGACTTTCATGAACAATGCATTGCGGTGGGGTCTCAGAGAAACTCAATTGAGTTGGACTCGGTTTGGTACTGAATCGATCGAGTCATGCCATGACTTGGTCGTTTCTGCACAAAATCGGTTGCCTAAACCGAGCATAGGGCTGATTTGACTCGGCCAGGGGTCAACTTGATCAGCTCGGTTGAGGTCGTGTTAGTACGGACCAAGTTTTAAAACACCGATTTGAACCATAGTAGCAGGATTCGGTGAATATGAATATGATTCAGTACAAAAAAGATACGTAACTAAAAATCCAGTACAACTCCAATTTGGATCTATACATCTTATAGATATGAAAATATGCATTTTGCTTCAAATTTTAAAAGAATTTCAGCTAGAGGAAAGCCAAATAAGTCAAGAAAAATAATTCATTCCTTGAAAGTTTAACAATTTAGTTTATATTTATAGGATCTTCTACTGTTTTTTAATAATATTTTCAGATTTTGGGTTGTTTTTCTTTGGTATCAAAGACTTGATGTGTATTATCAAAGACAATAGGTTGACTTACCGTATCCAAATTGTATGGAAATTTTGTTGAATTTTGTACTATTGTCAAATTTTAATACAATAAAGGCCAATATAACCAAATCTTGTTACTATGTTTTGAATCAACTTGTTTTGGTAGCATTGCTTGGGACAAAAGGAGGTAAGAGTGCCACTTGGGCATGAAGTCCAAGTCCACCAAGGCTCATTGCACATGATTGGGGAGGTTATCATAGCACATCAGAGAAGATTATAGAGAGTAGGAATTATCTTTTTCTACAAAGATGACATCCTCATAGTAAGCTTTGATTTGATTATTATCTTTTTATAAGTGAGAGTTTGCTATCCTGGATACAGGAGCACAAGTCATGCAGAGAACAAAGTGCCAACTAAAGAGGAAAGAATAAGGAGATTTTAGATGTTCTCCATGTCTTGCAGGGAGAGGATTATGACCATGACACAAGGAAGAGACTGAGACTAAGGAGATTGTTGGAGCAATTATTGGATATCACTGAGGAATGTTGGAAGAGGATATAAAGGGTGATGGACAAGTGATGAAACTTACTTATATGCATTGTAGAAAAATAAGAGATACTACTAAGAATACTAACATTGACAAAGCTAAAGGGGTAGACACGCCCAATGCTTAGACAAACCTGAGCAGAGGCCTCACTATGTCACAACCAATATTCCTAATGACTTCAGCTTTGGAGATATAGAAATTGTCCCATCAAGCTCTGTAACATTTGTGAGATGATATGGATAGCAAATTGGTAGGATGATTAGTCGTATTAGTTGAAAGCCTTCTCCGATACATCACATGATATTGCACATGATTGGTACACATATTATAGACCTTGCCATTTCAAAGCATGGCTAGAATTGAAAATTGCATTTACACAAGCATGCATATTGTTAGGAGACATTAGTGAAATCTCAGATGAAATATTCAATTGAGAACAAGATAAGGTGCAAAGCATACGTCTCTATAATATGAAATTAAAGGTAGTGGTTAAAAAGATGGAAACATAAGTCATGGATTATTGAAGAGATGGTTTATGGAAGAAGGGTTGTTGACAAAGTACAAGAATAGAGTGGAAGTCATACCCCCTACTACATACGACGAAGCCTTGGCAAGAGCATTAAATCTGGAAAACAAAGGTTGTGGGTAGCATTTTCTTTTGAAAGAGAGGAGCATGTAGGATCACTAATCGAGCATGACGAAGAATCAACAATTTTGCCTGGGGCAATTGGTGTGTGGAAGGATGGATTGCTGAAAACAATGAAATAAATATTTCGACTTAAAAATGACAGAGGAGACATGTGGTGCACAATATGTAGAAGAGAATGGCACACAGAATTTGAATGCATCTAAGAGTCGTTTTGTCATATATGTGCAGTATATGATTATCATAGTTCCAATTGTAAAGATAATCTCGGAAACAAAGGGGATAAGAAAGTTACTTTTGTAAGAGGGTGGAAGTAATATAAACACTGACAATAACAAAAATAATAAGAAAACAGCAACGACGATAGCAACAGACACAACTCTTCAATTTGAAAGTTGTCATTACAAAGAGATGATAAAGGTGTAGAAATTTCAAAAATCTGCCCAACCTGAAATTTTCACCTCACTTCTTTGAGGCCACGGATCTACTTCAAAGCGTTTTGAGCTTTAGTGCTGAAACTGATTTCTTCAACAGCCCTGCAAGAAACTTCAAATCTGCTCAACACTACTTCTAGGCTATCTCAAGAATGTAGACACCGTAAAGACTTCAAGCATAGATCATTTCAGCAGCCCTTGGGGGAAGATCCATCTCCAAACACAGATATGAAACTTCTATTACAGTGGAAATTTAACAGTAACAAATCTGATCTGAAAGTTTCATTAAACATGCTTAAAACATAGTATTCAGCCCTACTGTCCTAATAAATCATTCTATTAAAACAGCCACAAAACTTGCACAATACATGAGAAAAATCAGATCTGCAATCACAAATTTAGGAGAACAATGGCACACATCATATTATCAACGTAATGAAGATAACACACGACAAGTCCTTTCAGCTCATCCCAAGTTGGTACAACAAATCCTTTCAGCTCATCCCCAACAATGACTCTTCAATGCATCCCAAACCCTAGCCAGGGCATTCGCAATCACTTCAAACCCTAACTAGCAATACAATGGTCAAACAAGGCATTCCACCAATCTCTACAAGCCAATCCTAGGAGATTCCAAAGAGGTCAACATCACACCCTCTGTTAAACCCTAAGATCTTTCACTTGAATCACGCAAGCTATGAAAGAGTTTCACACACTTGCATCCCACAAGTTAGAGTACACTCTCAACACTTGCATCTCACAAGCCAAGGAAACCTAGTGCTAGCATCCCACAAGCTCTAATCCTTGTTACAAGAGTAATACGTGACCTTCCAAGATTCTCCAAATAACTAGCTTCACATCGACTATCGATCTCTAAGATAAAAAGTAGTTGTTGTTAACAAAGGCACTCTCTTTTTATATGGACTAAGGTGAGGGAGGCCAACAATAAAACATGGGCTAAGTCCACAAGCAACCCTAGGCTAAGTCAATAAACAAAGCCCCAAATTTAGTGCTCCTCAAAGCAAGGTATTCACATGTCACACTAGGGTTTGTCCACCCTCCAAGGTGGTGCACTTCCCAAGCTAGGTGTCTACATGTCAAGTGCTCCTCCTCCAAGGTGGTGCGACCTCTAAAAGTGGCTCCTTAACTCAAGTTACCCTCCTCAAATTGTGTGTAAGGTGGTTACATGCTCCTAGGGATAAATGCCCAACCTTCAAGTGCCTAATGTCCTCCTCTAAGGTGGTTACTCCACACTTGCCAAGCACCCATTATCTTCAACAAGTGCACCCTTGTAGAGTATGCTAGATATACCACATGTGCCAAGTCCCACATCAAGAGGTGCACCTCTCTAGCATTGATCCCAATTTAAGCATACACCCAATTTGTGATCTCTAAATGTAAGTAAAAAATAAACAAAGGGGCTAGTAGGCCATAAGCCCTTGACATCCCCATGAAGCGCTCTTCCAACTAGGTGAAAACACCTTCAGAGCAACCAAAAGATAACAAAAGGAAGATCAATTGTGCACTATTATAGAGGTGGCAAGTGGGGACATTTCAACAAAGATTGCATGGAGGCGAGACCCAATTTATGTTAGAATTGTGGAGTGAGAACCTCGATGACAACAATTTTCCGAATGACAAACAAAGGTACAAACTAGATTAAAATGAAGACATACAAATTGAAAACAAGAGCATAATTAAAGAAAGATTCATATATAGATTAGAAAATATAGAAACATTCAAAGTCAAGGAAGCTTAGGAGGCCATAGAAGAGGTAGAAAAAA
>ML784873.1:206492-221261 GCA_009831015.1 Picea engelmannii | reverse complement strand
AGTGAAGATCCTACTATATTGAAGAGAAGTTCAAGTGTGGAATCTTATCATTTTCCAAATCACAAAAGTCGTTGCCACATGGTTTTGCAAAACATTGAATTAGGGTGGTTTGGCCCATTTATAGTAAGACAATTTTGCTTAATGCTTCATAACTTGTATTATCTTATATCATCAAATATCGTAACTACAAGAACTAAGGATCATGAGAAGGTATCACACTCTAGAACAAAAGATAAAGTCTTTTCCATAAATATGTTTCGAGGACAAAGCATTTCTAAAGGGGACGACAATGTAATGAACATATTAATAATAATTAGTGAAGTAACACATCCTAACTAAAAGGCATGACCTAATCAAGGGACACGACCTATCAACCATAGTGACCATTCAATGCATATAAGTATATTTTCACATGGATTTGTAATCATATCATATCATTCATTCATATTCTTATTCATTATTTTATATTACTTGTTCTATATGGATTTTTGTTTATTGTCCTTCTTATGTTGGATATTTCTACAGTAAATAAACTTTGTTCATTTCAAGTGATCGAGATGAAGATGGTGTCCTACCACCACCTCTTGAACTAGAAGGATTTGGAGTTGTAGTTGAGTCACCATTTGGTGCATTAATTCCAGATACAAGGGGGAACAAGGAGGAATAAGATAATGATCAAGATAACAAGGGAATGTCAAAATTCTTGAAATATAAAGTAAAAATGAGGGAGGAGGATTGCGGTACAAAATAATTAGTGCCAAGCTCAATATTATCTTATTGAGAAAAGGTCATTTAGGGTTCTTGGAGGATAACACGAGGAGGGGTTATTAGAAATGGAAGCATTAAAAATGTTTATTTCTACACATGAGGATTTATAAAATGTAGGAGCCATTTAGACGAGCATACCAAAGAGATTATGGAGAGAGATGGAAAATGGTCAATATATATATATATACTATAAAAGAAATGTGGAAGAAATGGATCTAACAACTCTCCCTACAAAAGAGAGTTTAGAGCATCAAGGATCATGAATTGGCTTCTATAGAATGAGACCTCATGTATGTTAAGCACATGTGAAAATATTTCTTTGTAATGGCTACCAAGGTGTTGAGATTCACAAGAAAGCAAAAGAATTGAATGGAACCAAAGACAGACCTAAATTTTGTGATAATTTAGTCACATATGTGCTAGGGAGATAACCACGGTGAAGCACAAGTGCACTACATGAGATGCACAAAGTGCTCATAAAAGAAATAAATAATAATCAAAAGAGAATGCCAAAGATATAAGTGCCCTTGGGTATAAAACTCTATATAAGAGAGATCAAGAAAATCACAAGATGATGGTTATACAAAAGAAGAGTTGTGTATTTATACAACACTTAAGTAGGGCACTACCCATAAGAAGGGTCAATGAGCCTATGTGTACAAGTTTGCTAAGTCGGGTGTAACCACTCCTTAGTATTACAATAAATGTTAAAAACTGAGCAAAGGATAACCTTAGGCATTATTAAAAATACATTAACGATATGTATGAGTGTGTTGTGGACACATGTGAAGATTACAACCATAATTCTAAGACACGTGTACAAGTTTGCTAAGTCGGTTGTAAACACTCCCTAGTATTACGATAAATGTTAAAAGTGAGCAAAGGATAGCCTTAGGAATTATTACAAATTCATTAATGATATGTATGAGTGTGTTGTGCACATGTGAAGATTACAACCATAATTCTAACAACTACCTCCCTCCCCAAGTTGAAAAGGGAGATGAAAAGAAAGCATTATATCCCAAGACTTTCTGTTGATTATTTGGGTTGGTTGTCATTGATGTCAACCCTTGAAGAAAGTCCGGTAGTGAATTCTGATAGCACAAAGGTTTGGGTAATGGTCCCAAGTTTGTTTGATGTATAATGGTATGAGATTTAATATATTTGAAGGTAAGACTATTCTAGATGGATAGTACATGTCATGCCATTTCCGGTGGTATGCGGAACGTCACATAACTCTTCACGGTTAGAGAGTTATGGCCATGTGAAGTTGGAGAACCCTCATGAGTCATCTAGAAGCCCCAAAAGGTCAAAGTAGTTAAAGTGGTTGCAAATAAGAAATTATTTAAATAATAAAGTGAAGTGATGAGTGTACTATATGTCAAAGTGGATACAAAATAAATTATTTAAATAATAAAGTTAATGGAGAAATTACTAAGTGGACAAGTGGTTAGAAGTGGGTTAAATAATAAAGTTAATGGAGAAATTGTCAAAGTGGATACAAAAGAAATTATTTAAATAATAAAGTTAATGGAGAAAGTACCAAGTGGACAAGTGGTTAGAAGTGGGTTAAATAATAAAGTTAATGGAGAAATTACTAAGTGGACAAGTGGTTAGAAGTGGGTTAGCCCTAAAATAAGGAAAGTGTTTTAAGATGGTTAGAAGGTAACCCCTTTAGAAAGCTACATAAAAGTATAAATAAGAGGCGGGTCTCTCATTTTAAAATTATACTTGAGCATATTGAATATTTACAAGTGTCTGAGGTAACCAAAGGATATCTAAGGCGAATTTTAGAGGGAAGGTGAAGTAACGCAGACCGAAATTTAAGGGAGGATAAATTCTTTTGATGATGCTTTCTAAGGTATGTTATTTACAGGTCATCTCACCATTTTTGTGATAACTTCTTTTCTAGAATGATTTAGACCGCGAAATCTGGAGGCTGTTGAGGAAACATATCCAAGTAGTTGTGATAAAAATTTCAGCTTGTGGGTCGTTGTATTTTTGGAGTTACACTCCGTGGAAAATAGGGTTTGTGGCTAGTCCTGAAACTAGTTTAAAACAAGTGTTTCGGGTAAAAACATCATAACTTCTTCATAACAGATCCAAATTCAGTAAGACCAAATGTATTGGTTAGAGTATAGTTTGTAGTATTCTGTGTACGATTTTCAGATTCATACAACAAATATTCCGTGCGGGGAACACTCTACAAGTTCGCTCTCTAGAATAAGCCAAAATTCAACAAGGTATGCCATTTTTGCTATAACTCCCTTTCTGAGAGGTTCCAAGCAATGACACTTGAAGGAATTGCATAAAAGACACTGAAGAACAAGTTAGAAGCTTTTGAAAACTTCAAGGTCTATAAGGAAATGGTTGAAAATGAAATGGATTCAAAAATCAAATGTTTGAGATCTGATAATGGAGGAGAGTTCATTTCAAAGGAATTTATGGACTACTGCAACAAGCATGGAATAAAACGACAATTCTCCGTTGCTAGGACACCTTAACAGAATGGAGTTGTTGAAAGAAAGAACATGACAGTACAAGAAATGGCTCGAACAATGCTAATGGATTCAAAATTGACAGACATTTTTTGGACACATGCAATGCATACAACAATTCACATTCAAAACAGAGTAATGCTCAGAAACAACAATGACAAAACTCCCTATGAGCTATGGAAAGGAAGACCAACAAATGTGAAGCACTTCAAAGTATTTGGAAGCAAATGCTACATCAAAAGAGAAGATGGCAGAATGAGAAATTTTGACTCTCGTGTGGACAAATGAGTACTTGTTGGTTACTCGAGTACAAGGAAAACATACAAGTGTTAAAATCTGAGGTTGAACAAAGTTGTGGAAAACATCAATGTAACAATTGATGAAACATGTGGACGAGAATTAAAGGAAGAAGAAAATGAATCAATGGAACAACTTTACGAAGAAGAAGCAGAAGATGAAGATGAAGTAGAAGGGGAAGATGAAGAGGATCAGAGAGAAGTAAAAGAGCAAGTTCAACAAATGCCTCTAAAGACACCTAGCAAACGAGTATAGAAGGATCATCCTTCAGATCAGATTATCAGAAACAAAGATGCAGAGGTTGAGAGTAGAAGAAGAATTCATTCACCAGAACAAACGTACCTAGCACTCTTATCTACGATTGAACCAAGCAATTTTGAAGAGGCCAGTAAGGATGAATTCTGGAATAAGGCCATGGATGAAGAATTTGATCAAATAAAGAAGAATGACACTTGAGAATTGGTTCCAAGACTAAAGAATAAAAATGTGATTGGCACAAAGTGGGTTTTCAAAAATAAATTGAATGAAGATGGACAGGTTACAAGTAACAAAGCTAGATTGGTATGTAAAGGATACACACAAGTTGAAGGAATCGACTTTGAAGAGACATTTGCCCTAGTTTCCAGAATGGAAGCAATCCGATTGCTTTTAGCTTATGCATGCTCTAAGAATATTAAAGTGTATCAGATGGATGTGAAATCAACTTTTCTGAACGAGGAACTTGAAGAAGAAGTCTACATTGAACAACCAGAAAGATTTCAGTTATCGGAGAACGTAGATTATGTGTGTGAATTGAAGAAGGCTTTGTATGGTTTAAAACAGACTCCTAGAGCATGGTACTCTAGACTGAATGAATATTTACAACAGGCAGGGTTCAGAAAATGAAGTGCAGACAACAACTTCTATATCAAGGTAACTCAAAATAGTATTTTATTAATTGAAGTTTATGTTGATGATATTATTTTTTGGAAGTATTGATGACAGGTTAAGCCAGAAATTTGCAAAGCATATGCAGAATGAATTTGAAAGGTCATTACTCGGAGAACTATCCTTCTTTTTGGGTCTTCAGATACGTCAAAGCAATCAAAGAATTTTTATTTGTCAAACTAAGTATATCAGATAAATGCTAAAGAGGTTTAGAATGGAAGATTGCAAACCAGTTACCACTCCTATGCAAACCAGTTGCAAGATGAGCAAAGATGATGATTCAAAGTCTACAGACCAGAGGCAATACATGTCAATGATTGGTAGCTTACTATATGTGATAGCATCCAAACTATATGTAATGCAGACAGTTGGACAGGTGGCACGATTTCAAGCAGCACCAAATGAATCACATGTATTAACAGTGAAGATGATTTTCAGATATCTCAAAGGAACAAAAGTGTTTGGATTATGGTATCCAAAAAGAAAGGATCTATCACTTATTGCCTACATAGATGCAGATTGGACAGGTTGCATTGATGACCGACGAAGCACCAGTGGAGCAAAGTTCTACTTGGGTGAGTGTTTAGTATCTTGGCTAAGTAAGAAACAATCATCAATATCTTTATCTACAGCTGAAGCAGAGTATATTGCAGCAACAAGATGTTGTACTCAGGTTCTATGGATGAAACAAACTTTGACATATATACAGGTTGAGTATGATGAGTCCATTCCAATCTATTGTGATAATACAAGCACCATCAATATCTCAAAGAACCCGATGATGCACTCCAAGACGAAGCACATTCCAATAAAGTATCACTTTCTACGAGAACAAGCTGTAGAGAAAAACACCAGAGTTGAATATGTGGGCACAAAAGAACAAGTGGCAGACATCTTTACAAAACCGCTTCCAAGGGAAGCCTTTGAGTATCTTTGCCAGAGACTTGGAGTAATTTCTAGTCCAAAATGAATGCTTTTGAATGCTTAACTTATATGTCTTAGATTTACATGAGTAAACACCATAAAGATGACAGTTCAAGTTGGGAGATCAATTTCAGGAAGAGTTTAGTGAGGGGGAGCAGCCTTGGATGAAAAGATACATTTGCCATTGATGACAAAGGGGGAGAGATTTATCATATACAAAGGTAAATGCTTGGAGAAAGAGCACAGAGACATGGTTCCAGGGGGAGCGATGGTCATAAGGGGAGCATGAGTGATATGACTTCAGTATTGCGTCAGAGTGTTTCCATCAATGCCAAAGGGGGAGATTGTTAATTATTTGGGTGGGTTGTCATTGATTTCAACCCTTGAAGAAAGTTCGATAGTGAATTCTGGTAGCACAAAGGTTTGGGTAATGGACCCAAGTTTGTTTGATGTATAATGGTATGAGTTTTAATATATTTGAAGGTAAGACTATTCTAGATGGATAGTACATGTCATGCCATTTCTGGTGGTATGTGGAACGTCACATAACTCTTCACGGTTAGAGAGTTATGGCCATGTGAAGTTGGAGAACCCTCATGAGTCATCTAGAAGCACCAAAAGGTCAAAGTAGTCAAAGTGGTTGCAAAGAAGAAATTATTTATATAATAAAGTGAAGTGATGAGTGTACTATAAGTCAAAGTGGATACAAAATAAATTATTTAAATAATAAAGTTAATGGAGAAATTACCAAGTGGACAAGTGAGTGATTAGAAGTGGGTTAGCCCTAAAATAAGGAAAGTGGTTTAAGATGGTTAGAAGGTAATCCCTTGAGGAAAGTGGACAAGTTCTTTCTCTAGAATAAGCTAGAATTCAACAAGGTATGTCATTTTTGCTATAGCTCATTTTCTGAGAGGTTCCAAGCAATGAAACCTGGAGGAATTGCATAAAAGACACTGAAGAACATTGTGTATTATTTTCAGATCTTTATTCATTACAGGTACATAGTTATGATTATTTCAAGTTAGGGTTTTTGACTAATCCAAAATTAGTCATGTGAGACTAAAGTAAAGTTTCATGAAAATGCTAGTCTCTTGTTGTTAAGTTAAGGAAGGTTTGCAGGTATGTGATCATATACACCAGATCTATTACAAAGTTACAAATCAGATTTGGATGATGAAATTGATGAGGGCTTTTGGTTGAGCTACATGGTTGAGACAAGTAGTTGATGAGTTGGCACATACATGAGGTGTATAGTTGATGATGTTGGTACATCTTGATGAGTCATAGTTTATGTGTATTTGATGCATGATTGGTACATATTTGGTGCATGGTTGATGCACTCGTCGATGGTACAGGTTGGTGCATGGTTGATGCACTTGTTTATGGTACAAGTTRATTACGTGTTGTTTGGTATAGGTTGTTTGATGCAGGTTGATTGGTACAGGTTTACAACAGTATATCTCACCGTGACAGTGTGACAATGGTTCCATCATTCTACTTATACGACATGGTGGTTGGACGAGGCAAGGACAGGTGGTTGTAGCCATCTTTCGGTTGTAGCCAGAGAACATAGGGGGTTGTAGCCTCCTTCTGGTTGTAGCCAGAGAATTGGGAAGTTGGAGCTTCCCTCAGGTTGTAGCCTGAGAAACTAGGGGGTTGGAGCCTCCTTCCAGTTGCAGCTGGAAAACAAAGGAAGTTGGTGCTTCCAATAGATGTAATTCTTGAAGATATATAAGAAAAAACATTTCGTGGTTTTCTCCCGCTTTTTGTTTCCACGTAAAAACATTGGCGTACTGTGTATGTGTATGATTGCTCATTTGTTTATTTTCTCTGAAACTATTGGATGATAATGCTACATTGATATAACACTTGCATGTTATGGTTAAAAAGGATTAAATTGCTCTATTACTGATTCACCTCCCCCTCTCAGTGATCCAATACTTTCTTCACCCACTGGCTCGCCTACCCCCCAATAATGCTAAGCAAGCTATCACCCCCCCTGAACTCCATAATACTCCTCAAGAATCCATTGAGACCCTCAATAGGAGAAATTGAGCTGTAGAGTGGCTGGCTTGGGAGGAAAATCCTAGATTTTTGTTGGAACATCAACAACCCCAAGTAATAAGGGTTTAAGGTGGAGGTGGATAAGTTTTCCTATAACGTTTGGAAGGACCAACAAGAAACTTAGTTGCATCAACAACGATGGAGATAACTTGCCTACACAGAGGTGTGGGTTGAGGTATAGGGAGAGTAGTTGAAAGAGATGAGACTCTAAAGAAGGTGTTCCATTATTGTTCTGTGCGTCAATCTAAGGATTATGAACACTGAACTGCTGATTTGATGAAGAAATACTGGAAGGAACATCTTGAAAAGGAACAACCATCGGTATGGGGTTAGGTTAATCATCGATATTATTAGCCATGATTATTTAACTAGTTACTATAGAGAGAGTATTGAGAGACATGTTGAGAGGTAGAAAGAGGACCAACATTGCATTGTGAACTTTAGAGATCCACTAACACATGGATGGAATCATCCAAAAGAGGATGAAGATCATAATGTGAGGAAGGATGATCTATGGAAGCATGTAGACAATCATTTGAAGAGCCATTTGAAATGACTAATGGGAGAGATCTTGACAAATTGTGAGTAGGAGTTTCATCAAAGGTAGCCTTTCTGTATTCAACCATCGTTTGAATGGTGGGATCATAATGTTGTTAACCATGAAAAGCTATAATAGCCAACTAGAGTGTAGCAAGGCTTTGAAGATGCTAATGTGTTTTGCTTTCCATTGGGAGTATGCGCCCGTGCACAAGATCCAAAAAATTCGAAATGTGAAATAGAAGGTTCGCTACCATACCATTTCTTAGGATTCATATCTGTGACAACATGAGTAGGTGTTCTATTGATGATATGGGTTGTGCAAACAACTACCTCTCCCCATATTGAAAGCTTCGTGTAATGAACAATAGTTCATATATGAGAAAATACCCAACATAAGAAGTAAAAATAATTGAAATCCATATAGGATAAGTAATATCTAATTGATTAAGAATGAATGATTTGATACAAGGAGCCTTGTGATGGTATCCTTATATGCATTGACTAGTGACGAAGGTTTAGGGTTGTGTCCCTTAGTTTATTAATTATTAGTATTATTGTTATTATGTAATGTATATTTATGAACTCTATATTCATTACATTGCCTCTCCCTTCAAGAATGTTATTCTATGTCTTCATTTTGGCTCTCATGATTCTTCGTTCTTGAAGCTGTGATGGTTGAAGACATAATACAATATGAGTTACAAAATGCTAAGCATGTTTGTTGTATTGTGAAAGGATTAGATCACCCTAATTTGTTTTTTTGTGGCATTGTGTGGAAACGACTTATGTGATTTGGAGGGTGATAAGATTCCACAACTAAGCATCCTTTCGATATGCTACAATCATCACTTAGTTTTTCATATTGATTTCGTCCTTGGTTAGTTCATTGAATAATATGATGACTATTATAATTAGGATGATGATAAGGCATCCTTGTATATTGTGTCTTGGTTTTAGAACATTAATTTTTGATTTTTTTGGAACATTCTTGAAGATGTGATAGTTAAAGACATGAGACAATATGAGTTATAAAGCACTGGGCATGTTTGTGGATTGTGAAAGGATTAGATCACCCTAATTTGATTTATTGTGGCTCTACATGGTGATGGCTCATGTGATTTGGAGGATGATAAGATTCCACACATGAGTGTCTTTTTGATATTCTAGGATGATCACTTAGTTTTTCATATTGTTTTCATCCAAATTCCACTACTGAGAGTCCTTTCGATATTCTAGGATCATCACTTAGTTTTTTACATTGATTTTGTCCTTGGTTAGTTTGTTGAATAAGATGATGACTATTTTAATTAGAATGACGACAAGTCATCATTTCATATTCTGTCTTTGTGTTTGGAACATTCTTTTTTATACATTTGGTGATTTATTTGTTGATAACATTTCAATATAATCGTCATTTTGTATTTTTGTGTCAATTGGTTATATATTGGTTCCTTTCTCCATGGTCTGGATTTTTACATATGACTTCTCTAATTCAACTGGGTTGGTCATTGTTTCTTTATCAATTAACGATTCCTCATTGGTAGGTTCAAACTTTTCATGTTGTGACTTTCTTGTTCTTCAAGTTCTTGATTCGTGCAACCAAACTTTGACTATGGTTCTTTAAATGAGGAATTTCTTTATCTTTCTTTTAAATTCCTTTTCAAATTATTTCTTGAGGTCTTGAATTTTTTTATTTTGATACTTTCTCATTTTGTTGATGTTTTTCTAGTTGTCCTTTAATATTGTAATTTGTGACTGGAATTGCTGCATATTCATGTTGCCTGAATATTCTTTTGCAGTAAATAGTTTTCGACAATTTTGGCAAATGAGATTTTTATTTTCAAAGGTCCACAAATACTCCCACTCCATTGCACAAAAAGGAAATTTAGTCTAGAAGGTTAAATTATTTGTGGAATTCATAATTCATGGGTTACGCATTACCTTCACTTGTTCAATTATTCTTTTATCCCCTATATAATGTCAATTGACTTGTTCTTAAACTTGATTTTACTTGTTTCTTTTCTCTTGAGTCGAGACTTGGGAATTTATATGTTTTTAAATTGCCCCTCTATGATGTTGAGTTAGGACATAAGGGTGCCTTACCTTTATATATAAATTGATATTTCTAGCACTGTGGGCTAACAAGTGAATCTTCCAAATGGCTCCTTTTTTTACCTTTTTCTTTATAATTGTGACTTCCAAATGTTTTTTGTCCACCTTAAACCAAAATATACTTAGGTACACAATTATTAACTTTATTAAAGTCTAGTCGTTTGTTGATTGTACGACTTTGCGACTGTGGTTTTATAGTCAATGTTTATCTCAAGTGGCGTGATGGTCAACGCCGATGGTGCTTGGAGAGGTCGTGTTCCATGATCAACCCATAAACTAAATTCTATAGATCGCAATGTACCTGCAATTAGACAGATAATTCCGCAATTGGCAGGTAATTCAGTAGCCTAAGCTTTCGATTTGCACTCAACAATGTACCACACAATTTGACACATAATTCAACGATTGACAAGGAATTCGACAACTTAAGTTTTTTGATTTGCATCAGAGCCATTATATATAGATTCTACAAGGTTCGGATAAGATTGGTTTGGTATCTATTCTTCCTCAAAACGTTGTTCAGATGAACTTGATTCAAATTAATTCAAATTATGTCCACATGTAGAATTTGACTCCCTTCTGTATGTCTGATTATACCGTGAATAACCAAATAGATAGAGATTGACCACACATTCAACATTGGTGAACTCTTGGAAATATATAATAGTGTTACAAGGTGTACAAGTTTGGCAAGGATTAGTAGTTGGGCATGTTCAATATTTTTCATACTTCACTATTCTTTGTAATAGTTCCTATAATGCCTTGGTAGTTTTCTTCTTTCATTTATAATCCTCTATGTTGTTATGTTGCTTTAACATATATTTGGTAGCGAAATAATCTTTCTTCAATATAAGTTCTGAACTTTAAATGGCCAAAGGCCGGTTTGTGGTCAAGGACTCAAAATTAGAGAAACTCCAATAATTGTGTGTCGCTAAAGGCTAGAATCAATGGAAGTGCCTTGGAAGGGGTGTTGTTACCAATATAATGAGCAATAGTTTATATATGAGAAAATATCCAACATAAGTAGGAAAAATAGTTGAAATCCATATAGGATAAATAATATATAATTGAGAAAGATTGATTGATTTGATACAATGGGCCTGGTGATAGTATACTTATATGCACTGACTAGTCACAAAGGTGAAGGGTTGTGTCACTTGGTTTATCAATTATTATTATTGTGTAATGTTTATTTATGTATTTTATATTCATTACACTTCATTTTCTTTGAGTGAAGCATGTAGTGATCCATCTCTATGTTAGCCCTTTTCTTCGGTTCTGCTACTTGATTTTGGTGTGGGAGTGTAAGGAATGACTCTATGCCAAGATATGCCTTTAGATATGAGAAATGGTTGGAAATAATTACTTTTAATATATTCACCTCCGCCATCAATATTGAGACACTGATCTTTTGGTTGTTTTGATTTTCCACAATAGATTTGAATTCCCTAAACTTTCCAAACTTCTCATCCTTCGATTTAATGGTGCATAGCCAAAGAAATTGAGAAAAATCATCAATGAAGGTTAGGAAGTACTTGGCTCTACCAATATAGCCATAGGGCCACAAATATCAGTATGAATCAACACAAGAGGTTGAGAAGCTCACCTCACTTCGTCCTTAGGGAAGGATTGTTGATGACATTTCCCCTTTACACACCCCTTGCAGATACCATTGGGTGGTTCAATTTGTTTAAGGTCATCAACCATATGTTGTCAACTCATCCCACAGATATGCAAAATTGGTGTGACCAAGATGTTGATGCCATAACATGTTGGTGTCATTGACATTGGCTTACCATAACAACAAACTCTTTTCATCATGATGAAGGAGTCGTCTTCCCCAACTTGTACATATGATCGGATTCATCACAATATCTCGAGGAAACCACTTTGAAACCATCATTCATATCCTTTACAACCCATCGATCTAGCCATAATTCCAACTTTTTATTGGTGTGTGTAATGCGGTAGATAGAAAGAAGGTTTAGTTCAACACCAAGAACACAAAGAACATCTAAAAAATTAACTTCATCCATGATGACATTGTCACCCAACCATAGGCCGAAGCCACCCTCCGAGCACCTTAACCTTGACAGAGAATCATTTCGGAAGCAAACCCTAGGCTTGATAGCCAAACAAAGGGTGACACACCTTTCTCCAAGAATAGCGCACCAAACAAGAGCTGATCAGATAGTCCAAACCATATCCAAGAGATAGTCCAAGCCAAAACGTGATCTGCTAACTGCAGCAGCTGCAACGACAACTCTCCTCCAAACTTGTGCACAAACTGGCGAACTGCAGTGTGCACAAGTGAGCTCTGCAATTTTGAGAATGCCTGCCTCCTGTATTTATACTAAAACTGGCAAACTGCCTGGGTCGACTTCTCATTCTGGGTGCCTATTTATTATTTCTTTCAGTCGACTTCTTCTCTTGGAGGCTAATAACCTAATACAAATTATCCTCTTGAGACGACTTGTCTTCTAGGGTTATTAGCCAACTAATTAGGGTTTCTTCTTGCTTCCCAGAATATTCTATTCTCGTTAGGTTTACACGTGGAGGTAAATACCTTCCGCAACTACGATAATATCAACACTCCCTCCTAGCTAGGGAGGTATTACAGGTAATGGTAATGGTCTTGAGCACAAACATACCATTCACCTGGTAGCATCAACATAGTTGTATAGACTATCTCATGACTAGATCATGAGCACCATCATCACCATTAGTGTCATCAGTTGCATCATCTCTCGAAACCATACTCCATCTGAGTAATTAGACATGATGTTGGATAAGTCACTCACTTCACAAAGTGACACAAGAGCCATTCTTCTAATCCAGACATATGTCCTAGAAGAATAAATGTCCTGAACCATTTTCCGTCTGGGAAATCTCTTGTCCATTGATCATCCATTTAGCTGATGATCATTTCCAACACTACTGATAGTTTTCAAGGTAATCAGAATAATGTCATTCAATAGAACACAACTGTGTCTATCCACAATAGTACACAACTACACCAAGTAACACACAGATACTTGATCAGTGACATATAGTCATAGTTAGTGGAACACATCCACCATAGTAGCATACATCTACTGTCCAGAGATATACCGTCTCCATAACAATCATCTGATATCAACCTGCACAAAAAACATTGTTATGATATAAATTGATTCATCTGAGCCATTCTTCCACTCACATCTGTGAGATCTGGAAGAGCATTTGCCCTTAGAAGGTAAAACATCAATGATGAGCTATCTAGACTATTCTTCTCAAGCAAGGAAGAATAACTGTCCCGATTTCTGAGCCTGGACCAATCCTCTGGCACTAAACAAACTGCAACTTGGAGCGAATGAGTCTGCCCTAGGGAATGCCTGTCCCTGATCGCTGAACCTAGACCATTCACCGATTTGGGCCATTACTCCGACACTAAACAAAGTGCAACCTGGAGAGAATGAATCTGCCCTAGGGAATGACTGCTCGGACCATTTCCTAAGGAAATGACTGTCCTGGACCAACCTCCAAAACGGACCATTCTTCAAAACTGCTCACAACTGTGAGCTTCGAAAGAATGACTGTCCGACGAGGTGGACCAGTCTTCTTGACCACTACTAAGAGTGATCGTCAAGAAGAGAGATTGTCCTAGACCATTCCCCATGTTAACCACAATGGGAAATCGCTGTCTATGGTACATCAACAGTCCATCGAACCATTTTCATTACGAAAATGACCGTTCGATCTGGACCATTTTCCGAACTGGAAAATGCATGTTCGTCAGAAATCTCAAACCACTTTCCGAACTGGTAAGGAACTGCTCATCCTGGACCATTTTTCGAACTGAAAAATGACTGTCCATAAATCAATAACACATCAATGCTCCTTCCTAACCTGGGAGTCATCTCTTCCTTTTTCAATAAGGAAGTCGTCTCCACGAGCTCTAGCTTGAGTACGCAAGCTCTTTTATCTTGGACAGAGGCTTTACCAAAATGTTTGCTTATCTGCTCATCTGTGGAGATGTATATTGGAGAACCACTTTCCCTTTTTCTGGACTTCACCACGGGGAACGTAATGCTTGATCTCAATGTACTTCGGTCTTTCTGGAACACTGGTCTTCTTTGAAGGCTTTAGATAGCTCTGATCAATATAGTATATCATTGTTGGATTCATCTTTGTTTCCTGCTAGCTCATAACGTCGTGGCATGGGTCAGACTAGAACGGTACTTCTTCTGCCATCACGAGAGTTTGTCATGGATTAGCAAACCATCATCCTGAGCTTCTGAGTAACCATTCTGATACAATATCTCTATTATAGAAAGTCTTCACCACGCTTCTACTGTGCATTGGAGGTTCTCCACCAAGTTGTCTTCTTCCATCTGCATACAAGGGTCTCTTTCTAGTATACCTCAAAGCCTTGAGGTTGCTCTACATAAGCTCTTTGTTCAATTATTCTGGAGAACAGTCTTTGCATTCATCTGATGTCCACTCCAACCCATGGATATTGCGGACGATATAATGACTCATGTAGAGATATGTCTGGTTTACTGGAACAAGTAATCATCATAGTCTTCTCCCTCCATCTGGGAGAACCTCTAGTTCTGGATCTCGCAATGCTTACATTCATCTGTCTTTCATACACTGT
>ML784873.1:187371-200831 GCA_009831015.1 Picea engelmannii | reverse complement strand
AAAGGCCTGTAAGCCCAAGAATGAACGAGATGCTCCAAACAAACTTCTTACAGAAGTACAGAAGCACAAAGCGGTCTGCTCACCAAGGCATATGTCTATGCAACCTGTCTTGGAACGTTTGTGGAACTATGTTCCATGATTGCCTTGCCAATTTACACTTGCAGAAACTGTGAATGATATATTCCTCTTTCCAGTTTAAGCATATGGTGAACTTAAATGGAGTAGATTCTAGAAAACCATCTATCATCTGATTCATTAACCTTCTTTGTCTTGTGATTTATGGCCTTTGTTTCATAAAAGAAAAAGAAATATCACTCTGCAATATAATGCAAAAAGTGCCAATAAATATATTTATATCAATGAGATAAGTTCGAGTCAAACATTATAGCCTGCTTCAAGAATGCTTCTGATGGGGCTAATGTTGCTTATAACGATGCAGGAATCAAGCTGCTATGAATCATATAACCCTAGGTTGAAAGCCATGGCATAGGGATTGCAAGGCATCTTTCAACTTTGATGTTGTCTCAGTTTTTCATTGCTATGTGTATTTTATTTTTAACTAATAAATATCCTCTCAGAGCAATGGTTGCAAGAAATTAATCTTCTAGTGCAACAGGTAGCTGATATCTAGAGACAATAGTTCAAAAACCTCCACTCCTGCTACACAGTGAAATTCTAGGATGAGATAGAACAAGATAAATATGTATACTTTGTTACCTTGCCAATAGATGAGGAACAAGTTTCATGTTTGCAAATTCTTCCAACAATATTGTCACAAGGGCTTTGGCAGGTCAGAAACTCGAGTGGCTCACAACCTCACACAAACTCAACATATTATTCATGAGGGGAGGGGGGCATTTCATAACCACTTTTATCAGAACCGGTCCGGTCCGGCAAAACTGGCCGGCTGGACCGGCCTTCAAGGAAAAAACAGTCGGACCAGCGGTACCAAACCGTTTTTGGCCGTTTTCGTACTGAACCAGCTGATTCCAGCCAAAAACATGGAACTGGCTGGTTCCGCACAACACCTGTACAACGCACTTAAAGGAGTGGATTTCCAATTTTTTAAGGAAAAAAAACAAATTTCTGCCAATTTCTGTACATTATGTAGAGTTTTAGAAACTAGAAGTTGTGTTTTCATTTTAGAAACATCCAAAAGCTACTCAAAAGCAAAAGAAATGATCAAAACACGGTCTTAAAATGAGCAACAGGTTTCAAAACCAAGTTTGCAGTGGCTGACTGATTGTATCGTCCTGGGTCTTTCTCCGCTGTCCATGTGTGGTTTGTCCCCATCATTTTCACTTCATATTATATTTATCAATTTTTTGATCTGTATCTAAGTCACCTGACACAGGGAAATGGGACACAAAGGACATGGAAATACGAGTATCCGACACGGGCACGGGGACCCCCCGGAAATAGGACAAGGAAGACACATTATATATATATATATATATATATATATAATTTATATATCAAAATTTAAATTATGAGTTACACATGCAAAAATGAAATAATTAAACTGTAAACATTTACATGATGATGATATCAATTTTTTGATATCATCATGGACAACTGGGTCTCTCTCAGCTGTTCATGTGTGGTTTGTCCCCATCAGTTTTACTTCATATTATATTTATCAATTTTTTGATCTGTACCTAAGTCACCTGACACGGGGAAATGGGACACGGAGGACACAGAAATACGAGTATCCGACACTGGCACGGGGACCCCCGGAAACAGGACAAGGAGGACACGTTATATATATATATATATATATATATATATATATATATATATATATATAAAATTTATATATCAAAATTTAAATTATGAATTACACATGCAAAAATGAAATAATTAAACTGTAAACATTTACATTATGATGATACAAATTCAATCATACAACTAGTACTAACTTAGTAACTACTAAGTTACTAACATAAATGATGACATTGTCAACTCAACACTGTTGTACAAACCCATATCATCGGGAAAAACATACCACATCTTTGTCTTTCCCTTCAACCACTCTTCTCTCTGCCTAGTGTCTGCAAATAAGACAGAGCTTGGTGTGCACATACACCACTAAGTCACTTGACACGATGACAAAGAGAAGAGTTCAACATAAGAGTTTATACTTGAGTGAAGGGTACATTTTTACTGGGGTCGTGACAACAAAGTTCAACAATCAATGCCTCCAACATCGAGCTACATAAAGGGCATGGTGCCCTTGATTAAATGCCATTTCCATACCATCTTACATGATAGAATCTAGTGGAAACATTGCAATCCTGCCAATCTTGAAATCCTGAAAACTGTTAAGTCTGTTGAATTTTGAATGGGACCTAAAATTCTACTCTCTCCATATGAAGTCCAATGAGGTTGGAACCACTCTCAAATGTCCTGAAACAATTAATGGTAATGTTAAAAATTTAAGTAAAAGGATGAAAATGAAAGTTAAAGGAGAATGCCACTTTTACTTAAATTACTAGGGAGGGTGAAATGGAGGGGGTAGGGACCTCTTTAAATAGAATTAGTAAGGAAAAATAACCCTTATTTGCACACTGAAACACCTCACAACTGCAACTTGCATTAGAAAACATGAGCCAGGGTCCTTTTCTGAGCAGGACACGTGTCCTATTTTCAGGACACGCGTGTCCTGTGAACATGACACGTTCTAAACACGTATCCGACATATGTCCTACTGTTTCATGTCCGACACGTAGGATACACGATATGAGGGGGGGTTTGGACGTGTCAGGTGACTTAGATCTGTACATGCACTTCCCCCACATGTAAACTCTAACATTTATTTTGTATGCCTTGTAAGATTTTCTAAAATGCTTTTCTATATTTGTAGTTTTGACTTCGAACATTGCAAGCAACTTCCAATATTCTCCTTGTGGAGACTCGAGAGTGAATCCCCCAAGGTTACAAGTTTGGAAAAAACAATGAAACAAAGATAAACAAGAAATAATATGTGTTCAAATGAGTCGAATAAGAGAAGGGAAGACCAATCACAAAATCATTCACACTAACACATAAATTATCATTAAGCTTTTATTCTGACATGCAATAAATTATCATTAAGCTTTTATTCTGACATGCAATCTATTTACCCTGATATGTGCATGTGATCAAAAGAGACGGAGGTATGAATAGCATACAATAATATGCCTCTACTGCATTAAAGATGGGGACCTCATTACACACATGTCAACTATAAAATCAATCAAACTATGACAGAAACTGTAGTATTGCACTCGGTGCTATTTTGGTTATATGCACTCTTGCTATATAGATGATAATCTTTGCATATTTGTGTATAAATGGTTTGGATTCATCTTGATGCACATGAATATATATGATTTTTTTAAAATTTGAATATTTTATGTAGTTTTTGGTCGACCGGTTTTTTTCCGGTCCGGTGCGGTTTCGCATTTTTGGGGTCAATTGGTCTGGTCCAGTTTTCGGTTCTGATAACATTGTTCATAACAAGAAAAATATAAATTTTTTTAATGCATTTTTTTTTAATCACACGAGAGAATCAAGGTTTTGTGTTATTTTTTCTTGGCAGTAAAGGCACGTTTTAGCAGGGTACCTGTGTTTGGGAGGTTCTATAAGTTCCCTGCCTATTGAGGAGTGTGTAGAAACTCCTCGGAAGGAGTAAGCTTCTAGGAGCTCCTGGATGCAAGTATATGCTCCAAAACAAAGGATATGCACTCTGAAATTGTTGAAATTTCATGCCAAAGTACTTGAAATGTGCTTGTTATCATCTGGAGATTTCTTTCCTGAAAAGACCAAAAAGGAATTTGGATAACTCTATAGGATAAGAGCCTATGTCACTTCACTCAATCCTCTTGCTTTGGGTTGGTGCTTTTCTAACCACAGGGGGCTTCCCTAAGTGATTTAAGGTGTCAAATATGGTTTCTAGGGGTATGTTTGAACTTTGACATCAATTCAGTAATTCAATGCTGTTGTTCTGCACTAATTAAGGCTGAAATCTGCAAGTACAGTGTTAGGAAAGCAATCTAAAACCCCTAAATTACGATAGCAAATGATAAAACTCATAAGAAAAGTCACAAATAGGCGATAATCTCCTTCATTTTGGGCAATAAAAGTTGCAGACCAGGAAGGTAAAATACCTCAAAATGCATGGAAAACATATAAAAACAATAAAATTTTAAATGTATGTGATAGTGCAAACTTGGAAGTTCGAAATTGCACTATAGTTTCCCATTGTTTCTGCAACAAAAAGTGTAGATCAGCAAGGTAAACTTGCTAAAAATTGTTAGCTTTTGGGGTAGCTTGGACAGGTACTTCTGCATTGGCAGAGCCTAGCATGTGGAAGTGTCCAAGCGACACTCTCTAGATAGTAATTTTGTATAGTAATTTTTAAAAAGTTTTTATAAAGTGGTTTTTATTTTATGACTAAACTGACTTTTATAAAGTTGAGTGACTTAAGTTATCTAAACGAGAGATTAAGTCACAGTGGTTGATCTCGAGAGATCAAGATCAGATCTTGATTGTTGATCACTTTGGAGATAGGGTTTTAGTCATTAGGAGTTATAAAAAGATCTAAGGAGAGTGAGAGGTACACAATGAGTGCATAGGAGTAAGAGGAAGTCTTGCTCATGTATTTGTGTCACACATTGTGTGAGGAGGTGAGAGAGTCACATACACAATGTGAGAGACTCAGAGAGAGTGTGAGGGTGTGAGAGACACTTTGAGCTGAGAGGAAGAGGGTGATTTGGTTGGGGAAGATGGTGAATTTGGTGCTGGAGGAAAGGCTGATTTCTTGGGGCCAAAAAAGCAGGACTGATTTTTTATGGCCGAAAAAGCGGGGCTGGAAAAATTAGGCCGAAAAAGTGGGACAGAAAAAGCAGGGCAGAAAAAGCAGGCTGCTTTTGTTGGGCTGTAAGAAATTTCTGAACTAGCTGCTGTGATTATTTTTTCTTTTGAAGCCAATAAAATCCTCTCACTTACTGGTTTTCCCTTCGGGGTTTTTCCAGGGGCATTGCCCAGAAATATCTGTGTTCAAATGTGTGTGCTGTCTATGATTCCGCTGTCATTTTTATTGTTTATTACTCAGCTGTAGGTTAACTGCATAATTCTGAAATTTATATCAGCAAAGTGAATTTCTGAGTTTAGTAATTATTGGCATTAATCTCAGTGACTGAGTAATAGGAAAATTTATCAAAAATGATGAAAAAATGCAAATTTTGATTTTGTATGATGAAATAAGTTAATGCAAATAAAATAATTGTTTAGTTTCTTCCTATTTCACAACAAAAATTATACAACAAAAAGCTATGTTAGTGTAAAAATTAAAAAAACACCTAAAAACAACCTTCTATAGTTGTGTCCAAGTATTCCCCTCAACAATCAACGATTTAACTTGTTATTTTGCAATATTTTTGATAGTCTTGGCTTAGAATTATACTTAAAATCAACAAGAATTTAAAGTGACTGATGCCTTGCCCTTGTAGTGGAGTTAATGAATGGATGAAAGAAAACCTATAGCGCAAACAAAAATTGTTTGAATCCTACAAGCTCATTACCTTTTAAAATTGAAATAAAAGCAAGAGCAAGCTATGCTTGAAGTTCTTACACAAGTTATGGTTTCCAAAAGATTGTAGATGCTGTCTTTATTACTCATAGTTGCGAAAGTTCAAAGTTCCATGGAAGTGGGAGCACATCAACACGCACAAGGATCTTGGGGAAGCCAAGAATCTAACAACTTCTCCACACCAGGAGTATACATACGGTATTGGATATCCAACCAGTACATGAACACAAGTGCCTCCTCTCAATAACTGGATCTCAAGGGAGTAGATTGATGCAAGGGGATGAAAGGAATAAAGACAAAATAATTTCTCCTTTGCTTGCATTCTCTTATATAGAGAAGAGAAGATCTATGAAAAGAATGAGATTAATAATAGAAGATAACCAAATCTAAACCATAGTTGAGAATAGACGAGGGCGGTCCTCCTTGTGTGTTGAAAATAATACTCCAAAATGAGTCTTAACCTGTAAAAAAATAGCTCCCAGGTGGAATGCACCTCATCTGGAGATGAAAAATAGAACCAAGACCTACCAAAAATAAACCAAGTAGAGTGCCTTGCTTCTAAATCTGGAAAAAACAACTGTAATAGAACAAGGGTGAAACACGAAATTGTTAATGAGAGAAAAATCTGTCGTTCAGTTTTTTGTGGAAGACTGTTGTAGTTGAGAAAAAATGCTGCTCACTTGCTGTTGCCGTGTTATTTCAAAAAACAAGACTAAGGGTTTCAAAAAGGTCACGAACTCGTTAGCAAGAAAACCGCTAGGAGACCACAAATAGAGAAGTCAAACCAAATTGATGGAAATCAGCCCACAGTGGAGAAAAAGTCGTCTTCAAATCACCCTTCAAACCCTCATTATCTCTTCAAATTAATTGTGCTTAATTGATATGAGTTGCAGCTCAAACTTGCATGAATGGTGTGAAACGGGGCATTAGAAGGGTGATTATGTGTTACTGTTTAGTACTTTTTTATCTCTCTGTTTCTTTTTTTGGTTTTTTTCTTGTTTTTAGAAGAATATTGTGGAAATTTTAAGAATCACCTCATAATGTAAATTAAGAAATTTCGCCTCAAACTTGAGGTTCGCTGAACATATTTCCTTTGAACTTTCAGCCTTAGGGCTGAATCTGAAATTTAAATCACAGTGGTATGTATTTCACTTCTGTCCAACCAAATACACAAGGCAGACAAGGAAAATAAGCACTGAACTATTGTACTTCAAGGGAAATATGTTTCCAGTCATTAGGACCCAAATCCCAACATATAACAGCTTTGAAAAGTACTTAATTACAACAGATTTATTATAGCCATGAATCTGCCCACTTAGCTTTTCTATGTTTGTCAGATCACTCAACAAAATCAGTTGGCTGTTCATGATAAATATGCATACCAAACAGCCCTAAAAATTACTTATTCACCATGAGATTATAAGCTGAAAAATTAGAGCTGCAAATACACAAAGTTTGGACAGAAAAGTTTAGCCCATATATACGACAGGATGAAGTTACAAGTACATACCAACAGCTTATCCCAAGCTGGTACAAGATAGTCCTTAAAGCTTATCACAAGCTAGTACTCTCCAATGCTCAGTTAACCCTATATCTAGGGCATCCACTATAGATAACAAACCCTAACCAGCAATACAAAGGCTTAGCAAGGCATCCCACCAGGCTATGTGTCCACACCAAAAGCTCCGTAACAAACTAGCATCAACACCAAGTCCATGCTTGATGTTTCACCAAGTTTGTCTTACACAAGCTCTCCAAGCAAAGTACTCTAAGTCTTCTCTAGGGTTTCTTTGCCACAAGCCCCGAGTCATTCTCATACAAGGACTCGAACCCTAGCACTTCAAGTCTCCTCTAGGCACTGCCTCTCACAAACCCTAGTGTCTTCCTCCCTTGCAAAAAGACAAGTACAAAGACTCAAGACAAGTTCCTCTTCAAGATACAAATGACCTAATGAACTCTCGCATCTCTAAGATAATAATGATGTGAATGAATGAATGAAATTAAAGACTCTCTCATCCCCTTATATAGAATAGGTGAGGGAGGCCAACAACAATAAATCTAAGTTGCACGAAATGGGGAAACATCTGGAAGTTTCCGAAACGAGGACATCATGAAATGTGACCCCCCCAAAATGGTACGTGGGGGGGAAATGTGGTATGTATGTATATATATATAGTTTTTTTTTAAATAACACATTATCTTGTAAGAAAAAAATAATGATAGATATAATTGACATTTTAGAATGAAACACATGTTTTTATGAACATGAAAGGACATGTGGGTCACAATAATAGGAGTAATGCGTTGCATGAGGACACTTGGATACAATCGTGACATAGGAGCATTGGACTAAAATCTTGTTAGAGAGTGCACCATCATATAGGAGAGGCATTAAACCCTAGGAGAATCATTCCTTGAGAGTGTTTCACATGGGGGTTGAATAAGCCCAAGTATGACACTTGTACATCCTTGTATGGTAGAGAGCAATGTTATCAAAACCGGACCAATCAACCCCAAAAATGTTAACTAGTGGACATCGAGGTACATAGAGGGCTTGGTGCTCTTGATTAAATGCTTGTTCTATACTCTCATAAATGATAGAATCTAATGGAAATGTTGTAATCTTTCCAATCCTGAAATCCTGAATACCGTTAAGTCCTCTGAATTTTGAATGGGACCTAAAATTCTACTTTCTCCATGTGAAGTCCAATGAGGTTGGAACCACTCTCAAACGTCCTGAAACAATTAATGGTAATGTTAAAAATTTAAGTAAAAGGATGAAAATGAAAGATAAAGGAGAATGTCACTTTAAGAATTTAATACTACCATTAATTACTAGGGTGGGTGAAATGGTGATGCTATTTGGACAGATTTAAAATGTTTATTAACGGTTAATAAGCAGATTTTTTACCACCTAAGGGACCCACGACCCTCTTGGCCGCTTGGATGGGCCCGCAAACCAAAAAAAATCCACCGAAACGACTATTGTGCGAGATGAAATGCCTTGGAAACATCACCGACTGTATCGTGCAACATTTCCAAATCGAGAAACACCGTATGATATGTCGACAATGTTTCCAAGGCGTTTCAGCCACGTTTCGATGTTTTGTGGAGTTTCCGGTACTGGTACGACACCTGAGGGGTCGTTTCTTGAAACTTAGCAATACATTGGACAATGCCCATAAGCAACTATCTCAAGCAACCTAAATAATTGCTAGTTAAGTCCACATGTGAAGTGCTCCAACTCTAAGGTGACACATGTCAAGCCCCAAGGTAAGCATGTTCATCAAGCAAGGGTCACAAGGTGATCACTCCTCAATCCAATGCTCCCCTCCAAAGGTATACAACACTCCAATGCTACCTCCTAAGTCGTGCTGCTCTGAGTCCACCCCACCTCCATGAGAACATCTCAACTCAATTGTCCTCAAGTCAAGCACAAGTCTCCATGTAAGCAACCAAGTGGCCCCAAGCTATCTAGGGCTCAATACCCTCCTCCTAAATGCTCCAACGCTCCTCCTCCAATTAGGTTCTTGTCCCAAACAAGCAAACAAGCCATCCTTGTGTGCCTCATGAAGAATATCATCATGCCGCATGGGATAAAAACCTTGTAAGGAAATGTGCCACCTAAGCATCAAGTCAAGGTGGAATCCATTTGTATGCTGTCTCCAATGTGTATGTCCGCTAAGGTGCAACCAAGGGTAGGCATCACACCATGCAGTTTACATCACATGAAGCGCCCCCAAGCATGGTGTAAACCCTTTTGGATTAACCCCGAAAGCTAACAAATATGGCAAAGATTTCTCTATCAGTCATATCTTATATGTATCCTGGCCATGTGTTTGTTGTATTAGGTACATATCTTGGTAGTATCTGGTTGTATCCACTCAAGATACATATTCTATCTGTATCCCAGCCGTGTTTGGGTCATATCTGTATCAGATTCTAGCACAGATGGATTCAGGAGGGTGGGTGCATATCTGATAACTTAGGATGGAGAGTATTTGCAATGTCAACTTAGACGTCTTTGAGAAACCCAATTTTTTTTCTCAAATGCAGGCCATACAACACTATTGGTTTCGTATTAGGTACATATCTTGGTAGTGTCCTGGTCGTGTCGATGCAGGATACATATCCTATCTGTGTTCCAGAGGTGTTTGGCTCGTGTCTGTATCAGATTTTGACACAAATGGATTCAGGAGGGGGGTGGGGGCATATCGGGTAACTTAGGATGGAGAGCATTTCTGTCATCTGTTGAGACATCTTTGAGGAACTGAATTAGCTTTGCCCAGTGCAGACCATACAATACTATTGTTCTTTGCTTTGTGCAAGGAGCTTGTTTCTTATTTAGGCTTTATAATTTATTCTAGTTGTTTCCACATCAACCCTCAGAAATTCTGTGTAAAAGAAGAATGATCTGCTGACAACTATCCCAGAGCTCAAAAGGTCACCTCAGTGCCAGATACCTGATTCCACGTCATTTTTATGTCGACGAGAAAGTCTGGTTACACGTTGACAGAAAAATATATAGGAAACAACAACATAACAAGGCCAAACCTATGAGATATGGGCCCTACACTATCTTAGACGTGACAATCAACATTGGCGTTCATGATGTAGTTATTGTCAAGAATCCCAAATTATATGATGTTTGAACCTTCCTACTTGTAAGAGGAGGTTCCCATGCTACACCTACAGGATGCTGTTCTAGAATCTCATTTTCTACCCTCTATTTTTAGAGGATATGTTGTTCAATACCAGTGCAAGAAGCAAAAAAAGGATGAAGATAAGGATATCTTTGGTCAGCCATGAACAGAATCTCCCATCTCAAGTGAAATGGATTTCCCATCCTACATTCTAACAAGTACCCCATTTTCAATATGATTTGGGGATAGTTTTTTCTTATGCAAGAGGGATATGATGAATACTCAATTTATCTTATCCCTAGCTGTAATATATATTATTGTATTTTATTATAGTTATTTAAATTTTTTATATCATGTGCAAATATATGTAGATTCCTACCTGAGCCCTATAATTAGAGGAATAGTAGGTTGCAGATTCAAAGATGTAACTGATTGCATGCAATAGGAGAAGACACACAGCCCTCTCATGTGATGTTTTCTTCTCTCTAGCGAGATTTTCTCCTTGTCTTCTCACCTTGCTCCTTATGTGAACTATGTCAATTATACTGAAATTGATACCATATTTGATTGGTGGTGATCCATGTCAGGTGGATTTCTAATGTACTGGTTGAAGATTAATAATAGGAAATAGTCCATTAAGACTATGAAATGCAATGATGGTGCCTCATTTTGTTTTCAAATATTTTATTGGAAAACTGTCTGTCTTGATGAATTGGTTGGTTTGGTGCTTACAGAATGCAGAGAATTGGTCAGAATTTTGATTACTTCAGGGGCAGATCCAAAAGCCCAAGATGCACTGCGAGGGCAAACTGCTCTACATGCAGCAGCAATGGCTAATGATGTAGAAATGGTGAAGGTATGCTGCATGGCTTCTTATTTATAGCCTTGAGATTCATTAAGGGATTTAGCTTTCTGATTTTTGGCCAATATTTACCAAAAAATTGTAAAATTTCGAGTTTTGATGCATAGTTGAGCTATAGAATTCTAATAGGCCTTCATCGCAACAGCCTCAACTAAGTGTGATTTAATAGTTACTTCTCTCCGGTTACAGATCATCTTGGATGCAGGTGTTGACGTTGATATTAAAGATGTACACAATACGACACCTCTTCATGTTGCTTTAGCTAGGGGTTCAAAGTCATGTGTAGGCCTGCTTTTAGAAAGTGGGGCCAATTGCAACTTACAGGTAATAACCTTATGCTTGGGCAGTGGTGCAGTATATATGTCCTTCTAACTGCTGCTTTGGTTTGTGTGTTTGTATTTAGTAATCATGCCTCTTGTTGAACATAGGAACAGTTTCTTGTACTAAAAAATCTATGAATCTGTGTTTTTGTATGATTGGGTCAAGGTAATAGGCTGTATCCATTAACTAGATGTATATGCAAAAGGAGGGTCAAAGTAAACAAGTATGATTATATTGCTTCTGAAATATGTGTCCAGTGTAACCATCAGTTTTCTACAATTATAATGCGGAGTGGTCACAAAGGCCCATGTTTTGGAGGAGAACAAACAAGTAGATGTATATGCCATAATTTGTGCTCTGGTTCACCAGACCTTGTTGGTTACTTGCATTTTTGAAGCTTAGATCAGATAGTTATGTTTATTATATGTTAGGGGCATGTAATTGTGATTATACAGCAGCTTTTTATTTCGGCTTATGCAAACTCCAACTCGTTATAAAAGTCATGCAAAACATACAACTTTGCTTTCCCTACTTTCTCATGCTTCCTTTTTCTCGTGCTTCTGCTCTGGGTGTTGAGGTATATTTCTTCCTTATCTAAATGCTGAGTTGCATTTTGGTGTTTGCTTCGTAATCAATTTTGAGAAATTTGAAACCATTTTACAGTTTATATCCCTGGCACTGGTAATTTACTCTATTGCTGATATGATCAATCTTGCCTGCAAATTTAAGCTACAACTCAGTTCCCAATACATAACAAAACCATATATTAAAGGTCCTTAAAAATGAACATGTGGCATGTGTGATATCTCGAGAGCAGATACTATGCTTTTAGAATAGATTTCAATTTAGTGTTGCATTAGGAAGCCTTTTGTTGGTAGGGCAGACATGTTCTTGTGATATCCATTTAAACCACATGCAATGACAAATTTGTGAGCTTGCCACTGTTTTGCATATACACCTTGTTTTTTGAAAAGAAGATGGTTTACCTGAGAAAATCCTCTTGTGGCCATCCATTACATGAATTGCGTCTTATGGAATGGGTGGAAAATTATCCTACCTTCAATGTAAGCATGCTTGATGGTGATGGCAATCTAATTGATTGAAACATTGTCTAGGTGGGGTTGGTGGAATTTTGCTTTCAAAATGAGGGAGACAATGTCTTGGTAGAGCACTGATGGATCCCCAAATCTGGGGATGAAGAGAAGCTAAAGATGCGGCAAGTAACTCAATTACCATCCTAGAGAACCAACAAGCACCGAGTCTAGTTACATAGGTGCCTTGGTGGATGGTAGTAGGCCCAAATGATCTCTTCAAAGATTGTAGTCAACTTTTAGTTGTTGAATCTCATCTTTGTAAATGTTTAGACTTATATGAAGCTTTTAATTTATGCCCTTTTAAATCTGCACCGAGACTTGCCTTTTAATCTTATCTTCTTCTGTGTTGCACAAACATGACTTTTGTCACAAGGTCACAAACTTGTATGACATTGATACCATGTAGAAACTTAGTTTGTGTAGATTAATGAAGACTGTTAATCCAAAATGGAATGGATCTGATCCGATGAGTGGGTGTAAGACTCAATACCTGTAAGAGACAATTCGACAATTTATGAAGGTTATGCAAACATTGTAAACGTAAAGTGAATGAGACAAAAGAGAAAAAAAAGAAATAAATGAAATAGGAAAATAAAAATAGGAGAGGAGAGTGAGGAATGGGAAACAAATGGTTAGGCTGTTGGCCTTCCCATTACCTCGACTCTCCCTATTTCCTCTTGGATATTCACTCCCAAAGGGGCTTGTAATGTCCCCATTTTGGGACATTATAACTTTACAGAGTGTTATGCCTACCAGAGTAGCCAGATAGGGGTGACAGAGAGTTCGGGAGATATTGAGGGGTTTTTTTGGGCCCGACTTGCATCATTCATCATCAGGATCCATTCCGCACAACTTGGTTTTGGTTTCGTTGCATTCCGACGATTTCCGTAATTTTGAGTTATTATGGGTCATATCTTAATTAATTTCACTAAGAAGGTCATAATGGGCATATTACTTGGAGAAACCTC
>ML784873.1:165695-186040 GCA_009831015.1 Picea engelmannii | reverse complement strand
TACATCTCCTAGGGTGAACTTTCTAGACTTCCAGCAGTTACCGTCAAAGATGCCAAGTCCCAACGCATCCATTGATTCTGTAGTGCTCCCATATTTCGAGTATTATCTTTTAGTTGCTTATTTGTATTCCGACTAAGATCCTTTGTCTGTTGATCTAGTTGAGTATTGTCAGTTTATTCAGTCGCATTTGGCCATTTTGTAGTCCACAAAGATATCATAATACAAACTTTGCAGTCCTTTGTCA
Source organism: Picea engelmannii (assembly GCA_009831015.1). Lineage (NCBI taxonomy): Eukaryota > Viridiplantae > Streptophyta > Pinopsida > Pinales > Pinaceae > Picea > Picea engelmannii. Next base: position 185,796 of record ML784873.1, on the reverse strand, counting down.
CATTTATTATTTGTATGATCATTTATATGTTGTAAACCATTGATCCTACACACACATTAGCAACGTTTCCTAGACTAGCCAAGTCAGGAACATTACAGGGATTTTGGCCAACAGATTCAGAGGCATGCAGAGATATCAACTTAGCCAACTCACAGATTTCAACCTCCAATAAAGACTTCAGTAAACTATTGTACTGTATGAGCAGAAACATAGAATGACTACTATTTCTGCCCACAAGGTATGAGGTTGGTTTTGTCAACGCTTTCTAAAAGCAAATCTGTTTAAAGGATCTTAGATGTATGGGCTTTGAACACTAGACATGTGATAGCAATCACATCAACTATACACCGCCAATAAGGGCTTTCGACACAGTTGAAAGGGATGTTAGAATAGTACCAAAACTTAGCAATGGCTTTCCTTGCTTGACTATGGACATTCTTTTTCCAACCCATGTCATACAAGATAGGTTGGTCCCTGGGTTGTATGTGTGAAGAGTGTAGATTTCCACCTCTAGTGCTTAAATTTGTAGGAATGGGAGGAGGAGGTGCCATTTGGATTCCACTTTGAGGCATGCATGGAATATGAAAATTGGGGCCCGACATTGAGGATTCAATAGAGGGTGGTGACAAGGGGGTATTAGAAGCTAAGTCACTTGGATCGAATTTGAATTCAAGTTCGACGACCTTGAAGTTTGAAAAAAAATCGGTAGGGAAAATTTCTGTGATAAAATTCGGCATTAAATTTGACAGACTACAAAATTTAAAAATATATGAATAAAATGAAAATATATGTAATTAAATGCATGATAGAAATGAAAATAGCATGCTAACATGATTAAACAAATATTTCAAAAATGCATCATATTCTTCAAAATTTAAAAACTTGTTCACGAAACATAACATTAAAAACATGAACATAAGATTAAAAAGTTTTACACAATTGAGCATCCAAAAAGAAAACTAGATGTTCCCGTGGCCTACTTGTTATTGTTGATGTTTGAACAACATCAGGAAGACATTCTCTGAGATTAATAATTAATAATATAATTATTGATTATTAAATACTATATAAAATCTGTGTTTTAAAACGGTGAACCGGAAACGGAACCGACCAGTTTTACCGGTTCAAACCGGCGAATAAACCGAACCGGTCGGTCGGTTTATGACCAAACTGGCCGGTTTGGTCCCTAAAACCTAAAACCTAAGTAAAAGAGAAGTACTTGGTTCATGTTTTCTCATGCAAGTTGGAGTTGTAAGGTGTTTTGGTGTGCAATTGAGGGTTATTTTGCCTTACTAATGCTATTTAAAGAGGTCCCCACCCCCTCCATTTCACCCACCCTAGTAATTAATGGTAATGGTAATTCAGTGACATTATCCTTTATCTTTCATTTTCATCCTTTTACTTAAGTTTTTAACATTACCATTAATTGTTTCAGGATGTTTGAGAGTGGTTCCAACCTCATTGGACTTCATATGGAGAAAGTAGAATTTTAGGTCCCATTCAAAATTCAACAGACTTAACAGTTTTCAGGATTTCAAGATTGTCAAGATTGCAATGTTTCCACTGGATCTTATCATGTATGAGGGTATGGAACTGACATTTAATCAAGATTACCAAGCCCTTTATGTACCTCGATGTTGGTGGCATTGATTGTTGAACTCTTTTGTCACGACCCCGGTAAAAATGTACCCTTCACTCAAGTATAAACTCTTCTATTGAACTCTTCTCTTTGTCGTCGTGTCAGGTGACTTAGTGGTGTATGTGCACACTAACCTCCGTCTTATATACAAGCAGAGAGAGAGTGGTTGAAGGGAAAGAAAAAGATGTGGGATGTGTTTTCTGTTGATATGGGTTTGAACAACAGTGTTGAGTTGGCATTAGCCAACTTGGATCTTAATGAACTAGTGTTAGAGCCGATCACTTTTGATGATGGTGATCCTCTTGAGGGGTCATCTTCTAGAGTCCACATCAACAAATACACGGATTGCATTGGATATAGGGGAGGAGGAAGAGGATGGAGGAGAGAGCAGTGGTAGTGATGCTAATCTTGATGATTATGATATGGAGTAATACTGACAGTCACGACTCATGAGCTATGAGATTCTTCCATCTACGGTTCTAGTATCTACCCTCTGGCTATTTTGCATTTGTCATTGGCATTCCCACCTATAGTATCAGTGACTCTAACTTAGTATGTTATTTGATATTGTAGAGGCTAGTTAGAGCCTCCTTGATTATGTATTTATGTTTCGATCTCTAGATATGTATTGCACCTGGTGTCGTTTTGATATATTCATGAGCATACTTTGGATATGTTGTCTCTAATTGTCTCTAATGCTTTGGAAACATGATTTAAAATCTTAAAAATATATTTTTTTCGTTAAAATTTAAATGTTTTATGTATTTTTTAAAAAACCGGTTCATTGAAACCGGTTCGACCGATTCATTACTGGTTCCGGTTCAGGTTGTACCCTCGGCCGGTTCCGGTGCCGGTTTCGATTTTTAAAACTATGTATATAATAAGTAAATGATAATAATAAATAGTTATTGATTATACAAGGGACGCATCCTTTCATGGATGGTCACCATATGTTCTCTATATATGGGACACTTGTCATTGTAATAATATATTGATCATATCTCATATGAATAAAAACCACATGGTATCAGAGCGGGACTGGGCTTGACTCCTTCACAGGAGGACCCAGGAAAATGAGATTAGAGTAAAATGTTGGGAGTGTTAAATTTATGGGGTTGTTACAATCTCTATGTACAACATATTTGCTTTTTACTCCTACCTAAATTATTGAAAGAATTCCATAATTTATGGTGGGCAGTAATTTCTAGTAAAAATGTCTAATTACCTAAATATGAGGAATGTACTGCATATTTACTTCTACCTATATTTATGCAAAGAATCACATGAATTATGGAGGAACAATTTAACAAAGTCAAATACTATGTGGATGGATTATAACCAAATTAATCTTTGGGTAGTTACGAGAGGTATTCTCCAACTATTTATAAGAAAGAAAATTAAATTTAATTTTCAAAGAGACTAGTCTTTTTGGATCAATCTAATATTACTATAAAAAGACACTTGAAAGACACAACAATAGACACATATTTTTTCTCTCTCACACGTGGAAAGTGATCTAAGGAAGAGAACAAAGTTTCTAAGAAGTTGAAATTTTCTGAGTTACTTAGTGATGTTCTAGAGTTTACTAAAGTAATATCGTATATCATTGGAAGTAATTACCACTTGCGGAAAATTGTGCTTGTCTAATTTAACACTTGGAAATCAACATGGTTAGCCGTATGACATCGAGTATATGATGGATGTGTGTTGGTAGCTGTATGACATCGAGTATATGATGGATGTGTGTTGGTCATAGTAGAAGACGTATCATTTGGAGGGTCACTGTATATAGTTGTGCACAAGATAAATTGATCTCCTTTAGGAGATGCTTTTTGTTGTTCTTGTTTCTTGCTTTGGGCAGGTCACAAATAACAGCTCCGAGAAGGAGCCATAATGACGGTCGCGGGAGGCAGACATGGAGGGCAAGACCTTCCAACTTGGTATCAAGGGGAGACATTGCCAGACATGATGCTTAGAGACAGGTAGTCTCTAGGAGCAATGTACCTCCCAGGACGGGACCATGCCAAATAGCAAAGACAATTCTAGTGATCATGGATACAGTGAGTCAAGACCCACTGTAACACAAATATGGTGATATATCCAAGTAGAGGAGGCTGTACTACATCGAGAGGGAGCAAACATTGAGTTACTGCCAAAGAATGTGGAAGAGCTACCTTCGATGTTAGAGGGAGCATAAACAGAGGAGGAGTCACCTCCAACTCTAGAGGGAGTGTTTATGTTTGAGGAAACATAATGAGACATTCTACTCGGAGGGTCTTGTGTGGACTAGTAGGGGGGAATGTAGACTTCATCCTAACGTGCCTCAGATGGTGAGATGAAGGAACCAAGACATTGGTTTCACAAGGAAACCTCGATATGTCTTGTGAGACATTGGTTACATGAGGGAACCTCGATATGTCTTAGACATTGGTTTCATGAAGAAACCTCTATATGTCAAATATGGTTTACCTTTTAGAGGGAGACAATTGAGCCTATTGGTCAAATTGGTCTCGTTCATCCTGTAGCTCCAGTTAATGTTCCCAGAGATATTGCTGTAATAGGTCGGAAGAGACCTGCATGGGCTCGTCAGACTCTGCAGGGGGCAGGAGGACATGGAACTCCTCATGGTACCTTCCGAATGAGAAAGAGACCTCAGAGATATTTGTGCTATGCCACAACTATGATCTACATCATTCATTTTGAGCCTTCCTGTTATGAGGAGGCAACTAGTCATCCGGTATCGAGAGATGTCATGATGGAGGAGTATTAGTTGATCATAAAGAATGATGTGTGGAATATTGTTCCGAGACCTGAGTGGAAGTTTGTAGTGACTTCCAAATGGATTTATAAGATCAAACACACAATTGACAAGAGCATCAAGAGGCACAAAATGAGATTTGTTGCTAGAGGATTCTCTCAGGTGGAGGGAAAAGATTATGAGCAGACATTTGCTCATCTTACTCGATACACTTCTATCCAGATGATTATTGCCCCTGCAACATCCATGGGTTGGAGAGTACATTAGATGGATGTGAAGACATCCTTTCTCAATGGAGAGATTGAGGAAGAAGTATACATCGAGTAGCCAGATGGTTTCGTGATACATGAGAAAGAGTCTCATGTGTGCAGGTTGAAGAAAGCCGTGTATGGACTCAAGCAGGCACCTCGAGCTTGGTATGTGAGGATTGATGGACACCTGATAATTTTGGGCTTCAGCAAAAGTGTTTCCGATCCTAGCCTGTACTACAAGATTGTTAATGGTGAGTCCTTGATTTTGGTCCTCTACGTTGATGATTTATTCCTTATCGGTTCAGAGAGCTTTATTGTTGAATGCAAGTATGCGTTGGCTTCTGAGTTTGAGACCAAGGACCTTGGTATGATGCACTACTTGGGACTAGAGGTGTGGTAGATAACTGATGAAATCTTCTCGAGTCAGGGGAAGTACACAATTGAGATATTGAAGAAGTTTGGGATGTTGAACTGGAAGCCCATGTCTACACCAATGGTGACGAATCTGAAGAAACTATGTGTGTCTTCTTTCGATTTTGACGAAATTGTTCTGACTTTGTATAGATAGCTGATTGGATCATTGATGTATCGGGTTAACACCGGACCATATATTTGTTATGTAGTGAGTACACTTAGCCAGTTTATGAGTCAGCGGAGACAAACACACTGGATTGCTGTGGAGCATGTGTTGAGATACCTGCGAGGCACAGTTGGACATGGTATGAGATATACTTCCAGTATTGACATGAGATTGCAGAGATATATTGACTCTGATTGGGCAGGGAGCGTAGTGGACAGGAAGAGCACCTTTGGGTGTTGCTTCACTTTGGGATATTGCATGGTTTCCTGGTGTAGCAGGAAACATAATTCTGTGGCTTTGCAAGCTCCTTGCAGATTTATTTGGTCATGTGCTGGATTCCACTGTTATTCCAAAACATAGTGCAGAGGAAGGAAGTACTGGTGAAGTACCTTCCTACAAATGAGTAGGTGGTTGTTGTTCTTACCAAACCAAGACAAAGTTCGAGTACTTCCGTGACAGACTTGGCGTGGCAAAGAATACCTCCCTCGCTGAGAGGGAGTGTTGATGTTTGCAACTTCCTGAGACATTCTCCAGATCGTACTCCTCTGTGATTGAGTTGAGTTGATCTGTGAGGACACTTAGCTTATCCGAGAAGGGATAAGTGTGTTGATCTGCGAGTACACTTATCCGAGAAGGGATAACCCAACGTCCCTCGTGGAGAGCACATGAGGACACGTCCCATGTGGAGAGCACATGAGGACATGTCAAGGGAGTTGACCTTGGCGTCACACACTATGGGGAGTTGACCCTAGTGTTTTTAGAGGGAGTAGCCTCTAGAAGTACACATGGGAGTGCCATGTGTGACAAACATTCTCCAGATCGTACTCCTTTGTGAACTGAGTTGAGTTGATCTATGAGGATACTTATCCGATAAGGGATAAGTGGGACACTTATCTGAGAAGGGATAAGCGGGTTTGGGCTTATAGCCCAACGTCCCTTGTGGAGAGCACGTGAGGACACGTCCCTTGTGGAGAGCACGTGAGGACATGTCCCTTATGGAGGGCACATGAGGTCATGTCAAAGGAGTTTACCTTGACGTCACACACTATGGGGATTTGACCCTAGTGTTTCTAGAGGGAGCAACCTCTAGAAGTCCACATGGGAGTGCCATGTGTGACAGACCTTTCGCTACTACAATGGTTGTGTACCATTGGCGGAGATTGTGTGTCTCTGGACAATAGTTGTGTACTACTACAGTGGTTGTGTACCATTGGCAGTGACTGTGTACTACTACAATGGTTGTGTACCAGTGGCAGTGACTGTGTGTCACTAAATAGTAGCTGTGTGCTACTAGCAGTGGTTGTGTACCATTGGATAGTAGTTGTGTACTACTGTGGAAAGATACCTCCCTAGATAAGAGGGAGTGTTGATGTTTTAGCATCAGGCGGACCTTCTCCTAGATTGGGTTGCAGACCAAGGGAGATAGGATACATTTATCATAAAGGTGCACTTGTGGTAAATCAGGCGTAGTCCTTCCTTGATCATGAAAAGGAATAATATGGACTTGAGGTGCTTGAAGTGCTTTCCACGTGTTAGTAAGTATCAGGTTGACATTCACTCACATGTGTGTACCTGTGGTGAAAGATCCTGGTGTGCTCTTTGTCCTAGCCATGGCGATTTGACAAGGAATGATAAAGACTCAAGATGCTATATGCTATTACATGCGGACCCAACGTGAGCCTGATCTCAGAGAGAGTCAATTGGCTCAGAGGGAGAGCCATAGAGGGAGTTTCTCCTCAGTTTGGGTGGGAGAGAGATGTCTCCCAAGAATGATAGACAAGTGTCATGAGTTTAGGGTGAAGTTTGTATACTTCAGAGACAAGCTTGGCATGATGCAGAATGTCTCCCTCGTTGAGAGGGAGTGTTGATGTTTGGACAACATCGGGAAGACATTCTCTTAGATTAATAATTGGATGAGTCTTTAGCCACATTGTCTAAAGGCAATTGCAAGTTACTGTGAACATAAACAAGATCTTCTAGTTTTCCAGATAACAATCTATTTCTTTTCTTGGAGTGAATATGGTTGAAGGCGCTCCAATTCCTTTCACATGCTGATGCAATTGATCCCTGGCTCAAGACATGAATTGCAAACGTTTGCAGTTATGGGGCCCCCAATCCATAAAAATCCCACCATACTACTAGAGCACTTTCGACGCTATCATACTTCACTGCTTTAGTTCCAAATATCTTATCTTCTAACCTGTATGCCCTAAGTTGCAATTTAACTAAAGTTGCAATTGATGAAGCTGGATTTAGCTTTTTAATAGCCTCATAAAGTCCACCCATGACTTCGTCAACTAGCATCATCTTCCATCTTCGATCAACTAACTCCCAAATCCCCTGGTAATCAACTTTCATATTATCAAGAGCACTTGCAATTGCTTCCTTGTAATGGTCCATGCCCTCAGAACAAGGTTTGTCACCATCGACCATGTGGAGCACATCAACATTGGACCACACATTTTTAACACTTTTTCAACATTTTGCCAGAAGCTGTTGCCTAGCATTTGTTGATGATTACAGCTTCGTGAGACATCCTCCAAGACATGTTCTCCTCTGAGAATGAGTTGAGTCGACCTGTGAGAGAGCCCATGTGTTGGGTGTGTCGTTGCTCTCTGGACTAAGCTGAGACGATGTGTGCCCTTGTGTGGGGTGAGGATGCCCATGTGATGGGTGTGCGTCAGACTCTGGATTGAGTTGTTATGACGTGTGGTCTCCTTCCTTGTAGTCTCAGTTGAGCCAAGCTTGAGATGGTACTCCAGATGATTCTCTTGTGGACTCAGTGAGATAGAGATCTGTTGAGTAGGAAGTCCTTGTGGCTGAGCACAGGTGGACGTGCCCCTAGTGACTGAGGACTAGTGGATGTGTGAGATCCCTTGCTATATTGTCTGAGAGTAAGATTTACCTGTAACCCTAATTGTGATGTAAAGGGTACAGGTTAGCTCCACCATATGTGAAAGATAATTAATGTTTATTGTAATAATTAATTATTTTTTGAGTTATTGAGGTCGACCTTGTTGTGCCAATAGACACCACTTTTGGTCTGTCCAGTCTAGTAAAAGTGATTTCCCAATTGAGGAGACACACAAGTAACTTGTCATTTGGAAATTTCAGCAAGTACATTTCTAGGGCTAAAGTTTGCACCTCTCTTGGGCGCAAGTTTCAAGGTAGTAGAGCACCCTCTTGTGTGCATTAGGGTTTCATGGTTGGAGGATCTTCTCTTGAGAATATAACAAAGGATTGCTGGGTTTTTCGCCCTTGCTGAGAAGGGTTTTCCTAGGATATTTCTTGTGTTCTTGTGCATGGTTATTCTTCTTGTGATCTTGGTTATTGCTGCATTTGTTTATGGTTCAAGTACATGCTAAATGAAATAAACCTCATGCTTGAGCCTAGCATAGTGAAAATTCAACATGGTATCAGAGCTTAGGTCTTGAAGAACCCATTGCACAAGCATTAAAACCATCTGTTCTCCTTTCTGCAATTTCGTACGACCTTCTAGGGTTTCTGAGAAAAAGGTACGACCCTCCTTTTTCAAGTTTCAACACTTTATACTTGGACGTTGGGGCTAAAGTTGGCATAGGAGAGTACGACCTCCTTCAACACACCTCCAGAGACTTTCAGAGTGTAATTCTGAGAATTTTGGATTTTTGGCCGTAGGGTTTCTAGGGTTTTGCAATTTTCTGCAAAAAATTCAGATTTATGGTTTCTGCAGCTCATTGAAGGAGCTTTTCAGCTCACCAACGTTCTTCTGACTTTCAAGGCTTATTGTTGGCAGTCATAAGCCCAACAAAACCAAAGTTTACTAGCCTAGCCTAGCTGTTAGGTTTTCTAGCCCAATTGGTAAGGGTTTGTGAAGAATCTGAAAATATGATGAACAAAACCTTGGTGGAAGACATGCTTGATGGATCAAGCAACTTCAGTTCTTGGAAGTCAAGAATTTAGGTCACCCTTGAAGAGGAAGACCTATTGTGGGTGATACAAAAAGGATTGCTAGAGACAACTACCGATGAGGAGAAGGAAGAAAGGAAGGAAGATGACGTCAAGGCAAGGAAGATAATCATTTACTCAATAAGAGATCATCTCCTGCCTTGTATTGTCAACATGAAGACAACTTATGAAATGTATGAAGCATTGAAGAATATGTTTGAGAGTAACAACACCCTTAGAGCTCTTACATTGAAGGGTTAGCTTCAAAATATCAAAATGACAAAAGGTGACATCGTTGCTATCTTCTTCATGAAGATGTCAGAGATCAGAGATCAACTAGGTGCCATTGGAGAAATCATATCAAACAAAGAACTTGTTTTGACCACTTTCAATAATCTTCCAAAACATTTGGAACCATTTCTTCGAAGTATCAGTGGTAGAGAACAATTACCTACTTTTGATCGTTTATGGACAGATTGTACCCAGGAAGAAATCAGACTTATAGCTAGAGGAGTGGAAGACTTCCCACATGATGACAATCAAGCTCTTGCACTGCATACAAAGAAAGGAGGAAGAAACAGAAGAAACTTCAGTCAAACATTCAAAGATGAGAAGACTTCATCTGCTTCAGGTTATCAGAGAAAAGATATGTCAAAGGTCCAGTGCTTCAGATGTGACAAGTATGGACACATTGCTAGAAATTGTCCTACTCGGAAGAAAGAAAGACAATATGCTTCCACTGTTGACATGGATCCAGATCCACCTCAGAAAGATGAAGACATGAGAGATGAGGATTTCTTCCTCTAACCTTTCTCAGGAAGACCAAATACAAGATTGAGCATGACTGTAGACTAGGGTAGGTTTTTGTACTACATTCCTTATTTGATTAACCTGTAGTTGCTTGCATTTTGATAATGAAGGGTATTATCCCTGGTGTGGGAGCCCTTTTATCTTGGACCATTATCCCTGGTACAAGAGACCAACAAAGTACTATAGAGTTAGTAGAGGACTTGAGAAGACATGAGATGCCTTCAGATTAGCAAACAAGAAAAAGGAGGTGTCTATCCTTAAGACTTTAGAGGGAGTCAAACTATTTGAGAAGAAGGAAGAGACAAATACCTTCTCCCCTTCAGCAGTTCAGAGGGAGACAACCATTGTTCCAGTTGATCCAGTTGCTCCAATTAATGCTCCTAGAGACATTGCAGTAGGCCATAAAAGACCTGCCTGGGCTCGACAATCTTTGCAGGAGGCAGAGGGACATGCAACTCCTCAAGGCACATTCCGAGAGAGCAAGAGACCAAAGAGATTTCCGAGCTATTTTTCAGCCATGAGCCACATCATTGATACTGGGCCTTCTTGTCATGGAGAAGCAACATGTTAGTAGGTATGGCAAGATGCCATGGCAGAAGAGTATCAGTCCATCTTGAAGAATGATGCGTGGGATAATGTTCCGAGACCAAAAGGGAAGTCTGTAGTAACTTCCAAGTGGATTTATAAAATCAATCATGCAACTGATTGAAGTGTCGGGAAATACAAAGCGAGATTTGTAGCCAGAGGATTCTCACAGGTGGAGGGAATTGATTATGAGGAAACATTTGCTCTAGTAGCCCGATACACCTCCATCCGTATTATCATTGCACTAGCTGCATCCATGGGTTGGAAACTACATCAGATGGATGTAAAGACAACATTTCTCAATGGTGAGATTGAGGAAGAAGTTTACATCGAGCAGCCAGAAGGATTCGTGATACACAATGAGAAATCTCATGTGTGCCGGTTGAAGAAAGCTTTGTATGGACTAAAGCAGGCACCTCGTGCTTGGTACGAGAAAATGGATGGATTCTTGATGAGTTTGGGCTTCAACAAAAGCGTTGCTGATCCAAACCTATATTATCACATTGTTGGTAACGAGTGCCTGATCTTGGTCCTGTATGTGGATGACTTATTCCTCATTGGTTCAGAAAGACTTATTCTTGAATGCAAGTGAGCATTGACTCTTGAATTCAAGATGATGGATCTCTGGGTATGATGCACTACTTCTTGGGACTAGAAGTATAACAGAGGACTGATGAGATTTTCCCGAGTCAAGGAAAATATACAGTGGAGATATTGGAGAAGTTTGGTATGACAGACTGCAAATCCATGCCTACACCAATGGTGATGGATTTGAAGAAAATGAACGATGCTTCTACTGATTCAGGCGAGATTGATCCAAATTCATACCGACAATTGATTGGATCATTGATGTATATAACAAAAGCAGAGTATACAACGTTGAGTGTGGCAGTCTGCGAAGCAGTGTGGCTTCACAAGCTCCTGACAAATTTATTTGATCATGAGATGGATCCTACCATTATTCATTGTGATAACCAGAGCTGTGTGAAGCTCTCTGAGAACCCTGTGTTTCATGATAAATCGAAACACATTGAGATAAAATATCATTATATCAAAGACATGGTGCAGAGGAAAGTAGTACACGTGCAGTACCTTCCTACACATGAGAAGATTGCAGATATCTTCACCAAACCACTTGTTAAGACAAAGTTTGAGTACTTCTGTGAAATACTTGGCCTGGTGGAGAATGCGTCTGTAGCTGAGAGGGAGTGTTGATGATTGCAGCTTCGTGAGACATCCTCCAGGACACGTTCTCCTCTGAGACTGAGTTGAGTCGACCTGTGAGAGAGCCCATGTGTTGGGTGTGCCCATGAGAGATGGGTGTGTCATTCCTCTCTGGACTGAGAGGAGACGATGTGTGCCCTTGTGTGGGGTGAGGATGCCCATGTGATGGGTGGGCGTTAGACTCTGGACTGAGTTGTTATGACATGCGGTCTCCTGCCTTGTGGACTCAGTTGAGTCAGGCTTGAGATGGTAGTCTAGATGATTTTCTTGTGGACTCAGTGAGATAGAGATCTGTTGAGTAGGACGTCCCTGTGGCTGAGCACAAGTGGACGTGCCCCTAGTGACTAAGCACTAGCGGATGTGTGAGATCCCATGCTATATTGTCTGATAGTAAGATTTACCTGTAACCCTAATTGTGATGTAAAGGGTACATATTGGCTCCACCATATGTGAAAGATAATTAATGTTTATTGTAATAATTAATTATTTTTTTAGTTATTGAGGTCGGCCCTGTTGTGCCAATAGACACCACTTTTGATTTATCCAGTCTAGTATAAGTAAAGGTGATTTCCCCATTGAGGAAACACACAAGTCACGTGTCATTTGGAAATTTCAGCAAGTACATTTCTAGGGCTGAAGTGCGCACCTCTCTTGGGCGCAAGTTTCAAGGTAGTGGAGCACCCTCTTGTGTGCATTAGGGTTTCATGGTTGGAGGATCTTCTCTTGAGAATATAACAAAGGATTGCTAGGTTTTCCTCCCTTGTTGAGAAGGGTTTTCCCAGGATATTTCTTGTGTTCTTGTGCTTGGTTATTCTTCTTGTGATCTTGGTTATTGCTGCATTTGTTTATGGTTCAGGTACATGCTAAATGAAATAAACCTCATGCTTGAGCCTAGCATAGTGAAAATTCGACAACATTATTTCTTTTACATTCTTTCCCTTTGTTTCTTTTGAAAGGTGAGATTTCACCCACTCAACATTGTAGAAAATAGATCTTAAGTTTGTTTTTTCTTCAATAACACTATTCAGAGTACTGTAAAATGTAGCAAACCTTGTCTCACAAGGCCTCAACAACTCTCTAGTTGCATTTTTTCTATATATGCTCAACGTGAGATGATGGTTAATGGCAAAGTTTACAACTGTTCTTGCTGTTCGAATTGTCTCATTGATGCATGGAAATTTGGCTAAATCATGTAGCAATAAATCCAAGCAATGTACTGCACAAGGGGTCCAATAAATTGTCTTATGCTTCTCCATAATCATCTTTCTTGCATCAACACAATTTGAGGCATTATTAATTACAACTTCGCTAACATTTTCCTCGCCAACCTCTTGAATTCCTGCATCCAAAATTCCGAAAATCTATTTAGCTGCCTTCACCTGATCCATTGCATTAATTTTCTTGAAAAAGAATATCCCTTGAGGGCAATAAAAAAACACATTAATCAATGGTTGTTGAGATAAATCCAACCAACCATCACCCAAAATTGTGAAACCTGTATGCTTCCTCGACTGTTTAATACTAGCCAACCTCTTTGTCACTCTTTCCTTTGTTTTCTTTAGCAACGTGGTCCTTAAAGCCTCGAACCTAGGAGGAACATACCCTTGCCAAATTCAACAACCTTTTTGAATGTATTTTTAAAATATGGGTTTTTGGCCACATTAAAAGGAATTCGACATGCATAAAAAAACTCAATAATCACATCATCAACTTGTTGCTTTTCTACAAGTTTCCATAATTCATTTAGTGTTGATGCTCCATCTGTTTTTGTTTGGGTGGAACTTGATCCATTGAAGTTTGAGGTGAAAGAAGGATTCCCAGGTGTAGAAGACATATTTCCATGCCTCAACAGTTGATTTTTGAGGTGCCATTTAATTAAATTTTTGCTCATTGTGCTCTACTCAGAACTTAGAAGTTTGGGTTTGGAAAATTGGAAACTTTTAAAAATTATGTTTAGTGTTAAGTCTTAATTACATTTAATGATCATGAAAGTCTCAAATTCCAATTTCCAATAAATAGAAACTGGCTGCTAGATAGTGGCAAACTGCAATGAATACAATTTTTTTTTTGCCGAATCCTCTTAAAATTCAACAAATTCGAATTTCAAGGTGAAATTCGTCGAATGCGGTGACTTAGGCTCTAAGTAATGGAGCACATGTTTTACAACTATTTAGTGAATTTGCCTCGACTCAAACAAATATTGGCTCAAAGTGTTCAATGCAAAATATATATCAACTCTTGTATTATCTAGGTACATCAATTATCTATACATCGAAGTATCTACCAAATTTGAATCCAAGTTAGCATGCAACTTCATAGTTACTATCATAGGAGTAGCTAAGGGCTTATAGTGCATCATTTGAAATCTCTTTTGAATCTCAACTACATACTTACCCTGCTTGAGGAACACCTCACCTAAACTTTGCCACACCTCTAGACCTAAGAAGCAGTGCATTAGTGCAATGTCCTTCATCTCAAACTCATGTGCCAACTTTGCCTTACACCTGGCTATAACCTTCTTAGAACTCCTTGTAAGTATCATGTCATCGACATATAGGACCAAAACAAGTAGATTAGATCTACTAAATAGATAATAAAGATTGGGATCTACAAAAGTTTTGGTTAACCCCAAACCTAACAAGGTACCCATCAATCCTGGATTATAAAAAATACAGTGCCCTCGTCAACCTGTCAAAAGGACAACACGCACACGCGGGTCTTTACCATGTTCATCAAACTCTCTCAACTGATTAATGTATACTTCTTCCTCAATCACTACCATTGAAAAAGGTTGCCTTTACATCCATCTGATATAATTGTTGACCAAACATTGATGCTAAAGACATAATAATCTAGATAGAAGTATACTTGGCAACTAGAGGAAAGGTCTCCTCATAGTCATCTCCCTCTCTTTGGGAGAATCCTCTTGTTATGAACTGAGTCGTCAATTACATGCTCCACCTTGTGCAGACACCTAGAATCAACAATTGATTTCTTTTATGGTCTAGGCACAATCTCCCACACATCATGCTTCATGGAGTTGTACTTGTCCACCATGGCATCCTGCCATACTTGCGCCCCTGTTGCCTTCTCATAACCGCAAGGCTATGCATCAATCATGTAAGATATTAAATCTATTGATGTTTTGTAGCATCGAGAGGTATTCCCACATTGGCCTTGGTGTCGGGCATGTGGGAATCATTGTTGGCACTCACATTACATTTTTCATTTTGTGAAAACCCCTTGTATATTGAGCTGGGGCTTCACACCCACATGGAGGAATAAACACTTCTAATTTAATGTTGAGTTTAGAAGGGGTTCCTAAACTCACCCATTAGACTCCTATAAAAGGAGAGGCAATGTGAAGAGACACTTATCACATCTCATTGTGACATTATGGAGTTGGTGTAAGTCCTTGAACACTTGTGCCAAGGAGATTGGAGGCAAATTTTAACAAAGGGAAATTCTTCACTTTGGCGAATCTGGTCTAGGGTTTTTGGACTTCCTGTTTTTTTTTTTCTAATTTCCAGCCAAGGAGGAGGTCGCACGTGTGAGATTACATGTGTGAGAGGAAGAGGAAGGACAACCTCACGTGTGGTACGTGTTGATGTTTTGGTAGCTGGGGGAGCTATTAACCTCCATGGATAAACCGTTGACTATAATAGAATATTCCAGAAGCAAGAGAAAACCTAAACAGATGTGTGAAAACCCTTGAAGACAAGTCGACTCAACAGAATAAGTAATATTGAAGTATTATATGCAAAAAAGGACAGGTCAACCTTGCTTGAAGAGACACCTTTTGACCTGACCAGATTAGTATAAATAGAAGGTGCTTTAGCTCATTTGGAAAAACACACACTCACTCCGTTGGTGCGCATATCTTAGATGTGCAGTAGCAGCAGAAGTAGTGTGCAAGTTTGGAAGAGGAGCAACAACAATTGCAATGGTGCAACACACTCTTGTTCAACCTTTTTGGTACTCTTACTTGTGCGCTACCTTGGAGAAGGTGCGCTCTCTTGGTTTATTTGTTGGTTCTAGTGTGGCTTCCCGCAATCATTCTATCTAGCAAAGGTTAAGGTGCTTGGGGGTGGCGTTGTGCCTATGGTTGGGTGACAATGGTGTAGCATTGTCTATGGTGAAACGAGCACAATATTCGAACAATACGGATAAGCCGCACGTGTAGGGAGAAACATGCCGCACGTGTGACAAGCTGCATATGCGAGTACATGCAGGCTGTATAGCAGGTGACGTTAGCAGGCCATACAATAGGTTTGCAAAATGGAAGGGTTTTTTCGTGATTTTTGCTGAAGTTGTAAATTTGCAGAGAGGACTGGTTTTGTCCTTAAAATTTCTTAATCAAAATTTTTTACAGGACATAAATTTTGTGTTTCTTGTGTATGGATGATTTCTCTCTGATCTTTGTGCTTCCGCTATATTTTTCTATCATAATTTCAGTGTAAAATTATTTAGTGATATCAACCCTAGTTTACTGCTTGAGGTCACTTGGAAGTAATTTTCAGATCTAAAATTGAGCGCATTAATTGCCCCTGAAAATTTGACATGGTATCAGAACGTAGGCTCTAGAGAGAGAGGGTGTCATCTTTTGAGACACAAGTGGCTACAGGTTTTTTTGTTGCTGCAGATTTTTTTGTTTTGGGCAGGTCACAATGGTGAGCACTCTTAGAGTGGAGGACATGTTGGATGGGGCCACTAATTTCTAGGCCTGGAAGGCTAGGGTCCTTTTTCTCTTGGAAGAGAACGATCTCAAAGATTATGTTGAGATGGTGATTTCAGATCCCAACAATCCACAGGAATTGGCAGTCCATAAGAAGAGGGAAGTGAAGGCCAAGCAGGATTTGTTGGATTTTGTGAAGGATCACTTGATTCCTCATATTTCCGAGAAGAAGACAACAAAGGATATGTATGATGCTTTGGTCGGCTTGTACCAAAGCGGGAATGCAAGCTAGAAGTTGATTTTGAGGCACCAACTCCTGTTGAGATGTCCGAATCCCATATAGTTGCTAGCTAACTCATGGAGATCACTCAGTTTCGTGATCAACTTATAGGCATTGGTGAGGAGTTGATGACACAGAGTTGGTGCACGTGGCATTGAATAGTTTTCCCCTGTTTTGGGAACCATTTGTGCATGTGAGAAGTTGCCACCTTTTGACAAACTGTGGATTGATTGCATCCAGGGGGAGGCTCGGATAGAGTCCAAGAATGGCAAGCAGAAAGATATCGATGATGAGAACCTGGCCCTAGTTTCTCACACTAGGAAGGGTAGAAGAAACGCTTCTCCAAGGAGAGAAGCATCTCCATAACAGAGGAAGAAGGGCCTTAGCAAGGTCAAGTGTTTTGGTTGTCATACGCTAGGTCACTATGCTTCACAATGTCCACAGCGGAAGAAAGGGAAAGGGAAGCAACATGCATCATCAACTGAGGTGGATGAGGTTGCACACATGCTTCAAAGGGAGTTCTTATTGGTATCCACCCTTTCTGGTGCAGTTTCCGGTAGTGGGACTTGGTTTGTGGATAATGGAGCTACATGTCATATGACAGGAGCACGAGAGTTGTTCGAGAGCTTCATAGAGTCTGACTTAGATTTGTTTGTGGAACTTGGTATGGGTACCAAGCATGCAATGTAGGGATCTGGAATAGTACCATTCTGGATGGAGTCAGGAGATGTGTTGAGATTGACAAATGTGCTATGGGTGCCAGAACTCAGGAGGAGTGTGCTCTCGGTCTCAGATATTGAGAAGAAGGGCTATGAGGTATTATTCTGGGAGACATGCGCTATTCATGCCTAGAGGATCTAGCTTAGACACAATAGTGGTTCTTGGAGTTAGAGAGAGCAACTTGTATAGGCTAAAGGGCTAGCCTATGCGAGCTATGAAAAGCAATAGAGTGACAGAGGACAAGGAGTAGGTAGCTCCGAAGGTTGTGCAACTCAGAGGGTGTCAGCGTTCAAGATTCGGTGGGAAAGAACAATGTTCCAAGTCTGTCAAGAGGAAGTTAGACTTCGGAGGCAGTCAACAGGCTCAGAGGGAGAGTTAACCATCCAAAGGAAGTCAACCTTCAGGTTCAGATGGGAGAGATGAGTCTTCCAAGACTCTTAGGAAGGTGTCATGGGTTGAGGAAGCCAGGCAGGATGCACAAAAGCGGGAGACTTCTAGGAGCAGGGTGTCTTCCAAGAAGGGTCCATGTCATTTAGCGGGATTGCTTCTGTGTCAGAGGGAGCAACTGTGGTAGCAGATCCAGTATGGGAGGCAGAGCCACTTCCAGTGTGGGAGACAATCTACTTCCAGGTGATCACTCTTGCTAAGAGGGAGTGTTGATGTTTTGTAGCATCGAGAGGTATTCCCAGATTGGCCTTGGTGTCGGGCATGTGTGAATCATTGTTGGCACTCACATTACATTTTTCATTTTGTAAAAACCCTTTGTATATTGAGCTGGGGCTTGGTTGGGGCTTCACACCCACATGGACGAACAAACAATTCTAATTTAATGTTGAGTTTGGAAGGGGTTCCTAAACTCACTCATTAGGCAATGTGAGGAGACACTTATCACATCTCATTGTGACATTATGGAGTTGGCATAAGTGAGTGAGCACTTGTGCCAAGGAGATTGGAGACAAATTTCAGTAAAGGGAAATTCTACACTTCGGCAAATCTGGTGTAGGGTTTTTAGACTTTCTGTTTTTTCTGTCTTTTAGCCAAGGAGGAGGCCACACGTGTGAGCTCACACGTATGAGAGGAAGAGGAAGGACAACTGCACGTGTGGGGAGAAACAAGCCGCACGTGTGGTATGGACAGGCCGCACATGTGAGTACAGGCAGGCCGTACAACAGTTGACGTCAATAGCCGTACAGGTGACGCCAGCAGGCCATATAGCAGATTTGCAAGTTGGAAGGGTTTTTCCGGGGTTTTTGGTGAAGTTGTAAATTTGCAGAGAGCACTGGTTTTGTTCTTGGAATTTCTCAATCAGAAAATTTTACAGAATATAAATTTTGTGTCTCTTGTGTATGGATGATTTCTCTCTGATTTTTGTGCTTCCATTATAATTTTCTGTTATAATTTCAGTGTAAAATTATTCAGTGATAACAACCCTAGTTTACTGTTTGAGGTCTCTTGGAAGTAATTTTCAGATCTGAAATTGAATGCATTGAATTGCCTGAAAATTTGAGAAAAACAACATAACTAGGAAATTTTTTCAGAGGATAAGTTGTAAAAAAGAAGTGTTTTGAGCACCAACTTACTCCTCTGCCTTTTGCAATGTTTGGGTGAGCCACCTTAACTTACTAGCTGTCCTAGAAGGTAGAATTGTCTCTGCACCTGTATTGGAACTCAGTTGATTTGAATCTGCACTTGCTGATTTTTGTGTATCAACAATTGGGACAACAATTGTTTCTACCTCCTCAACCTCTATTGGAGGTCTTTGTGACCCTGGAGGTCATGCATCTTTATCAACCTTCACTTCTCAAATCAATATTGTCTTCCTTTGAGATGGAACATAGATCTTGTAAGCCTTAGAGGACTCACTGTAGTTAACTAGAATACCCTTCAAACTGGAGGGTTCAAGGCTTCATCCCCTTCTCCTCTGAAACATGAATGTAAATCGGACTCCCAAACACCCAGATATGAGAAACATTTGGTTTGTTCCCTGTGAAAGAGTCCTTTGAAGTTTTGTTCTTTGACACATTGTAAGTACACCTACTTAATATGTAGATTGCTATACAATATGCCTTTGCCCAAAGAAACATAGGTAGATCTAAGTCATTAACTTAGACTTAGCAATCCTTACTTTAGATTTGTTCTTTCTTTCTGCAACCCCATTCTGCTGTTGGTTGCAACGTACTTTATACTCGTTAGATTTAGGGAAAATAGAGAAAACAATGATGCTTTTTCAATTCTGTTTACTAGTATAAATTTAGATCAGCACATTTAAACAAAGACATAAACAGATCTGAATATATAAAATTAAATTCTGAACATAAACAAAATTTCTAAATGCAGAAAACAAACCTTAGCTTACCTCTTAGCCAATGAAGAATGTACCTATGACATGTGTGGATGTAGTCCTTTTTAATATCCTCAGAAAATCAGTTTAAAGTTCATAGAGCAAACCTATAGGGTTTTGATCTCTATCATAAGGACTGGTAGACAGTTTTGCCAAAGGGAGGACCACAAGCAATGCTGGAGTAAAACACTTAACTGCTGTCCAAAACTGAGACAGTAAAACCCAGAAGCAATAACAACCTTCAAACTAGAGAAGGTACCAGAATAAGGGACAGAAAAACCCTTCAAGAAATGGGACAGCAAACCCTTCAA
>ML784873.1:154833-164946 GCA_009831015.1 Picea engelmannii | reverse complement strand
TTTAAACCAAGGTCTACCTGGTCCAAGACCAGGTTTCCCCAGAACACATCTTGTGTTCTGGGGGCCCTAGAACACATCTAGGGTCTTATCCACCAAGGTACAAGACCAAGGATCAACCCATGCGTTAAGCAAGGGTTCCCTAGAACACATCGAGGGGTCCTAGAACACATTTAGGGACTTATATCATCAACCACCAAGGAACACATCCAAGGATCAATCCAAGCACCGAGCAAGGATTCCCTAACACATCCAGGGGCCCTAGAACACATCAAGGGACTTATATCATCAACCACCAAGGAACACATCCAAGAATCAATCCAAGCACCACACAAGGATTCCCTTGAACACATCCAGGGGCCCTAGAACACATCTAGGGATTTATGTCATCAACCACCAAGGAACACATCCAAGGATCAATCCAAGCATCGAGCAAGGATTCCCTGGAACACATCCAGGGGCCCTAGAACACATCTAAAGATTTACTACTTGGTCCTTGACCAAGAACCTTAGTCATGTACTGGGGGCCCTCACTAGGGTCTTTTTCCATGGCTCACTACTTGGTCCCAAACCAAGAAACCCTAGGAGTGTACTGGGGGCCCTAGTCCACAGCTAGGGTCTTATGCTATCCTTTGGAGAATGACTCTTGCAGCTGCACTAATTTCAACAATACTCCCTCTTGATCTTGTCTTCTTTGTAAAAGGAATCAAAATCATTGGAGGTATGCTTTGAAACTTGTATCTTGTTCTTCCTACAAGTCTGGTTCTCAATAAGAGCTTTGAACTCATAGAACCTGTTTAAGATCTCATCCTTGATCTTCATAAAATATATCCAGGTTTTCTTAGAAGAATCATCAATGGAAGTAACACAGTAAAGCTTACTTGTCAGTGACGCTAATGACATGGGTCCACAGAGATCTGATTGAATCAGATCAAGAATTCCTTTTGATCTGTGCTCACTCCTTGGGAAAACAACATCATCCCTTGCACATTCGTCTTCTCCAACTTGAAATTAGGAAGGCCAACCACCATATATTTTCTAAGAGGCGAAGATCCATTGTTTAGGTGATCAAATTTTCTATGACAAAGCTCACATAGATTGTCACTGCTAGTCAAAAAAGCTCTTTGCTTCATGGGATCTGCTAACAATTTGTAAAGTCCACCCTTGCAAACTCCTCGGGCCAAAACTCCACCGAGATCAGGGCTATGACCTTTGATGATCAGTCCTTGATCATCAAACTTAGGGAAATGCTTCAAATTTGTTAGACAAGAAATTGAAAGCAAATAATTAGTCATACCAGGAACGTACAACACCTCATGGAACTCCAGAATTTCTCTTATTGGCATGTGGAATGAGATAGAACCCAACCCAATCACTGAGTACTTTCCCTCATCACTTAGCTCCACTTGCATGTTGTATCTTGTTCCTTTAATTTGAAGAAAGACGATTTGTTTGTTGTCATACTCCTCGAGGCTCTATTGTCAACATACCACCCAACACCTGGAACTGTGTTGGTGGAAAGGCATGACACCATGTCGGAGGTTGTATCAAGCCTAACAACCAACTCCTTCTTCTCAGGGCACTGATAAGCGTAGTGGCCATGCTTGTTGCAGTTGAAGCACTTGATATGGCTCAAATCCTTTTTGTGCTAGTTAGAAGACCTAGAGTCTTCCTTCTTCTTTCGACCCTTCTCAAATCTTGCTTTTTTTCCTCCTTTCCTCGTGTTTCCAATGAGGGCTAGTTCTGGTCCATCCTCATAGCTGCTTGAAATTGTCTCCAATCTCATCTCCTCCCTGACAAATGCATCCCACAAGGTTTTGAATGAGGGTAGCTTGTCGCGAGCATATATGCATTGTACAAAATGATGCCAAAATGGACCAAAGCCATTCAGATTGATATGAACTAGCTCATTCTCTTCTACCTTGTCACCAATTGCAATGTGCTAATCTCTCAACTTTTTTCATGTATTAATGTGGAATTTAATTCCGCATCCAACGAATACCTACATTTGAAATTTGAATAAACCTATAAGGAGATAAGTCGAAAATGCGATAAAGAAAAGTTGTTTTCTCTTTCCCTTCGAAAATTTATAACTCTTATTTTATTATTTCTTTAGGTGGAGTACCCACAGTGAGATAAATTGGAAATACATGAAAAAAGCGTCATGTATTTCTAGTGTATCTCACTGTGGGTCAATCAAAAGTATGCAGAGTGGGTATTCATTGAATGCAGAATTTATTTAAATTCTGCATCCAACGATGCAGAGTGGGTATTCATTGAATGCAGAATTTATTTAAATTCTGCATCCAACGATGCAGAGTGGGTATTCATTGAATGCAGAATTTATTTAAATTCTGCATCCAACAAATACCTACACTTGAAATTTGAGTAAGCCTATAAGGAGATGTGTAGTTTTCTTTCTTTCCCTTTGAAAATTCATGACTCTTATTTTATTATTTTAACTCTAGTTTATTATTTTCCTTAGGAGGCCCATTGTAGGCCTCAAAATTTCTTTAATGGTTAGTTTGAAGGGGAGAATTTAAAGGTTTGATTTATAATTGAAGGTGGGTTTTGATCATTATGGGTCAATTGCCATCATTGTGGGTTGAAGTCATTGAGGATCTTTACTCTTCACTGATGTTATTCATTGTGGGCTGATTTCAAGGAGGATTTGTTTCAGCGTGGGATGATTTCTTATATGTATTTTATTTATTATATTATAAATCTATATAAATGTAAATATGATTTTTGGTATATGCATTATATATTTGTACCTAAATTCTTGAAGGGTATTTTGGTTTTTAAATGTTTCATGTTTTTTTTGGCACATGTATGCATGAAGGTATGTTGTATCTTGATTCTTACCTGTATCATATCCAAGTGTTGCTAAAAATATTCCGTGTCTGTCCCTGTATCCATATCCATACAACTTGGGAAGCAACTGTTTTCATAGATGTTTGCAATAAAATATCTTTGAGATTTTGAAATGGTAACACACCGAGCATTTACTTTTGCAATTTATTAAATCTCTTTTCCACTGTGACATGCCTTACCAAAATGATTTTTGTGATAAAAAAATGCTATTGCTAGGAATCATCAACATGATGAAATCTAGACTTTTGAGTGATGCAATGTTTTTGATGCCCACTTTTTTGCCCCTTTTTCTATTTAAAGATGAAGTTAATTGCATTTGTGGTGGTTATAGAGTTTTATAGGCTTGGTTCTAATGTTATATGTTGGGTTTTAATTGGTGCTTTATCGTCAAATTTAAGTTTTAAATTTTGATGTTTTTAGTTGGTTCAAACCTAGTTTATTAACATAACAACACTTATTTGTTGTAAATATTAGTTCATTTATGATTAATACAGTCTATGATATGCGATTTTAAGCATTGGTCTTAGTATAATAAAGATTAGAGAATTGTTATGTCAATGTAAACAGAAAATTTGATAATCTTTTTCTTTTTGGAATTTGATGGACATTAATGAATTTGTTTTGCTAGTCAAGCTCAACTATGACAATATCTTTTTTAGTCAGTTCAGAACAATTCAGGCCAAATATTTATGAATTTTATTTTATTTATTTATGCAATAGCATCTCCAACTTGAATCTAACAATGAAATATTAGGGTAGAAAAGGCTAAAAATATGAGCATGAATTGAGAGGACAGCAACTGAGTAGAATTCAAAGTAAATAAAGGTTGCTAATATGTAATATGAGCTTATGAGCCATTGAAAGCAGTTCTAGTTTGCTGTAGTAGATCTCTTGTGAATTATCAATCACTTAGAAATTGCCCATGGCCCATCGAATGGGATGCTTGGTGTCTTGTCATTTAAGATGCTTTGCCTTTGCAAGACCTTTACTTATAATTTACAAAATGTTGCAGGGAAACCTGTTGCCCCCGTTTCCCAATCCCTGGGGACTTGGGGATTGCAAGGGGAAGTCCCTGTTTGAGAGGGGATGTGCGTGTGCATGAACACACATGTGTTCTAAGTGCACTAATTGTACCGTATGGTACCAACTATAGTTTTAACTAAAATATAATTGCCAGTGTTTTTTATTTTTTCCTAGACTACCAGACAAATAGATATTGAAGAAGATTTCACAATCTTGTGCAATCTCACTTTCCTCATAACTGCTGGTAATTTTTGCGCAATTCAAACACATGAGCCATCCCTTTTTAGTTAATCTATAATGTTTCTAGTCAATGGACATTTTCATAAATAGAAGAGCTCTGCAGGCTTGAAAACCGTTATGTTTATAGAGCATGTAAAATGCTGCAGAAATTGAGGAGCTTGAGGTGTGACAATGTCACTAGTTTTATTCATTTCTAGGGTAAATACTGATTTTAGCCTTAGGTTTGTATATTCAACATATTTAGGAAACTAGCTTTAGGTGTTTATAGGATGTTCAAGATGTTTACTACCTTTGATTATATCATAGATAATCAGATATTCTTATTTAACTTTTTACCTTGAGTAACATTTGAGAACTTACTTCTGATATGAAATGATTTCTAACTTGTGTCCAGAATGACGAGGGGGACAATGCATTCCATATAGCCGCAGACACAGCAAAGATGGTTCGAGAAAATCTTGACTGGATAGTTGTCATGCTGCAGCAGGAGGATGCAGCCATTGATGTTCGAAACCATAGGTGAGTTTCTTATTTCTTTTAAACTTATCTTTTTGTACTTTGATACATCCTATAGTGATACAAGAGATACAATTTTAACTGATTGATACGTCTGTATTATTTTCTTGATCTTAGAAGCCACTGTTTTCTTTATTTTGTTTGCTTTCTAATGCATTTTCCAAATTTGTACATGGTTGAACAGTGGTAAGACATTAAAGGACTTTATAGAGGCACTTCCTCGAGAATGGATCTCTGAAGACCTGATGGATGCTCTTTCAATGAAGGGCATACAACTGTCTATGACAATGTATGGAAAACTTGAAATATCCCAAATTATCTTCTTCATGTTATTCTGGATATTATTCTGTATCATCATCACTAATAATTAGTTTCTTGAATTGCTATTGATAATGCAGATTTGAAATAGGAGATTGGGTTAAGTTCAAGAAGAGTGTAAAGGTCCCAAAGTATGGATGGCAAGGTGCAAAACACAAAAGTGTAGGCTTTGTTCAGAGTGTACCTGATAAGGAGCACCTAATTGTATCGTTCTGTTCTGGAGAATCCCGTGTATTGGCAAATGAAGTTATCAAGGTCATTCCTCTTGATAGAGGACAGCACGTGCAGTTAAAATCAGATATTAAGGAACCGAGGTAAGTAGGCTTTGTTATTCAGGAAGCTATTGATGTGGATGTAGTACTATTATGTGGAAGGAAATCCTGCTTGGTGAGGTTACATAATGTTGTAAATGTACTTGGTAAATGAAATTTGTCTTCCTATCCCATGGGTATTTCTGAGATTAGACCATGTTAGATCCAGTGTTATGGTTCCATTGTGTACCAAATGATATTTCAGAGGAAGTTCCTTCTAGGCCTCTGGCAATACTAATGTTRWGGTTTTTTGATATAGATAGGGAGTTTCTGAATGGAATGCAGTTAGTTAGGTTCTATGCTATTCGTCAACTTAACCTACAAATGTATCATTCTATTCTACCTAATTTTGAGTAGGACCATGCAGGCATCTAGGTTTTAGGCATGATGCTTGTCTTGTATTTCTAGATAAAGATGAAAATTTCTGTCATTGGCCCTGTTCTAGAATTTTCAATATTGAGAATTTGATGATAAATAACTTGAACTTCAATGTCTTCCTCAGTTTTGAACGAAGGGGAAAATCTACACGGTTATTAAAACAGTGGTGGTACATTGTGTCTGTAATAATCATATGTTGTGAATGGGCTGTGATAGTTGTGAGCTATTGTTTGCATCAGTGACTGCCCCATAATATGGATCAATTTAAGAACAGTAGCTTAAAATTAAATTTATGTCAAGAGTTTACCTTAAAAAGATTCATAAATATATTCTCCAAAGAGATTTTATCTTGAGACTATGTGAGGACATCTTTTAGCATCTATCCTTCCGTATTTATAATAATGGAAAAAACTCAGTGTCTGTTATTATTGGGGAAATTTATATTCTTAATTGAGAAGCACACAATTTAAAGTCCTTTTCAAAAATAATTTATCCTGAGGCTTCCATCCTACTAACTTACCTTTTAAATACAAAATGCTTGACATTTGGTAGAAACTTTCACGTGTAAGAATGGCTTAGATATTTCTGGTATATGTGCAGATTATATGGCATGCATTGTATTTTGTGGCCATTTAGGAGACAGAATAATAAAATATGTTATTCTTTATGAAGATTGTTTCCGTGTTAATTCATTTAGTTACATTTTGTAGAGCGTTGCCCGTTCTTAGTTCACCGTAATACATTTATGACATCTTGGTGCAATTGCAACTTACCCTTTTTTTCAGGTTTGGATGGCGTGGACAATCTCGTGATAGTGTTGGGACAGTTCTTTGTGTTGATGATGATGGGATTCTTAGAGTTGGATTTCCTGGAGCATCACGAGGATGGAAGGCTGATCCTGCAGAAATGGAGAGAGTTGAGGAATTCAAGGTTGGCGATTGGGTGAGGATACGCCCTTCTCTTACAAGTGCAAAACATGGCCTGGGTCCAGTAACTCCGGGTAGCATTGGCATTGTATACTGTATAAGGCCTGACAATAGTCTGCTGCTGGATTTGAGTTACTTGCAAGGTCCATGGCACTGTGAACCTGAGGAGGTTGAACCTGTTGAACCATTTAAGGTAATGCCCTTTCTGAACTTGACATTGATATAATTAACCTTGAGTTTTCTACTATTGGGCTTTTGTTGGAAGATAAGCTAATTTAACATATTTTAAATCATGTTTATTATTTGATATGGTCTTTGACCATTTCTATTCAGGTAGGAGATAGGGTGTGTGTGAAAAGGTCTGTAGCAGAGCCAAGGTATGCCTGGGGTGGTGAGACACACCACAGTGTAGGGAAAATAAGTGAGATCGGCGGTGATGGCCTCCTTCTCATTGATATTCCTGCTCGTCCCATTCCATGGCAAGCAGATCCTTCAGACATGGAGAAGGCTGAAGATTTTAAGGTATTATTTGTTTGTCAATTTTACACAAATAGAAGAATGGATGGAAGAACCAGAAGAGAGAGAAGATGTACTTCAAGTTCATATATTATTCAAAGTTTTCTTTACATACGTGAGAGATGAGAGAGAGAGAGTTACATAACTTTTTCTCTTTTATTTTCAGTTATTACTAAAGAACTTAATGTACTAGCATTATGTTAACATAACCTAAAAGTACTAAATGACGATTGATTAGAAAATTACACTAACATTCCTCTTAATGATCACTCTAGAAAATACACCAAGTTAAACTTGACAGACTTATCTAGACCGAATGGCTTGGTGAGAATGTCTGCAGCCCACCCTTGTGTGGTATTGTAGTTCAACCTCTCCATCTTCTACAGGCTGCCTAATGAAATAACAGTGTACATCTATATGTTTGGTGGCCTCATGAAATATTGGATTCCTTGCTACTTTTAGAACACTTTGATTGTTGCAAAAAAGAACTGTTGGCCCAGTGTGGTTATTCATTAACTCTGCAAGCATTCTCCTAAACCAAACTGCCTCACATGCCCCTTTTACTGCTGACCTCTACTCTGCGTCGGTAGAAGAAAGTGAAACATGCATTTTGCTAACTCATGAAACTGCACCTATGCCAAGACTAAACACATAACCGGTTGTTGATTTTCAATCATCCAGACTTTATCCAAACAGAATCTGGATAGCTAACCAAATGAAGTTCTTCCTAAGTTGCACTGAAACAGATACAGATACCAGGCAGGGGAAGAAATGGATATGGAAAATTTTCAGAAAGGTCGGATAAAAGATATGACAGGGAAATGGTGAGCGTGCATACACACACATATGCAAAAATACCATGAGACATACATAATTCAGATTACCATTCATCAATTAGATTTAGAGGCATTCATGTCATTTATAACAATTGAAATTAGCAAACTCAAATATTGTCATAGACAATGTTCTTTTATCCTGAGTGCCAGAGATAAGCCAAGGCCCAACACCTATCAAATGTTTAGTCAAGAACATGTCAGCTACTTCTAAATCCTAAAATTACTCAAAGGTTGAATCCAATCGTTAGCATCTAACAAAAGAATACACCGATCGCACCTCTAGAAGAATTATTGGATTTTGTGATTCAACCCAATTTCAGAGGTAAGTCGGTGACTCAATTGAGGTGTATTTTGGTCGGTCCATTGATTGACTGGACAATCGACTAGGCATTGTGAGGGTTGATCGACTAACTGACCAGCACATAAAGGGCCTAAATTCATGGGTTTGTCCACCCATTTGGGATTGACTTGGATGATCAAAGTTGACTTAATCAGCCATGTTTTAAGGGGATTGGTTAGGCACTCAAGTATAAATAAGTGAACTCATGTGCTGAGTGATATGATGAAAAGTGTTATGACATGCAATATTGCACTCTATGCTATAAAATTATCTCTAGACACCACTGAGTTTTCTTGGATATGTTGTTTACTTTTTTACTATGTTGCACTG
Source organism: Picea engelmannii (assembly GCA_009831015.1). Classification (NCBI taxonomy): domain Eukaryota; kingdom Viridiplantae; phylum Streptophyta; class Pinopsida; order Pinales; family Pinaceae; genus Picea; species Picea engelmannii. The sequence goes on along the minus strand of ML784873.1, from coordinate 156,341 downwards.
GTTTTTGGGACGGGGGAACGGTCAGGGTGGGGGGATGTGTCCTCGGGATGGCTAGAGAATATTAATGAAATTTGGAATTCACCATAAACATTTGTAGTTGCTTGTAAGCATAACAGGCTATACTATATGGGTATTATGCACACCCTTACACTTGCCAGTTCTGAAAATGCTCAGGCAATTTAAGAAAGGGCTGAGTGACATTCCATTATTGGTTCCTAGACATGAGAAAAATGCAGTTTAGCTTTAGGCAACTTAAGTGTAACTATTTTCTATTTGCAATAAGGTCCATGAAGGGTCTGTGAGACAAAGAACTGTCTGTATAGTAGCTTTTCTTCCTCACATTTCTTGTTAATGATGATTATGTTAAAACTTAGAAGGTGCTTCCTTCTTAATAGGTTTTGCAGATTTTTACAGCTGTGTTGAAAACCTTTACAAAACACTTTGGTTCTGTAAAGATATTAGAGTCATATTTCATATTAAGAAGGTGGTTGAATAGGAATTTATTCAAATATTTAGTACCCAATCTGAGTCACTACTATCTAGTTGTTTTCACAATTCTTGAGGTGGGATGGTGGAAGAACTGGACTTGAATGATTCCTGGAAACCCATGTACAATATGTAAAAGCTGAGATGACCCAAAAAATGAGAAGAACAAGAGCAATAACCACAAGGATCAGCCCTTTGAAATGTTTCATTTCCTGTTTTTTTGACATGGAGGCTTTGCTTGCTGTAATATTGTTACTGAAAAGACAATAGTTAAATCACCAGAAACCCAAATCGAAACCCATGTTTTGAGCTGCAACTTGTACATCAGATTTAGAGTCAGTGCAATACAAAAACAATTGATGGAAAAAATGATCATATTGTCCAGTCATCAATGTCCATTGTCAAAATTCAAGATACATGCCCGGAATATCCCCAAAATCTGCCCAGAACATCCCTGAAATCTGTCTGGAACATCCCTGAAATCTGCCTGGAATGTCTTGGGGACGGCCAGTGAGTCCCCAATAAAGTCCCCAGCAGTTTGGGGACGTTTCATAGGGTTTCCCAAGTCCCCTAAACACCGGATTGGTGGGTGCTGGTCCCTGTGAAACATAGATTTTTTATGTAAAAATGGATTAAATAATATTAAAATATCACGTGTATCATATGGAGATTTTTCTAAACGTGGTATCATCATAATTTCCTCCACAACATAATGAAAAGGGCATGAGAATGGATTAGCAATGGAGTAAATTTAATTATAGGTGAAGAGTTCATACTAGTTCCAAAAAGGAAAAGCAAAACAGTGCTCGTCCATGTAACCCTTCATAAATGCAGTCTGCTGTTTTGTAGGGCTGAAACTACCACCATATCAATTTTGATATGCAAGTTGTTTTACAAAGTTGAGGAATTGGCGCAAAAGCTGTGAAAGAACTTAGAAGGAAATAAAACACAGTCACCGCACTTCTACACTAGGCTGTGACACTAACACTATAGTAGACAAGTGTTTGACATGGTAACATGCC
>ML784873.1:119205-130333 GCA_009831015.1 Picea engelmannii | reverse complement strand
ATTCAATCTCATGATCTTCGTTCCCCTTTACATCTCGACAATCTTCACCACTCTCAAGTTTTTCTGAGGCCTCACGGACTTGGCCTTCAGCATTTACGAAACCAGTGACTTCCTGATTTTCCTCGTTCAACCATTCTTCATTGCTGGGTTTTTTTACGTCAAGGTCTGCTTCTATTGTAGGTGCCAAATCCCTTAGCGATTTTATAATTATTTCCCTCGTTTCCTGTAGTAATTTTTGTTGGGTTTTGTGGAATTCCAATATTTCATCGAAATATGTGTCCATGACTTCAGGACCTAAGCTTAATGGATGGACTGTGCAGCGGTTGATGCCCAGAGGGTTGAATAGCTCTGATACCACTGTAATAGACAAAAGTCTATCTTTGTATTAAAATGTATTGTAGACAGATGTATTATAAAATATATATATTGATAGATTGAATTTAGTGTCAGTTGTTACAATGAGGGCCCTACTTATATAGTAGGCAAGGTGCCCTTTCACATGAAGAGTCGTGTCTCTTTGATAAGATACATCCTTACATCTTTTCATAATATAATTATATATTATTATGTTTTTTACAATTGCACTATCACTTGGAAGTAATTCTGTCTCCCATACTGGAAGTGGCTCTGCTTTCCACACTGGATCCACTACCACAAATGCTCCCTCAGTCACCTTAAGCAAATCTTGCTATATGGCATGGACTCTTCTTGGAAGACACCATGCTCATAGAAGCCTCTCGCTTTTGAGCATCGTGCATGGCTTCCTCAACCAATGACACCTTCATATCCGTTTTGGAAGACTCCTCTCTTCCATCTGATCCTGAAGGTTGACTTTTGGATGACTTAATCTCCTTCTGAGCCTGTTGACTCCCTCTAAAGTCAGACTCCCTCTGAATTTGCTAACTCCCTCTGAAGTCAGGCTTCCTCTGAGTCTGCACAACTTTCGAAGCTACCTACTCCTTGACCTCTTTCACTCTGCTACCGCTGGCCATAGATCGCATAGGCTGACCCTTTAGCCTATACAAGTTTCTCTCTCTAACTCCAAGAACCACTATTGTGTCTAATCTAGATCCTTTGGGCATGAATAACACCTATCCATCCCGGAACAATACATAATAACCCTTCTTCTCAATCTCCTAGATTGAGAGCACACTCCTCTTGAGTTCTGGCACCCATAACACATTTGTCACCCTCAACACATCTCTTGAGTTTTGGCACCCATAGCACATTTGTCACCCTCAACACATCTCCTGAGTTTTGGCATCCATAGCACATTTGTCACCCTCAACACATCTCCTGACTCCATCCAAAATGACACTGTTCCAGATCTTTGTACTGCATGCTTGGTACCCATACCAAGTTCCACATACAAATTTGAGTCAGACTATGTGAATCTCTCGAACAATTCCCGTGCTCCTATCATATGACATGTGGCTCCACTATCCACCAATCAGGTCCCACTATTGGAAACTTTATTAGAAAGGGTAGAGACCAATAAAAGCTCCCTCTAAAGCCTGTCTGCAACCTCATCTACCTTTGCTGCTTCCTTCCCCCTTTCTTTCGCTGTGTGAAGCGTAATGGCCATACTGATGAGAAGCAAAACACTTGATTTTGCTAAGGTCCTTCTTCCTTCCCGTCTCTGGAGATGCCTCTTTCTCTGGGGAACCTCCTCTTCTGCGCTTTAGTATGAACAACTAGGGTCTGGTTCTCATCAACGTTGCATTTCTGCTTGCCATTCCTGGACACTATTTGAGCTTTCTCCTGGGTGCAATCGGTCCACAATCTGTCAAATGGTGACAACTTCTCTTGTGCAAAGATTCCTTGCACAAATGGTTCCCAAGACCTGGGAAAGCCATTCAATGCCACATTCACCAACTTCGTGTCATCAACTGCCTCACTAATGGCTGCAAGTTGATCATGAATTTGAGTGATCTTCATGAGGTAGCTAGCAACTGTATCTGACTTGGACATCTCAACCAATCAAAGCTGGTGCCTCAAAATCAACTTCTGGTTTACATTCCCACTTTAGTACAAGCCCACCAAGGCTTCATACATCTCCTTGGCTGTCTCCTTTTCCGAAATGTGAGGAATTGGGTGTTCACGGAATCCAACAACACCCGCTTGGCCTTCACTTCCTTCATCTTATGAGTTGCCAATTCTTGCAGATCATTAGGACTCGGAACCACCATCTCAACATACTCCTTGAGATTGTTTTCCTCCAAGAGAAGAAGAATCTTGGCCTTCCAAGCCTGGAAATTTATTGTTCCTTCCAACCTGTCCTCAACTCTAAGAGTGCTCACCATTGTGACCTGCTTAGAACAAAAAAAATTGCAGCAACAAAAAAATCTGTAGCTACTTGTGTCTCAAGAGATGACTCCTCCTCTCTCTAGAGCCTATGCTTTGATAATATGTCTATTAGATATTATTTTCCGGATTAACTGCGTAGTGTAAGTCATTCATCTATGACCCATATCCATGAGTATTAGTCACAACTAACCAATAATTCTCATGATTTGAATAGTCCACTTAGCACTCATTGCATCGAGTGACCACCTGGGAAGTCCTGGTTACCTGGTGCAAGCCCCGGAAGTGATGATTGATGCTATGCGATTCATTTCATTAGTTTCAATCCCATTTCTTCACCCCTATGAGCATCACTCGATGCAGTGAGTGCTAAGTCGACTATTCAAATCATGAGAATTATTGGTCAGTTGTGACTAATACTCATGGATATGGGTCATAGATGAATGACTTACACTACGCAGTTAATCCCGAAAATAATATCAAATATGTTGCATTGCGGAAGCCCCTCTATGCTTAAATATGTCAATTTTTAAGCATCTAATTTCAGATCTGAAAATACTTCCAAATGACTTCAAACAGTAAACCCTAGGGATGTTATCACTTAATAGTTTTACATTGAAATTATGACAGAGAGAAACCATCCATGCACAAGAGACACAAATTTCTGTTGTGTAAACTTTTCAGATTTAGAATTTCAGAGGGAAAAACCAACCCTTTCAACAAATCACCAAACCAACAAATCTAAGGACAAAACCCAGTCTTGTCAAAAATTACAAATTCAACAAATTTCTGGAAAAACCCCAACTTACAAATCTGCTTCTGTACAGTCTGTTGACGTTAGTTGTATGACTGCTGACGCCACCTGCACCTTCACACGTGCGGCCTGTTCTGTACCACACGTGTAGCCTGTTTCTTCCGCACGTGCAACTTGTTTCTCCCACACGTGCGGCCTGGTCCATACCACATGTGTGGCTGTCCTTCCTCCTCTTTTCCTCACACGTGTGACTGATCCTTCGTTGAAAAACAAAAATATAAAACTAGAAACCCTAGGCCAGATTTGCCAAAGCACAAAATTTCCTTTTGCTGAAATTTCCACCCAATCTCCTTAGCACAAGTGCTCACTCACTTATCCCAACTCCATAATGTCACAATAAGACATCCACGTGTCTCCTCACATTGCCTCTACTTTTATATGAGTCTGATGAGTGAGTTTAAAAACCCCTTCTAAACTCAACATTAAATTAGAATTGTTTAATCCTCCATGTAGGTGTGAAGCCCCGACATGTGGCTGTGAAGCCCCAACGCAATGGTTTTCACCCAAAAGAAAACATGCAATGTGAGTGTCGTCAAAGATTCTCACATCCTGACACCAAGGCCAATGTGAGAATACCTGCCCGATGCTATCAAACATCAACAAAATTAGCATTACAATGTCTTGATTTCTCACTTCATACTTGTTGAATTTTGATGGTTAGCTTAAACATATGTAGTTTATTTCTGATTAGCATTAGCTTGAACCATAAACAATGCAACAATACAATACACTAGCTGTAGTAAACCAAGATCACAAGAAGAATAACCATGCACAAAAGACACCAGAAATTATCCTGGGAAAACCCTTCTCAATCAAGGGAAAAACCCATCAATCCCATTGTTATATTGCTAAGAGATGAACCTCTCTACCGAGAATACAAGGTGCCAACAAAGGTGGCCCTCAAGACAAACCCTAGCACACAATAGGGTGCTCCTATAAACAAGAGGGAAGGCGCCTAGGAAAGAGTGCTCACTTCAGCCCTTCACAATTTCAGACCACGTGTTGAGTTAGTGAGAGAGATGATCCACAATGAGGATTTATCTCTTATTTATACAAGACTTAACGCAACCAATATACATGTCACTTGCACAATAGGGCCGACCTGTACAACTAGAAAATATAATTAATCTTTGACACAATATTAATTATCTTTACATGGTGGAGCCGACTTGTACCCTTTACAACAAAAAATAGGGTCTTACCAAAGTCTTACTCTCTGATAATATAGCAAGGGATCTCACACATCCTCTAGTGCTCTGCGACTAGGGGCATGTCTACCTGTGCTCAGCCTCAGGGATGTCACTTTCAACATATCAACTCAACTAAGTCCATAGGAGTACTATCTGGAGACCATCTCAAGTCGACTCAACTAAGTCCATAGGAGTCTGATAGGAGACCATCTCAAGTCGTCTCAACTTAGTCTAGAGGAGCACGACAAGAGACCACACGTCATCTCAACTCAGTCTAGAGGAGTATGACACACCCATCACATGGGCTCTCTCACATATCATCTCAACTCAGTCCAGAGGAGAACGGTCTGGAGAATGTCTCATGAAGCTGAAATCAACAACACTCCCTCTCAACTAGGGAGGCATTCTCCACCAGGCCAAGTCTCTCACGAAAGTACTCGAACTTCGTCCTGGCAAGCGGTTTGGTGAAGATATCTGCAACTTGCTCGTGTGTAGAAAGGTACTGCACATGTACTCCTTTCCTCTGCACTATATCTCTGATGTAATGGTATTTGATCTCAATGTGTTTCGATTTATCGTGAAACACAGGATTCTCTGAGAGCTTCACAAAACTTTGGTTATCGCAATGGATAACTGTGGAATCCATCTCATGACCAAATATGTCTGCAAGGAGCTTGCGAAGCCACACTGCTTCATGCACTGGCACACATAATGCAATGTACTCTGCTTCTGCGGTACTCAAAGCCACATAAGCTTGTTTTCTATTGCACCAGAAAACCATGGCAGATCCCAAAGTAAAACAACAACTGGATGTGCTCTTCCGGTCCACTGTGCTCCCTGCCCAATCTGCATCGGCATATCCTTGCAATCTCATGTCTACACCGGAGGCATATCTTAGGCCATAACCAACTATGCCTCGTAGATATCTCAACACATGCTTTGATGCTATCCAGTGTGTTTGTCTCGGTTGACTCATAAACTGACTGAGTACACTCACTGCATAGCATATATCAGGATGGTGTTAACCAGATACATCAATGATCTAATCAATTGTCTGTAAAGATGTGGATCAATCTTGCCTGAATCAGTAGAAGCCTCGTTCATTTTCTTCAAATTCATCACTATAGGTGTAGGCATGGATTTGCAGTCCATCATCCTGAATTTCTTCAATATCTCCACTGTATATTTTCCTTGACTCAGGAAAATATCATCAGTCCTCTGCCATACTTCTAATCCCAAAAAGTAGTGCATCATACCAAGGTCCTTCATATCGAATTCAGAAGTCAATGCACGCTTGCATTCAACAATAAGACTTTCTGAATCGGTGAGGAATAAGTCATCAATGTATAGGACCAAAATCTGGCACTCATCACCAACAATGTTGTAGTATAGGTTTGGATCAACAACACTCTTGCTGAAACCCAAACTCATCAAGTATCCAACAATCATGCTCGAGGTGCCTGCTTTTGTCCATACAAGGCTTTCTTCAACCTGCATACATGAAACTCCTTCTCATGTGTCACGAATCCATCTGGCTGCTCGATGTAAGCTTCTTCCTCAATCTCACCATTGAGAAAGGATGTCTTTTCATCCATCTGATGTAGTCTCCAACCCAGGGATGTTGCAAGAGAAATAATTGTACGGATGGAAGTGTATCAGGCAATAGGAGCAAATGTCTCCTCATAATCTATTCCCTCCACCTGAGAGAATCCTCTAGCCACAAATCTCTCTTTGTACTTCTCGACACTTCCATCAGCTGCATGTTTGATCTTGTAGATCCACTTGGAAGCCACTACAGACTTCCCTGCTGGTCTCGGAACAATATGCCACACATCATTCTTCATGATGCACTGATACTCTTTGGTCATGGCATCTTGCCAAAACTGTTGTCCTGCTGCTTCTCCATGACAAGAAGGTTCAATATCAATGATGTGACTCATAACTGAAATATAGATTGAAAATCTCTGTGGTCTCTTACTCTCTCGGAATGTACCATGAGGAGCCTCATGTCCCTCTGCTTCTTGCAGAGTCTGTCCAACCCATGCAAGCCTTTTTTGGCCTACTGCAATGTCTCTGGGAACATCAACTGGAGCTATGGGATCAATTGGATGAACAACTGTCTCCCTCTGAACTGCTGAAGGGGGAGAAGGTATTGTCTCTTCCTTTTTCTCAAATAGTTTTGATTCCTTCTGAAGTCTGAAGGATAAACATCTGTCCTGGAGGAAATTTTGACATCATCCTTTTCCTGTGTTGCTATCCTGGAGACATACCATGTCTTCTCATGTCCTCTACTGCCTCTACAGTACTTTGTTGGCCTCCCGTACTAGGATAATAACCAAGATGACCTCCCGTAGGGATAACAATCAAAATGGCCTCCTGTACTAGGATAATAACCAACCAAGAAAAAAAAATTGGACTCCCATACCAGGGATCATGGCCCTTCAATAATGAAATAAGAAATCTGGCCTCCCGTAGGGATAACAACCAAAATGCCCTCCTGTACTAGGATAATGACCAACCAAGAAAATTTGGACTCCCATACTTGGGATAATTGATCTGTCCAAGAAGGAGATCTACTGGAGAAGATGACCAAACAAGCCATTTTCCGATAGCTGACCAAAAACTCAACAGGGGCGCAAATCTGAACAGGAGCGCACCATTGGTTTGGGTAACCAAGCAATGGAGATCCAATGCCGAGATGATTTGGGAGTAGCCAAGAGGATGAGGCTATCTCGATGTGAGTCTCGAGGATCAAAGGGAGAAGCGCAGTGCAACCATAGAGGAGGGCGCACTCACTTCATCTCGACAGAGAAAACAACAAGGGCGCAAACCCCAGGTTGGTGCGCCCTCCTTTCTGCCTCAAGAAACTTGCAGAAAATCGACTTGCTCCCTAAGAGATTGGCTAGCTAACGGAGTAAGCTCGCTCTCAGATGTGGAAGCATGGCAAACAGAGAAGCCAGGGTGCAACCATGAAGAAAGGCGCACTGGCTAACCCTGAGAATGCCCAAAAAACGAAAATGCAGCAAAACGTAAAATGTAAACTCGGATAACAAAATCAAGTGAGACACATAGCTTCAGGAAAAAGACAAGAATGCTTTATTTGAGTCCCGGTTCACCTTATATACCGAGGGAACCATTTATTTACATATGCATAGTTGAATAGCATCAAAAGGTGAAAATGGGTCAAGCCTAGTTGGGTGAATTGTGTGCCCCAAGTGGGCGTTCCCCTAGGTGGCCTCCTTGGCCCAATTCCTCCCTGTTTAGATCTGGAACTGTCTCGACTTCCATGAGAAGGTGAGGAAACTTGTTGTGTAATACTTCCGCTGTGATCCTCTTTGCCTGAGCTGGAGTTTGGCCTTGGTGGGCTACCAGATACGAAGTGTATTGTCGGTGCCTTGTAGAGTGGGTCCGGGTGTCTAGTAGAGTGTCTTTGGCCAATGGGAGTTGGAAATTCAGAATGTTGTCCACTGGGTGAGTAATGGTGACTGGTTCTTCCAAGAGGGGAGGCTCAAACAACTTCAAGTGATTTACATTAATAACATTGTGGATTCCCAGTTGTGGTGGCAGATCCAACCTATAAGCATTTTCTCCAATCTTGTCGAGGGTGGTATACGGGCCATATCTTATTGGCAGAAGCTTGTGATGGTGGCCTTTGAAGCGCTTCTTATCCAAGTGTATCCAGACTTGATCCCCCGGTTGAAAGGACATGGAGGTCCTTTGTTTGTCATGGCGCTGCTTGGCATGCTCTTGAGCTGCTTTAAGTGCTTCTGTTACTGCAATGTGGCGTTGTGCAATTTGGTGGAGAAACCGTTGTGCTGAGAGTTGTTCCTACTGTTGATGGAAGATACCTTGAGGAGCCTAAGTGAGTGGGAGCTCGGTTGGAGATGCTGGTTGGAAGCCCAAGCAGACTTCAAAAGGTGAAAACCTTGTAGAAGAATGTGTTTCCTTGTTGTAGCTATGTTGTAGAATGTGCAAGTAATTGTCACATTGTTTGGTGCGTCCAAAGTGAGTTCGGAGAGCATGAACCAAGACCCTGTTGACAACCTCTGTTTGGCCATCCGTTTGAAGATGGAATGCAGTAGAAAACTTGAGGTGGCATCCCAATAGCACCCATATTGTCTTCCAAAATGTGCCGAGGAAGCGAGAATCTCTGTCTGAGATGATAGTGCTTGGGAGGCCAAAATGGGGCCAGACATGTTGGAAGTAGAGTTCCACTGTTTGTGCTACTGTTGTAGTCTTTGTGTATGGGATGAAAAGTGCCATTTTGCTGAAGCGACATACCACTACCCAGATTGCATCATGTTGCTTTTGGGTTGTTGGAAGTCCATTGAAGAAGTCCATTGAGATTGATTCCCAAGGCCGAGAAGGAAGAGGCAATGGTTGATATAACTCATGCTTCCAGTTGGATGGTTTGGATTGTGAGCATAATGCACAGGCTCTAATAAAATTTTCAACTTGAGGTTGCATGGAAGGCCAATGGAAATAGCGTTGCAGATGTTGGATGGTCTTTGTGGTACCGAAGTGGCCCCCATAGGTTGAAGCATGCACCTCCCTAATGAGTAATAGGCGGTCCTCTGAGTGTGGAACACATAACAAATTCAACTTATAGAGCCACTCATCCCGAATAGTGTAGTCTAGGAAGGGGGTCTGATTGATCACTGTGGGAGTTTGCAATGCCACCCAAATCTCTGAAAAATCGGAGTTAGTAGCATATTGATTCTTCCATGTGTCATAGGTAGCACAACGCACTTCTAGAATTGAGAGAACTGGAGTGAGAGGTCGGCTTAGCAAATCAACCATCTTATTAGAAGTGCCTTTCTTATTTCTGATGACTAAGTGAAATTGCTAAATATAGGAGGCCCATTTAAGGTGCCTTTGTTCCCGAATCTTTGACTGAGAGTTGATGAAAAGGGTGGTGGTCTGTATGCAGAATTGTTTCTTTACCCAACAAATAATGCCTCCATTGCTTGAGGGCTTGAACCAGGCTGTAAAACTCCTTGTCATAGGTGCTATAATTTTTCTTTGCCTCGGACAAGGTTTCAGAGTGGTAAGCAATGGGGTGACCTCCCTGTTTAAGTACGCCACCAATAGCATATTGTGAGGCATCAGACTCAATCTCAAAGGGTTGGGAGAGGTCCGACAGATGTAAGACGGGGGATGAGCAGAGGGCTTCTTTGAGCTGAGCAAAGTGACTAGTTTCTTCTTTAGTCCAGATAAATGTAGAAGAACTATTTGAGAGCTGATGCAAAGGACGAGCAAGCTGTGAAAAATAGGGAATGAACTTACGATAGAAATTGATGCCACCCATAAAGCTTTTGAGCTCCCTAGCTGAAGAAGGTAATGGCCATTGCTTCAATGCTTGGATGCGGGCTAGATCTGGTTGAATACCCTCCGAGCTGACCACAAAGCCGAGATAGGGAACTGAAGTCTGACCAAACTATGACTTCTTCTCTTTGACTTGTAACTTGTGTTCTCAGAGGATTTGGAGAACTTGTCGGACATGTTGCATGTGAGTGTCCCATGTCCGGTTGAAGATGAGAATGTCATCTAAGTAGTTGACCACAAAACGACCCAAATGTGACCTGAAGATGTCATTGATGAGCCTCATGAAAGTGGTTGGGGCGTTGGTGAGGCCGACGGGCATGACTTTCCACTCAAAAAGACCAAATTTGGTCTTGAAAGTTGTTTTCCAAACATCATCTGGGTTCATTCGAACCTGATGGTAGCCGACTGTTAAATCCTATTAAGTAAACCACTTAGCTCCTTGGAGGGTGTTGAGTAACTCCTCAATTCGGGGCAGGGGGTAATGGTTTTTGACTGTGGCTTTGTTCAAGGCCCGGTAATTAGTGACAAGGCACATTTTTGAAGTATTTCTTTTGGGGATGATAAATGCGGTAGAAGCACAGGGAGAAGATGATGGTTGGATGTGGCCAGAGTTGATAAGGTCGGTCAATTGTCTTTCCATTTCCTCTGTTTCTGTTGGGGCCAATCGATATGTAGGGGCGTTAGGTAATGCAGATCCGGGGATGAGATGAATGGAATGGTCAATGTGTCGGGAGGGGGGGAGTCCCGCCGGAGGTTGAAATACATCTGCAAACTCTTGGAGGAGGGGAGTCATTGTTTCAGGAACAGGGTGAGTGGTATTGTTTGGTGTTATTGGGCGCACCAAACAGAGAGAGACACATTGGTTTAAATGTACATGCGGGATTTGTTCTTTGGTAGCAGGGGGTTTGGGTGTTGTTGCGGTTAAGATATAATTGTGGCCTTCTTTGGTAAGTTTGTACTAGCAGGATTTGGCCATATAGATAACATTTCTTTGGGTTTGGTATGGGATACCTAGCAGGAAATCCAAACAATCCAAGGGCAAGACATCACAAAGGACAGTATCTTTGAATTGGCCTATGGCAAAAGTGACCAGATAGTGCTGAGAAACTAAGAGGCGGGGCCATCCTTCTGGACCCATCCGAGCTGATAGGGTTGTGGGTGGGGAGTAGTAACCAGATTAAGGTGATTGACAAGGTCTTGAGACACCAAATTCTTTTGGCTTCCATTGTCCATAACTAGTAAAGCCAAGGAGTTTCTAATTTGACAATTTTGAGTGAAGAGGGGTTGGGTGGAGAAGTTCGAATCTTCATGGGTCATTAGGATCAACGAGGGATCCACTTCTGTGGGATTTTCCAGGGGAACTTCTTCAGTGTCTTCCACTTGGGGGGGGGCAATGAGCTCAGTCAATAGGGTTTTGTTGGTCTTTATATTTTGGAGGATTCGACAATCTGATGAATTGTGCGAGTTCGTCTTGTGGAATGAGCACTAGGGTGTC
>ML784873.1:71508-108863 GCA_009831015.1 Picea engelmannii | reverse complement strand
TGTAATGGAATACAATACATATATAGGAGATGCTTATATATCAATGTCTCCAAAAGTGAACAACAGGAGATGACACCAATATTAATATTGATATTGGTGTCATTTGTGATTGTGATGGAATACAAGTAAACTGTGTCATATGATTTATTATACACATATAGGAGATGCTTATAAATCAATGTCTCCAAAAGTGAACAACAATATACATATTGAGTACATTTGGTTGGAATGCAAGTATACTATATCATATAATTTTGAACATATAGGTATCATATAACACTTTGAACATATAGGTACAATGGTAGGTCTCATACACCAATTTGGTGTGCTGGCTTGGCCGTGACCTTAAAAATAGATTATTATTATTATTATTATTATATTATTTTTTTAATAGTTATTTGTTAATCACTATTATACGCATCATCATTTTATTAATTGCTACATAAGAAACCATGAGTAATTGTCAAATATTATGATTTTTTCTTAATCTATTGTTTGTGTTTTTAAAATTAGGACTTTGAAATGTGAAACCCTGAGTGATTGTCAAATATTATGATTTTGTCTTAATTTATTGTTTATGTTTTAAAATTGGGACTTTGAAATGTTAATTATGCTAATGTAATTTTTTTGTTTTTGGCTTATGAATTGTTAAAGAGTTCCTGAAAAGTAGGGTGCAGGAGGTTGAATCTAATGATAGACCTTGTTGATGAGTGGTCAGTAGACATACAAGGTATCATGTTGCAACTATTGTCTTCTGGTTTAACGATGAATTTAAAGGGCATGGATAAAGATTTTGTAACTACTTGTGTTTAATTATATGTTTGTTGATTGAAAGTCGAAAATTTCAGTTGCTATTTTGAAAAAAAATTGCGCAAAATCTACCAAAAGTTATTGAAAAAACGTGAGTCATGATTAGAAATGGACAAAAGAAATCTTCAGTGAATACACAAAATTTACTAAAATCTGGAGAAAAATGAAGTTTTCATTGAAAATTTACAAAAGCAAATCCAAAATGCATTTAGTCACAAACAATAATGATGCTTTTGGTATGCAACTGGTTTTATTGCATGGAATGAATATTGTCATTTTAGATATATTCTTCAAACCATTGGCAAGATGCAATCATGTCATTTGCATGGAAAAAACAATTGCAATTGAAAGGGATGATAAAATCAATTTAAAGTCTATAGAGATAGACTCCCATTCTCTAGAAGGCATTTGAAGGGGTTGACATAATTTGAGCTTTTGTTTGGAAGGTTGTAATTACAAGGTATACATTGTAAAATGTACATTTTATAAGTATTTCTATCATACAATATATCTTTGTAAATGTTCTACATGCAATTGTTGAGCGGTTAAACACAAAATTGGGTTGGCTTGTATCGAAATTCATCTTTTAAATGAAAGTTTGAGAAAGTCTTCTAATCAAGCAATGTGGGTTGTTGCAAGTGGAAAGAATATGCTTAAAGTAAATGTTATGGGAATACAAATCTTCACTCATAATTATGACCCTTCACATCTAATATTTTGAGATGATATGACCCTACAACGATACAAAATCATAACATATATGCCATGGTTTTTTACCTCTGTAGGGTGTAAATATTTTGAAAATATGCTTTTAGATAATCTTTTAAAGATATTACTACATGACAATAATCAATTTGTATCTATTTTGTGAGATATTAAGCATAATATTAGTAAGGTGTAGTTGTTGTGAACTGTAGTAACATTGATCTGGCTGTTGGTGAAGGTGGGTTAAATTGATCCAGCTGGTGAAACCTAATCCTAAGTCATTTGTGGACATTTACAACCCTTATAAGTAATTTATGGACATTAATAAAGTTATCTTATTGTATTTGATCATTAGGTCAAATAAGCCTTGAAAATGTCATTAATGATTACAAAAAAGGGATGGACACATTTGTTATATCAAACAATGTTACTACACATTAAGTTGCCATATTTAGTCTTAAAAATGATATTTTGAGCTTTTGAAGGATCCATGTTAATTTGACGACAACCATAAATAATTTGACGACAACCATAAATAACAACAATTTAGCCAAATATTTAGTTACTTGAAATTGATTTATAATATCATCAATTCAATGGAGGAGGTACTTATAATGACAATGATTTTGTTGAGATCTCTACAAATGGTTTTCAAATGTTATCCATTTTTCTTAAAACCAACACCAAGGATCAAAATTTAACTCTTCCAACAATAAAAACCCTACAAGGTAGTTGATTAGGAAGTGCTCTTGGAGAAAACAATGCCTTGTTGAATTTTGAATTGTTGTCAAGGGAGGAAGGCCTTCAAGTTGGTTGTAAATATTAATGTAATCATTAAAAAGACGTCATTACATCAAGTGGAAGGGAATTTTCAACTCACTGAAGTACATGCAATTAATTGGTAGCATTTGCTACTTTGACAATAGTTTTTCCCTTTACAAGAGTCCTGTAGAATTTTTTTTGAATAGTTTGACTTCTTTGTCTTTGTGTAGTTGATAAGTGTTGTGATACACCGTAGAAAAACTTTGAATTGTTTAACTTCTTTGTCTTTGTGTAGTTGATAAGTGTTGTGATACACCGTAGAAAAACTTTGAAATGTTTAACTTCTTTGTCTTTGTGTAGTTGATAAGTGTTGTGATACATCATAGATTGCACAATGTTCATGTTGACTAGGCTTAACAAGGATAAGGTCACACCTATAGACATGACATTGAACCAATTAGAATTTTGTTTTTTATTTAACCCAAAAACTAAGGCCGAGTGCAAGACACAAAAATTAAGAGAAGTCGTTAGGTTTTGTGAAATGAGAATCTTCATGCTAGCATCATCTACAATGCATATTTCCAACCAGTGTTCGATTTGGTATTTGTGAATGAATAAAACTTCTTTATTAATAGAGAGACAATCACTAGTCATGAGGATTAATTGTGGTTTGGAGGATTGACTTTGTTATCTATATTGGCCTAGCCATAAGTCACGTGCCTTGATTGTGTTCTACTCCTTAAAATATTTATTAGAATACAAATAATAGTGGTGATAATTGCATTATTCTATCCTCTCCTCCTCAATAGTGAATAGTGTTTTATAGTGTAATTATGCGATTGTTAGAGAGAGGTTTGTTAGATAACCTTCATTTTGTCTCCTTTGTTTGAATTATGCATATCGAACTTATAGTAAAGATATATTTAAGATACCTAACAATATTGCATCATTATGAACTTGTGCATTAAGGAATGCATGAAATGATGATATTATTGCAAAATTCTTAATTTTTATGAGTGGATTTTCATTGAGACCAAAGCATGATTGTAAACACAAAAGTTTAGTCAAATTTCAAGGCTTACATGTAGATTTTGCATTAGGTAACTATAATGAGACCAAGGTTCAAATCTTCTTGCTTGCCATTTTAATATGGCACAAAACTATACAATAAATGTTAAACTTCACAACAATGGATTCTCAATGATTCCCAAACTGTTAATAGTCTTTGTGTAATTTATGGGGGAATGGTTCGAGCTTCATATTTGTTTGGCATGCCGTTGAGTTACTTTTTGATGTATAATGAACATTTTCTTTTGCACTCCAATTGTTGTGCAAAAATTCCATTATATAGATAAGTTATTTGATATACTAATACATGATATTTCAATGATGATAATTTTTTCTACCCATGGTTTGGTTATGAATATTTCATATCAAGTGTTTAGTAAAGAGCTCATATTTAAATCTATCTTTCCGTCACTAGTGGGATTGGGGAACAATGTGGAAATGATTTGTCAATAGAAAACATTGAAATAAATAGTGTTGGCAACCATAGAATCAAATTTTCATTTGTTTTTTTTAAACCCAAAATATAAGGCCAAAGGAGACACTCAGGAAATTTAAGAAAAGCTGTAAGGTTTTGTGAAGTGGGATTCTTCATCCTAGTATTATATATGATGTATATCGAACATATATTTGATTTGGTAATAGTGCATGAATTAATATTGTTTATTTAGAGGCTTAATGACATGTCATGAGGACTAATCATGTGTTTGGAGGATTGTCTTTGTTAACTATCTTGGCTTAGCTAGTAAATTGTGTGCCTTTAGTGTTTTTTATTTATTTATTAGAATGACAACAACACTTGTGATAATTGCTATTATTTTCCTCGTTTTTCATGAGTTAGTTAAATACTTTATGTTAAGATTGATACACTAAATATCAATATCAATTGTTGTTCCTTAGATAACACATCCAAGTTAAGTCATTGCGTAGGCACACTTTTCCATAAGAGCATAAGATCGTTTCTTGTTGCAGATTATTGCAAAAGTGAAATGGAGAAATTAAAAAAAGAAAAAGAGCCACGTACAGTGAATCATGTGAATGAAACAAAGAGGTTTATGGTCCTTTAACTAAGTTGGTATAGGAATTGATTAAGTGCGAGCAAGTGCAGTGCAAACTCTTCTGGTTTGTGTTGGTGGTGATAATTAGAAGGGCACAAAGCATTGTTGTTTTGAAGCTTGAAGTTTTGTGTTATCACAAAGCAAAGAAAACTTCTTTATATACTCTTGTACATTAACAAGGAGAAGTGACCGTTGAATAATTGATTCGAGAAGTGGAAGTTGAAGCATGCCAAACAACTTTGTTATGCAGATTTGATGCATTTACTAGAGTATAATAGTATTGGGAAAGATGACAAGAAGTAGATATATGTATAGGAGAAAAATATTTTCCTCCACCAACAACATCTACAATGAAGTACACATCTTCATGAAAAATAAAAATTAATGGGAAGAACTATGGGATTTGGAAGTTCAAAATAAAGAATTTGCCACTAGAGCAAAAAATGTTCAACTTGGTTGAAGGTGCCAAGACAATAACAAAAGGCCGCGATGAATTTGAGAAGTGGAAAGTTAGAGACGAAGAAGCAAGATATGGTTTGTCTTCTTCTTGAGTAGATCACATAATATCACAATCAAGGAGTATTGATTCAACAAAGAAAATCTAGATTACCTTGCAAATTTTGTATGAGTGAACAAACTATGGAAGGATTTTGTTCCTTGAGAGTTAGTGATATTTGATATTTACTAAAGATGAAGGAAGATGAGATAGTTAAAGATTTTATAACACCCATTTAAGACACAATAGATCAACTTGTTGGGTTAACAACAATGGATCGATACATATGTATCAACCATTTGTCACAAGCATTAACATATCATATCAAACACTTAACTAACATTTGATGAGCTCAAAGGAATTTTGTTGATAGAGAAGCAACACAAATTTAAACAAACTTCAAGGGATAAATCTTTCACAATAATGTAGAAGAAGGGAGTGCTAAAGAAGTTAAATTTAAGCACTTTAGGGGTAGTTCCGAAAATGATAAGAGACAAACAATGTTGTGACATGCTATTTTTCCATGAAGAAAGGTCATATTGCATGTGTGTCTTTCAAGTGGAAGCACGAGCAAGGAAATACAACAAGCATTCTAAATAGTTTGTTGAGAAGAAAGGAGAGAAGGAGAGTGAGGTTATTTCTTAACATCCTTTGTTGAAGCGAGAACCTTTGATCATGTATGGTATGTGGATTCAAGTTGTTCAAATATTGGATTGGCAAGAAACACTAGTTGGAGAAGCCACAAACACACTTGGATGATAGCATGGTAAATTTGGGCGCATATATACATCACTGGACATTCAATCTGTTTTGTTGGGCACCTATATTCATTGTTGGGTACTTAGAATGCATTGTTGGGTGCATATATTCATTGCTGGGTACTTAGACTGTATTGTTGGGCGCATATGCACATTGTTGGGTGCTAAATATGCAGTGTTGGGCACCGTCGTCTCAGTGAATGTCATTGCTTCTTATCGGGAGTAAGAATATCAAACTTAAGCCACCCCAAAAAGGGTGCTAAGACAACCTCAAATGGTGTATATCAGGTTCCTCTTTTATTGTGCCATGGTTTATTGCAAATTTTTAGTGTTATTGTTGTTGTGGGATATTTAATACACTTTACAATCGAGTTATCAAGTCGGATATTGCTTAATTTTGCATTTAGTTTGGTTTCAAGTCCAATGTTATTCACTGTTCTCATAACCAAAAAATTGAAACCAACAAACATTTGGTGAAAAACTACAAACTAAAACCCAAACAAAGTACCAAAAATATTAGTGGGAATACTACAGTGGTATTAGAGCATGGTCATTTGCAACTGTGTGATTGAGGGGCGGTTTGATTCAGATTTATGAGACCAGAAGATGAGGAAAACATCACTCACGGGAGACGTAGGGACAAAGTTTCAGAACCTCAACTAGAACATGAAGAAGAAATGGTGTTGGGTGAAGGGGAAGCACCTTCAAGATTAGATAAAGGAAATGGGCACATAGGGGAAGAAGGAGACCCACGAATTGGCATCCTCTTCCAGATGATGAATGATTTGGCCAAGGGCCAAAAGTTTATGATGGACCTATTAGGACAACTAGCAGTTAACACCATAGAGGGGCCATCTAAACAAAATCAAAACGATGAATAGGGCTCTAACAACGAAGACATAATTCATTCTCGCACTACCATGCAAAGCCACCCTCACTTGTACACCAAGACACCCAGACCCACCATGCCACAATTCTTGAGTGGTGATGTAGCATCAGAGGGGCCAACAGAGAAGGATGACTCTTATTTGACTTATTTGGAGGAGTACATGAGGTTGGGGGATGAATTTAAGGAAACTATGTCTTTCACTGATTTTTTCCACCTCAAACAAAACACCGACCCAGAGGAGCTAAAAGGACACCCAACCAGGAGCTTCAGAAGACACATGGAAAAGTGACCATTCCAAATTTTGATGGATTCTTGAAATGTTCAACAAGGACTTGGGTGCATAATCTGGACACATAGTTCCAACTACATCAAATGACAGAAGCTGAGGCCATTAAATTGGCTACTTTACACTTAGATGGTGAGGCCCATGAATGGTGGTATCATGGGTTAGTGACACTAGGTCATTCAGGGATCACTTCATACCTCAATTTCAAACAGAGGATCATTGAGAGGTTTGACAAGAAAGACCCAAAGATCCATTTTCAGGAGTTGGTTCAGCTCAAGCAGACATGTAGCCCATAGGCATTTATCTCTAAGTTCCAGAGATTAGCAGTGATGGTGAGAACAAAATCTGAGGAACGCTTGGTGATGTTGTTCATTGAGGGGATAACAGAGTGATTACGTGGATGGGTGAAGGCCTATAAACCCACCACTGTGCAGGATGCAGTCAACCATACTAGGGACATGCATGATGTTGTTCCTAAGAGCAGGTTTCCCCCAAAACCCACTTTCCCATAGAAGAGTAAGGAAACCAAACCATTTCAAAGGTATTTGGATGGGAAGCCCAAGTTGGATGAAGAAACAAGAAAGGAGATAAGGAGGACAAAATTGTTCTTTAGATGTCAGGAGTTGTGGGTACCAAGGCACAAGTGTGTTAGGCAAGACAAGACCGGAAAGGCTCATTATATTGAGGTCTATTCGGACGATGATAGTGATGAGGAGGAGGAGCAGAAGGAACAAGAATAAGAACACCAAACATCAGGTGAGGAGACATCACAGGCTGGGGCTAAGGGTCCTATTATGGCATCCATGTCGGGACTTCCTAGGTACCACACATTCAAAGTCTGAGGGGTCCTGCATGGGCACAATGTTATAGTGCTAATTGATAGTGGGGCATCCCACAACTTTATAGATACAACTTTGGTGGATAGGTGAAAGATTCCAACAGCGTTGAGGGATTCACAATGATCATACTCGGTGGCTATCAGATGGAGTGCACTAGATGGATCCCCAAGTTGAAAATAACCATGGGGAATTATACCTTGACAGATGATTTCTTTGTGGTGGATGTGTCGGATACCAATGTGGTACTCGGAGTTCAATAGCTATACTCCATTGGGAAATACACTACTGATCAAAGGACTATGGAAATGGAATTCATGGGTCCAGATGGGAAAAAGGTAGTCTTATGGGCAATGCACCAATATCCTCCTAAGATAATGTCATCACATAATATGGAGGCAGTGATGCGGCATGGAGATATAGAGTGGGAATTGAGTGCTACATTTCTGACAGTGAGCCACCAGATCATCCTCGACATCATCCAGACGATCTTCATGTATTGCTTGTTAAACTTCAAAAGGTTTTTGGTGACATTCCTCTAGGTGTACCCCTAGATAGAGGATTTGAACATATTATAGAATTAGAAGAAGGGGTTCAAGCAGTCATAACTAATCCTTATTGCCATCCCAAAATGTACAAAGACGAGATAGAAAAAACCATCAGGGAGTTGTTGAAGATGGGTAATATCCGACCTAGTTCTAGTCCTTTCTCTTCTTCTGGAGTGTTGTTCAAGAAAAGAGATGGTACCATGAGGATGTGTATTGATTACTGGGAACTCAACAAGAAAACCATAAAAAATAGATATCTGATTCTGAGAATCGATGAGCTAATGGATGAGTTGAATGGAGAAAAATATTTTTCAAAGATTGATCTCCGCTCAGGGTACCATCAAATTAAAGTTCAGGAACAAGACATTCAGAAGATAAACTTCTGGTGCCATTATGGGCATTATGAGTTCCTGGTTATGTCATTTGGGCTAACCAAAGCTCCTGCTACATTCCAATCCTACATGAACCATGTGTTCAATAAGCAGTCGACAAAATGTTTGTTGGTCTTCTTTGATGACATTCTCATTTATAGCAGGACTTGGGAGGAACATCTTAGGAATTTGGATGAGGAGTTGTAGATTTTGGAGGATCAACAACTCTATGAAAAGGAGTCTAAATGTGAATTTGGCATGACTGAGATGCTTTATTTGGGGCATGTGATCGGGGAAAATGGGGTCCAGGTACACTAGGAGAAAATCAAGGAAATTCTAGAGTGGCCTACCCCAAAAAATGTAACAGAATTGAAAAGCTTCCTAGGCCTCTGCAGTTATTATAGGAAGTTTGTTAAGGGGGTCTCATAGTTGATGACACCTCTTACAGATCTCACTAAGAAGGGAGATTTCAGTTGGACAGATGAGACACATGCAACATTTGAGAAGATGAAATAGGTAATGAGTTCGTATCCTATGCTAGCCTTACCGAACTTCACTCAAACATTTGTGCTAGAGTGTGATGCATCAAGAATAGAGATAGGAGCCGTATTGATGAAAAACAACTATCCCATTGCTTTCAAGAGCCGCAAACTTAGGGAGTATGAGAGACATTACTCGATATATGACAAGGAGATGTTGGCCATGATGCATGCATTGACGAAGTTCATACAGTAATTGGTGGGGAACAAGTTTAAGGTAAAGATATATCATAACAACCTAAGGTTTTTCATGGAGAAGAAAGAATTGAGAGGCAGTAAAAGTGGATCAGTAAAATTCAAGCATATGATTTTGAGATCGAGTACGTGAAGGGAAAGAATAATGTGGTGGCTGATGCCCTTTCCAGAGTACCATCCAATCTCTCCCTCATGGAGCTTGCAACATATTGGAAATCTCTCCTATTGGTGGAGTATTCAAAAAATAAGTTTGCTTGCGATATATTAGACGTGATAATCCAGGATCACTGCTATAGAGTGATCAATGACATCATATATTCTAAGGATAGAATTTACCTGGTTCCA
This sequence comes from Picea engelmannii, assembly GCA_009831015.1. Lineage (NCBI taxonomy): Eukaryota > Viridiplantae > Streptophyta > Pinopsida > Pinales > Pinaceae > Picea > Picea engelmannii. The sequence continues at coordinate 99,200 of ML784873.1, read as the reverse complement.
GAATCCTGGTTCCAGAATCCCAACTAAAAGATAAAGTCATGCACGCAACTCACAACTTTCCATTATCAGGACATCCGAGCTACTTAAAAACTTACAGGATTATCAGAGAAAGGTTTTCATGGAACGACCTCAAGAATGATGTTTTGAGATTTGTGAGAGAATGTAGCATATGTAAACATAACAAAGCAGAGCACACCCATCCAGATGGGCTATTTCATCCTCTACCCATCCCAGAACAGAAGTGGGAAAGTGTGTTGATGGACTTCATTACAGGACTACCCCAGGCACAGGGAAAGGATTGTATCTATGTAGTGGTGGACAGGCTCACAAAGTTTTCTCATTTGTTCACCATCCCTTCTAAATACTCAACAACTCAGGTGGCATAATTATTCTTTGGGAAGGTTTTCCGGCTGCATGGTTTGCCCAAAACCATCATGAGCAACAAGGACAGTCGGTTCATGGGCAGATTTTGGCAAGAACTTTTCAGACTGGTCAAGATAAAGCTAACACCCAACACAAGCTACCATCCCCAGACCGACGGGAAAACAAAGATCGTAAATAAATGGATTTAAGGCTATCTGAGGAATTATGTATCAGGATGACAAAAGGCTTGGATTAAATGGTTGCACCTTGGGGAACATTGTTACAATACTTCCAACCATATGTCAATCGGGATGTTTCCCTTCAGAGCTCTATATGGATACGATGCCCCTACATTTGTAGATCATATCTTTAGAGAGAGTCGGGCCCTAAGGCAAAGGATTGGATCCAGGAGAGTCAAGACATCCTTAAGACTCTCAAAGATAAATTGCAGATGGCCCAGAATCAACAAAATATGTATGTGGATCAACATAGGGTGGAGCACAACTTCGAGGTGGGGGATTTGGTGTACCTTCACCTACAACCCCATCAACAGTCTTCACTAAAAATGAAGGGGGCAAAGAATTTGAAACCTCGATTTTATGGACCTTACAGGATTTAGCGGAGGATTGGAGAAGTGGACTATGCATTAGAACTTCCGGAGGGATGCAAAATACATAATGTTTTCCATGTTTCATGCCTTAAGAAGGCATTAAGGAAACATGTTGTCACTTCTACCAAGCTACCACCATTGGATAAAGAAGGTCATCTGGTTCTGGTTCCTGAAGAAATTTTGGAGACCAGGGAATGAAAGCTAAGGAACATGACTATCAAAGAGTACCTTGTCAAGTGGAAGAATTTGCCTATCAAGGATGCTATATGGGAGGGAGAACATGTGTTCCAACATCCCAGATTGAAATTTCTCGTGGACAAACAACCTTGGGCGGGGAGGACTGTAATGTCCCCATTCTCTTAGGAGTCATAGGAGATGATTCCGCTAGCCTAATTAAGTTCCCATGGGATAAGGCGGAAAAATGATCTAGAAAACATGATACATGATTCACCTAAGAAACTTTATAAAGTTAAAATGGGTAAAAGGGGACATGGGTCCTAGGCTAATAAAAGTCACTTTTAAATTATAAAGTGGAGAAACCCATAAAGTGACTTTAATAAAATAAAATAAGGAAATGAGCTGGAAAAGACTCAAGTTAATAATAAAAAGGGAAAATGAGAAGTTTCTTCTATTCTTGCATTTGTTCATTGGAGAAAAAGATTTTGGAGAGATTTTAGAGAAGAGTCTAGGGTTTGTGAAACTCTTCATTGTTCACTGGTTTTGGTGTTGCAACGATACACCCTAGCTGGTTGTGGGAGGAAATCACTCAGATTTTTTCAGTGATCTTTAGTGCTACAAGCTCTATCTTATTGCAGTTGAGCTTTTGGGTTGACTAATGACTGGTTTTTTTGTGTAACGACTGGAGCTTCCATAGTGGGAAGAGTTTGTTCATCAGTGGGTCGTTTTACTTATTAAGAGGTCAAATCAATTGTTAGTGGGGTCGATTTCTAGCAGCTGGGTGAATTCTTTCCTTGTTGCACTATTATTGGAAACTGGGCGCACCATTTTCAGCAGAGGAAAATGTTTTCCTGAGTGGGGGAATCTGGTTAATGATTGCGGGGTTGTTTTCCTTGTGGCTGGGCACTTTATCAGTGTTGTTGGGCGCATATATACATTGTTGGGCACTTGATCTGCATTGTTGGGCGCACATATACATTGCTAGACATTCAATCAGTGTTGCTATGCTCCTATATTTATTGTTGGGTACTTAGACTGCATTGTTGGGCGCATATATTCATTGTCGGGTACTTAAACTGTATTGTTGGGTGCATATGCACATTGCTGAGTGATAAATATGCAGTGTTGGGCATTGTCCTCTCAGTGAATGTCACGCTTCTTATTGGGAATAAGAATATCAGACTTAAGCCACCCCAAAAGGGTGTTGAGACAACCTCAAATGGTGTATATCAGGTTCCTCTTTTACTGTGCCATGGTTTATTGTGAATTTTCAGTATTATTATTGTTGTGGGATATTCAATACACTTTACAATTGAGTTATCAAGTTCGATATTGTTTAATTTTCTATTTAGTTTGGTTTCAAATCCAATGTTATTCATTGTTCTCGTAACCAAAAAAAATATAAACCAACAAAATGTTATTCATTGTTCTCGTAACCAAAAAAAAATATAAACCAACAAAATGTTATTCATTGTTCTCATAACCAGAAAATATAAACCAACAAACATTTGGTGAAAAACTACAAACTAAAACCCAAACGAAGTACCAAAAATATTAGTGAGAATACTACATATTATAGGGATGCTAATACAACTTAACAACTATTATAGTTATAGTTAAGACAAATGGAGAAAATTAATACATATAGTGTAGTTCTATAATGCAAACCAACGCAAACCAACTCAAGTAATTACGAGGCATGTGATTATTGAGCAAGGAAAAAAACTAGAATCTATTGTGTTATCATTTGTAGTTCTATAATGCAAACCAACTCAAGTAATTACGAGGCATGTGATTATTGAGCAAGGAAAAAAACTAGAATCTATTGTGTTATCATTTGCACATCATAGGCATTTTTAGAGCAATTATAGAAAAACATATGTTAAAGAATACCTCCATTGGCTTTTTTATTTTTTATCTAGAGGCAATAAAGAGTACAAGGTTGCATTTTTGTGTTTAGTATAAGTCTAAATATTACTCAACATGTGAGAGGGATTCCCTAATGAGGGATATAGTGATAAATGTTTTCCCTTGGTCGTGAGGTTAAGATTTTGAATATTGCTTGGGCCATTGGATTAATCTCTGGTTAGCTCAAAGATACTTGGTGGTTATCCTTGCTACTAGAATTTAGTTCTTCTTTGCAATAGATAAATTGAAGCTTGAGGGTTAGCTTGGAGTAGATATTATGTGAAAAAACAATGTTTGTGACAATTAGTGTTGAGGATGTATTATTAAAAGCAATGCACATGCATAAATCTTCACAATCAAAGTATTTTTTTTGTGTAATCAAAGTATGCAATAGTTTATCAAATGTCAAAGCAATATGGAATATTCAAAATTAATAATCTGAAATATTCACCAATAGGGTTTATCTAGGAGGGTTTCCATTTCTTCATGGAATTTTTCATTTATTTGAGTTGGGCTATAAGATTTCTATGATTTTGGAATCCATGGATTGTTGGCACTGCATTATAGTTCATCATACTATGGGTTTTGAGGGGGGGTTTCTGTAATAGCTCCTCATAGATAACCTCTCTTTATTTCAAGGTTCAATAATATCATAAACTATTCTTGCTACTAGTGGTTTGAATTATAATGAGCTCCTCTAGCTATTATTTATGTATTGTAACCACATCTTACTATTCTTGAATATACGTTACATAGGATTATCACCTATTTATTTGTTGTGGGTTTGGGTTGCATCATCATTGAGTCTAACTGACAATCTCTTGCAACATAGTAGCATCTAAAGAGCTTCATAGAAGGTTGTCAAGAGGCCCATCATCGACATAGGTAGGTGGTCGAGCAAGGTTGTGAAGGAGAAAATACAAGAAGAGATGCATAAGAATTACAAGTGCAACAAATGAGTACATAACAAGGTCGTGGAAACTATAGTAAAAGTCGTGGCAACTGCATTAAGGAGTATTGAAGACACAAATTTCATTGAAACTTAGGTGATCAATGTTAAAAATAATTAAAAAGTACCTAGGCAAGTGTTTCTCATCACCTAGGCGCCTAAGGTGAGAGAAAGTGCCTAATGTGGACCCTAGTCATTTAATTTGTCAGAGACAAATTAAAAGGTGACCTTTTGAGACTTAGGGAAAGTGATTTTATTTCCACCGTTGATCTCATCTAATCTCAACCATTGGATGAGAGGACTCTTCACCTTCCCCCATGAGGTCGACTACAGTAGGAGGGCTCACCCTTTCTAGGGTTATTTGCATTCATTGCTGAGAGAGAAAGAGAAGAGGAAGTCAAGTTTGAGGAAAGAGAGACATTTGCAGAATTTGAGGACACATTTCCCAAGGCAGCAAGCAAGCACATAAATCGAGGAAGGTACAACACTTGACAAGGCCATACTATACAGATTTTTGGGAATCCGTATTGTTGGTTTTTGGGAACAAATATCGAGGAAGGTACATCAGCTTTGTGAAGGTCGTATAGTAAGGATTTTGACAGTCTGTACAACAACAAAGAGGAGCATTCCATACAATAGAAGTACAACACGCTTTTCAAGGTAGTGTGGCATGATTTTCGAGGTGAATTTATTGCACAAAAATTGGTACAACAAACACAAAAAAGAGGGCACGATTTTTGAGGAGTTATGTACAACATTTATTGTTGTAATTTTCATACAATTGTACTGATTTTTGGCACAGAAATCAAGGAGCAGTTTGTACAACAATTAATGCTGAGACAACCATACACAATATGGATTTCTGACACAATTTTCAAGGAGTTGCAATTTGGAATTTTTCTGAAGAAGATTTGCTCAATTTTTCTGAGATAAGTTTGTCAATAATTTTGCTGAAGTTTAGACCGTTGTAAAATATTTTCTCTAAAGCTCTGAAATAATAAAAACTCCCTCTCACTGGTTTTCCCCTTGTGGGTTTTTCTAGGGTCGTTGTTAGACCAAAAATCACTGTGTTAAATTTTCTAAGTTATGTGCTGTTGATATAGTTTTATTTCTGCATTAAATATTGTTCAGAATCCTCATGTTTCAGTTCTGAAAATTTCATTATTTGCTGAGTTTAATTGGCTGTCATAAAAATGGGTTTGGGCATTAAACATTGGCTGAAAAATCAGCAAGACTTGAAACTGGGTCTGAAATTTTACATTCAATATATTTGAAGAAATGAAAAAATTCAAATTAATGATAGAGCAATTTGTAGCATTAATTTGTTTCATAATTCTCAATTTTAATGGAATGTACAATCCTTACTTGAAACTTAGGTTTCATGGACATGAAACTCATTGAATATTATTTTGACTTGTTATGGTCAAATAAGAAAAATAAGTTTTTGATTGGTGTAGAAAATGCATTTTGTATATTTTTGAGTGAAAACTTAGAATTGAAGATTAAAAAACACACTAATTTACTTGCAAAGAAATAGAAAATGCAACAAGTCAATTCCTAAATGGTAGGGGCTAATAAGTAGGAAAAACACCCATACAATGACAAAATGCCCATACAACAATTCAAGCATCAAACATGTAACATTTTGTTTTCACATTTCATTTATATTATAGTTTAGTTTATTTTTTAATGTTTTGTTTTCACTTTTCATTTATATTATATTTTAGTTTATTTTTTAATGTTTAGTTTTAGTGTCAAAGCTTGAACAATTCTTTTCACTTTTCATTTAATTCAAATAGTGTCAATCTACATATGCATTACTAGGATGAAACACCTGGATAATCTCTATAGTAAGTAGGGTATGTACACCTTTATAAACTAAAGAATCAAATCACTATATATAGATGATTCCTTGTTCCATAAATAAATAATCTTATACATCAATTTAACATATAATTATTATATAATGTATTTGCTTATATTTAAAAGAGGTGTAACATTTAGATATTTTCATTCTATTAAAATGTATTATTATACTATATTGATATAAATTCGAAGTTTATAATTCTCAATAAATTTATAAAAATTAAAAATAAAATTATTAGTACAACATTAACAATCAATTCAACTCTTCCTAATAAGATAAAAAATCATTATAACTAATCTCTAAAATATGTAAAAAATAAATAAATAAAAATTATAATCAATTCAATATTTAGTAATAAAATAAGAAATCATTACAATGCAATCCCAAAATAAAGGGTTTTTTTTAATGTTTTTTCTATAAGTTGAAAAATTAAAGATCCTTTATGCATAGTAGTAGAATGATGTTGTGGTCAAAGTCCATTCACAATTCATACTTTTCAACATTTTCTATTGGGTGTAATAAGGGTCCATTAGAAATAAGAGTAAAATAAGTGTTAGTCAGGTGGGTTAGCTCAAGTGGATGAGTGTTGTTGTTTGCTCGAATGAGGTTTCGGGGTCGAATCCCTGGCTAGGGGCCTATTTAGGGCCTCACTTAATGTTCCCACCAGGTTAGGACCGTAATCAAACTGATCGGTTTACCCCGTTTACCATCCACGAAATGTGGGAAAGTACTCGGGGGTTTCCCATGTTGTATTCCCAGGAAAAAAATGAGTAAAATAAGTGTGGTGACCATTTAATGTAATGTGAATTAGGTCCACATGTGAGTTTTGTTGTTTGCTCGAATGAGGTTCTAGGGTCGAATCCTTGGCTAAGGGCCTGTTTAGGGCCTCACTTGATGTCCCCATCGGGTTAGGCCCGTAATCAAGATGATTAGTTTACCTTGTTTACCATCCACGAAATGTCGGGAAGTACTCGGGGGTTTCCCGTGTTGTATTCCCAGGAAAAAAAATGAGTAAAATAAGTGTGGTGACCATTTAATGTAATGTGAATTAGGTCCACCATGTTAGTTATTATTAAATAAGACTTATTAAGTAATTATAATTTAATAAATGTAATATGGTATCATTAAATAAAATATACTAGGTAATTAACATTCGGTAGTTATAAATAAGGACAGAGTACTCCTTATTAAGAATGCATAAGAATAACATTGTAATAGGTCTTAACTCTTTGGGAGGTTGTCCACTTGAAGAGGCAAGTAAACAAAAGTTCATCCTTCCATAAAAGGATCCTTGTACATTGTTACCCTATCCTAAGGGTATTTGGGTATATAAATTATTTCCTCCTTGTTATCGTGTATCATGTGTTATTGAATTTTCAAATCTAAGGTACATAACAAATGGTATCAAATCACTTTCCAAGGTACAACTAGGAAAAATATTCCACTTGTTTTTTTTTTTTTGAATATCTGGAGTTGTGACACTCATATTACTTTCTGAGAGATTTTTTTTTGGAATTTCCAAAAATTAATTAAACACATACAAATAAATATTCTCCTCATAAAAATACATCATTTCACACAAAAAATGCTTGAATTGGAGGTGAAACGAAGGATATATTGTAGTTTCAAATCTACTCATTTTTAAGGCTTTCTAGTGACAATCGTGAGTATTGTAGATCATATATATTTTAATAGAGCACCTAGATTGCAACCAAACCAACTCCATTTAATAGATAATTTTCTAGGGCTTTGATTTTATATATTATATGAGATACTTCCAATCAATATTTAGAGTGCTACAACCCTTTTAAATTTCTGCCCCCAAACCCTAGCAAAACCAAAGAATGGCCATGTTGAGACGATGGAAACACATTTAGGAAGCAATGAACCAACTAAAGGAATTGTATGAAAATATTGAGGAGAAATTGGATAGCAACATCATCAATGAGGAGTATCGCCATATCATGAGTGAAGGACATACATGAAAATATCAACCTAGTGTGATTCACAAGAAACTTGTGAAGATTGGTATCTAGGTAGTTGTCATTTTTGGGAAGATAACTACTTCCAACTTCTCTTTGATGACACTTCTACACCATATGAAGAGAACATCACAGAGGAAAGACAAAACTAAGTGGTGCTCACTAGTTTCCAATATGCTTCTTCTACAATGGTAGTGTTCCTTTTAGAGCCACCATTTTACAACAATATGGAGGATTTGTTCTCTCCATATGGTTCTATTTATGTGGATCCACATGAGCATGGAAGGAATTGGAGAATATCACTTAGTGATTCATCAATTATAGGTGTCATTAGTTGGGAATCAGTATGAGATCTTGGACATGGGACTTGAGTTTATGATTGAGCTTCTTAGACTTTTTCAACATGAGACCAACATTTGTACATGGGACCTTAGTTCCTTGGACTACTTCAATGTTGTAGTTAACACACATATATGGGACCCTAACATATGGATGAGCTCCTTATGGACACACTTCTTGGGCCACTTCACTCTGAATGTTAAGGGACACACTTATGCATGGGACCCTAGATTATGGATGTATATCATATGTACAAGCAGTAAGGAAAACACTTCTAAAAGGGGGATGGAATGTTGGGATCCTCCCTATGTGTGTAATAAGGGCCTATGGACCCATTGAATACAAGAGTAGCATAAATATTGTGGCCATTTAATAAAATGTGTACTAGGTCCACAATGTTAGTTATCATTAAAAAAGACTCCACTAGATAGTTAGCATTTAATAATTGTAGTGTGTTATCATCAAAGAATGCCTACTAGGTAGTTAGCGTTTAATAGCTTTAAATAAGAATGGACTCCTCCTTATTGAGAATGTATGAAATAGATCTTAACTCAGTAGGAGGTTTCCCTCTTGAAGATGTATGTAAACACAAGTTGATCCTTCCATAAATGGGTCCTTGTACAATGTTGCCCTACCTTAAGGGTATTTTGGTATATGAAGTATTGAAGTATTTCCTACCCATTATTGTATTTCTTATGTGTGATTGAATTTTCAGATCTAGGGTACAAAACATTTTCATAACACAACTATTTGGAATCTTGGAACATAATCAAATATAGATAACAAGTGATACTTTTGTACAATTTTGTTGGTTGATATACAAAAAGGTTTCATTTTACTTATTAAAGGAATGGAAATGGTTTTAAAACCATAAAAATGAGGATGTTAAAACAACTCAAATATTAAATCAACAATTTAACACTCTCTCAATGATGCTTTGTTAGAATTTGATGATTCAAATTTAGTTAAAAGCACTCATAAATCGACAACATTCATGTTTATTATCACACAACTCAGTTCAAAAGCATCATAATCCCCAAATCCCATGGATTATGCAATCTAAATGTTGTAGTCTAAATGTGGTATGAATTGGCCTTTTCTAACCATTTAAACTAATGAGAAGGGAAATTGGCATTTTTGGCTTGAAATACGACAAGAATAATTTTGGATCGATGGAACTTCATTCTTGGTAAATAAGGTATATCCACACGGGTCGAACACTGTTAGAAAACTTACTTATACTCAGAGGGGGGGTGAATCAGTATAGGACCGCCTTTTTGTTACTTACAATATTTATCAATATATTTATTTACCAACCATAAGTATTTAATGATAAATATATATACAATCATATAATCCACAGTACACAGAGATTTAACATGGAACCCAAATGGGAGAAAACCACAAAAGATATCTTTATAAAATCATGTAGGCACCAACCTATTGTTACAATATTCACAGGCACCAACCTGTAGGAGACACCAATCTCCTCAGTTGAGCAAAAACTTAGCAATTCCTATAGGCACCAACCTAAAATTATAGTATTTGTAAGCACCAACTTGAAGAAGACACCAATCCCCTCAACTAATCACCAACTCAACAATGATTGTAGGCACCAACCTACAACTGCAATATTTGTAGGCACCAACCTACATGAGACATCAATCCCCTTAGATGAGCACCAACTCAGCAATGCCTGTAGGCACCAATCTACATCTGCAACATTTGCAAGCACCAACCCGCAGGAGACACCAATCCCCTTAGTTGAGCACCAACTCAACAAGATGTAGGAACCAACCTACTGGAGACACCAATCTGCTTAAATTGTCAACAATACTAAATCATCTCTTTACTTCAATCCTTCACCTACATAGATATGTTGCTTTGTCTTTACTGTCACAACACTCTTCGTCAATTCATAATGTTCTTGATTTCATATATTCCTTTTGACCTTGCACCTCCCAACCACCCTTAGAATATCACATTTCTCTCTATTTCATTCTCTCACATTCGCATACCTCAAAGCCTCAAAGCTTCACATCCTCATATTTTCAGACTCACTCACTCTCAACTCAATTAGGGAATCATTATTTATAGAACCCATGCACCCAGAGATTCGTCCATACACAAAAAATATTCATGCTCATCAAGTCATCTCCAAATCCCTCGATTCTTCCTTCAAAGTTCGGTTATACAAAAAAAATCTTCGAAATTGGTCTTAGTTCCCTTCTGTTGCATGTGATCTCGTTCACTAGTCTTCAATGCTCAACAACCATTTGATGATATCATTGATTAAATCTCAACCTTCAATCTGTTCTTGTTCCTCGGATATCGAAACCACCGGGTCTACCGAGTCATTGAGCCCTCGGGCCTTCAACTTTGCATCCACAAAATGTTTTCCGCGATTTGGTATATCGGGCCATTGGGCTCACCAAGCCACCAAGCCACGAAAATTCAACCATACACCTTTAACCTAAATTGCACAAGAGTCGTCTGATCTGGTCCTATATTATATCTCAACCATTGATTTAGTTCTCACACAACACACACCTTCAACTCACAGTCATCGTCCAATCATATCTCTGATTATATCTCAAACATCGATCATTTCTTTGGTCATCGGGACTATAAACCTTATCGACTTACTGTGCTCACCAAGCCATCGGGCCCCTGGGCCTTGAAAACTGCATCGCTCCTTCAACCTTCCAGTACCCGATATGGAACCTTGCTTCGTGAAACTATGTCATCGGGTAATCGACCCATTGGGACAACGCCCCCCCGGAACTTCAAGACTAAAATGCTCTTCCAATTGTTCGATATTAGATATGTCGGTATGATAACATGGCAGATGATTTTATCTCCATGTGGACCTCTTCCATATGATTTAGATAATGTGTCATTGATGTGGCGTTGACTTCATCACTTCCTATGGATTTTGTTTGTACACCATGGCACTAGTTCATGACCCAACACGTGGCTCTGACATGGCTTCTTTGTGGCTCTGACGTGGCATATGCACTGAGTGCTTCGACACAATACCTTCACATACTTCTTTATCTGGTTATGGAACCTTGTCACTTCATGTTTTGACCACCGGGTAATCGACCCACTGACCCATTGGGGCACTGGGGCTTCAACATTGCATTGTCACTTTGTTCTCCCGATATCTCGATATTCAATATCTTAGTTGGACCATCGTGCTAATGTGGTAGATGAGGTGGCCTCCACGTGGCACACCATATTGTCTTGGCTGCAATTATGGAGCTGGCGTAAAGGATGACACATCCTCTATGTGGATCTTATGTCACTGTTGATGTGGCATCCGAGTTGGCCCACCAAGGCATCGACTGACCGGGTATCGGGCCCCCGAGACTTTAACATTGTGTATACACTATGTCCTTATGATATCCAATATGTCGATATCAGATCACTAGGCCACCAAGCCCCCAAAATTTAACACTTCACCACTCCAAAATTCTAGGTAGTCGATATGGTGTGGCACTAACATGGAATGACACATGGTGTTAATGTGGAATCAAAGATAGCCCACCAAGGCATGAGGCCATCGACTTATTAACACTGCACTTACAGTCTGCTTTCTCCCGATCTTCCAATATCTGATATGTTGACATTGGATCATTGGGCGATCGATCCCACCATGGCATCAGGCCATCGTGCCCTCGAAACCTTTGATAAAATATCCATTCTCTTATTGAAGTTGCAGTATCTGGTATACTCGTCCCCACTTCTAAAAGTTAACACCTTGTGCAGGGTTCTGTGGCTCTTCCATTCACATTCAAACTATGTAACATCACCCTTTCATTATAAACCCTTCGAGAGAAAATTTCCTTCTGAATTTGAGATATATAATTATGGGTTTACCTTTCTATCTACTTCACGAAACTCATTGTTGCTTAGAATGCCACGCGCATGAGATTTATCTGCACCCTTTGAGCTTCAAAAAACTATGATTACTCTGCCACACAACTCATCACCTCCTCGATCTTGTTCCTTTATTTCTCTTTAAACATGTACAACCCAAACTCATTTCACACACAATCATCTTGTTGTTATGGCATCGTCGTTCTTGATTCAAGGTAAATACATAAAGCCCTATACAGAGAAACTCATCACATTCTTTACTTCCTATGTCTGGTTTAATTCTCTTCGGTTCTAGAGGTCTCCCCATATCTTCGACATCAATGACATTGATGACTATCACAATCTTGTCTTCCTTTGACATTAATGACAACTCTTTCAACAAACTCCCCCTTTTTCATTGATGGAAACACTTAGTCAATCTCTAATGTTCTCCCAATCTGTTTCAAATATAGATCTCATTTGTTGCAACTATTTTTTCTCTCATCTAAGTTCACCACTTCCAAATCTACAAGTCTCCCCCTTTCTTTTTTCTCACCCCCTTTGACATCAATTGCAATGGGATTTTCTCCCCCTTACACTTTACTCTCTATTCTCTACTCTACAACTAGCGACCATATCTCTTTTTGCAGCTCCTCCCTGAGCTTGTGCTTCTCTATGAAACTTTCATCTCATCCTTGTTCTTTATTTGCAGTCCCTTTTTAGCAAAATCATCTTCATTAATGTCTTTTGACATAACAAGTCACTTCATACAATCAACTCCAATGGAAAACTCACAAATGGTTATAATAAAATATTCAACATTACATCAAGGGCTTCATCTTTTCATTGATAAATAACTATCTTTTATGTCACAGGGACATCATACTTGTGAATGTTAAATATCACAACTTCTCCCTAATAGTTTATTTCAAGAAGCCTTGCAAAAACTCAGTCCAAAATTTTGAGAATGACTTTCTTCTCATGATCTAGTTGCAATGGCGATGTTGTTAAAGTTGTGGAAGTCTTTGTCCCAATCTCCTTTTCTTTGAGTGATTTAACTTCATACTTCATCATTACCTTTGCATAGGCTTGTGTCTTGGGAGCCTTCTTCTTTTACTCTACTTTTTCATATCCCACTTTATTACAACTGAAACAAATTATGAAACACACTTTTCCATACCTACATGGATTATTCTTAAGTTTGCTATCTTCTTTACTTGGTTGATCATATTTGGATGCTTGAAGGCTCTCTATATCATATTCTTTTGAGATTATTTGAACTTGTAGCAATCACTGTCTTCTTTATTTTATCAAAATTCTTCTCCTGTCATTCAAGACTAGTTCCTTTTCCTTCACTACAACTTCTATGTCAACTTCATGGTCTTATTCTACATGTCCCATCCTTTTCAAAAGTGTCTCCTTATCTTTAGAAATATCAGCTTCTTTTGCCTCTCTTATCAAATTCTCCTTGGATATATTTTCAGGATGTTGATTTACTACCTTGGTCTGATTGACATCAAGGGAGATAGACCCATCTCTGCATGAAACCATTTTACTGGTCACACTATTCCCAAACTTTGGTCTAATAGTTATGTGACCTGATCATCCATTTTGTTCTAGGAGTGCAATTTGCACTAGCATGGATGTATTTTCTTCTTGTTGTTGTTTCCTCTTCCAAACTTTTGTAGTTTATTTCTTTTGTTTGGACGATCACATCTTGTTCTTTGTTTTGTGCATACCAAGCTAATTCACATTCTTCCTTATTTTCCTTTTCTTGTTTTATTTCCCATACCTTAGTATATTCTTGTCTAGAAAATTTTGTCATGATGCTTCTGCATTCTTGAGCTATGTGTCCATAGTTATTGCATTTGTAACATTCAACTTTGTAATGTAGGGGAGAAAATAGATTGTAGTTTCTATCAACATGCCCGTGAAAGCCTCTAGTATTGTTGTTCATATGATCATCCTTGTAATTCTTGTGAGAGTTTCTACTTCTATTTCTCATATAATCATTTCTTTCATAAGCTCTGCAATATATTTCCTTGTGACCAAAATTTTTGTAAGAAAAACAATAACCTAGAAAGATATTTTGATACCTGGTTGTGAAGGTTCTTCTTGATGGAGTTTTAAACTCATTTTTATCTTTATCGAGTGAAAAACGAGTCTTTTGTTGGACATGATTTCTTTCCTTGCTTTTGTCTTCACTATGATTGGAACCTATAAGAACATTTGAATAGCTTTCATGCTTCTCTTTAACTTTATTTTTTGGTGACTTAGGGCTTGCATTTTCTTCAAGGGTCTTCTGATTGTTGTCATAACGAAGGTTTGTCTTGATGAATGGTGACCTTTGACAGTTGAGTATATTATCTAAGATTCATGTATTATTTCCAAACTCCAAGCTTCTATTCAAATGATCAATTTTTTTCTCTAGTTCATTTCTTAAGGAAACGATTTTAGCCTTTAGCTTCTCACAATTTTCTTCCTTTTCTTTCAATTCACTCGTCACCACTTCTTCTATCATATTTGCTTCTTCTAATTGAGTCTTCATGATGATAATTTTATTATTTGTTTCTTCAAGATCATTTTCCTCTTCATATATATGCAATTCCTTTTCCCGCTTTCTATTCTTTTTTTTGAGTCTATCTATTTCTTCTAAGGCACTAACAAGTTCTACTTCAAGATCCTCTTCCACTTCAATCTTAGGATTGCCTTCTCTCGAATCTATGATTTTATTTTCTAGTTCATGATACTGTGTTTCTAGGGGCATGAAGATAATGTATTCTATTTCACTATCATTGTCATCATAAGAGTTGTTGTCCTCATTGGTATATAGATTCTTCTTTTGTCTGTAGTTTTTTCCTCTATTTTCAGTCTTGCCATTCTTGTAATTTTTTTAATCTGGAATCTTCTTTTGCATACGACATTTGGCTGCAAAGTGTCCTACTTATCCACAATAAATACATTTAAAAAGAGACTTACCTTTGTACTTTCCTGATCCTCTCTTGGGATTCCTAGAAAAGTTGGATTCTTCAACATCTGATTCACTATCTGAGCCATCACTTGTTTTGTAATCTTATGTTCTTGTATTCTTTGATGTTTTGAGGGTTTCTTCCCTTTGTGTTGGATTTTCTTTTTTTTAATCTATTTTTTTATTGTCTTTATATTCCATTGTGTAAAGATATTAGAGTTTGTCCCAAATCTCTTTAGTTGATGTACACTGTCCCACTTTGAATTTCTTTGAATCTAATAAGCCACTCAAAATGGAATTCATTGCTATTGTATTGTTTTCCTTTGCAACTACATCTGTTGGTGGAGTTTTTGAGGGTGTGTAACCAATGACAACTGATTTCCAAACATCATACCCCAGTTCCTATAAATGTACCCTCATTCTTATGTTCCAAAATGTATAGTTTGTTCCATCAAACAAGGGAGCTTATTCCTTCCAATCCATGTGTGCTACAAGAATTCACCTTCCATCGGTTAGACTATTCCGAAGAAAATCGCTCTAATACCAATTGTTA
The DNA here is from genome assembly GCA_009831015.1 of Picea engelmannii. NCBI lineage: Eukaryota > Viridiplantae > Streptophyta > Pinopsida > Pinales > Pinaceae > Picea > Picea engelmannii. The sequence goes on along the minus strand of ML784873.1, from coordinate 83,623 downwards.
GCACACTTACCTAGACTAAGAGGGGGGTGAATCAATATAGGACTTCATTTTCGTCACTTACAATATTTATCAATTTATTTCTTTACCAACAATAAGCAGTTAATGATAAATATATATACAATCATACAATCCACAGTACACAAATATTTAATGTGGAAACCCAAATGGCATAAAACCACAAAACAAATATTTATAAAGTCATGTAGGCACCAACCTATTGTTACAATATTCGCATGCGCCAACTTGTAGGAGACATCAATCTCCTCAACTGAGCAACAACTCTACAATGCTTGTAGGAACCAACCTACAACTACAATATTTGCAGGCACCAACCTGCAGGAAACACCAATCCCCTTATTTGAGAACCAACTCAACAATGATCATAGGCACCAACCTACAACTGAAATATTTGCAAGAAACAACCTGCATGAGACACAAATCCCCTTAACTTATCACCAGCTCAACAATGCTTGTAGGCACCAACCTACAACTGCAATATTTGCAAGAACCAACTTGCAGGAGACACCAATCCCCTCATCTAAGAACCAAATCAACAATGCTTGTAGGAACTAACCTACAACTGGAATATTTGCAGGAACCAAGTTGCAGGAAAAACCAATCCCATTAGTTGAGAACCAACTCAGAAATATGTAGGCACCAACCTACTAGAGACACCAATATGCTCAAACTATCAACAATACCAAATCATCTCTTTACTTCAATCCTTCACCTGCATAGATTTGTTGCTCCGTCTTTGTTTTCATGACACTCTTCATCAATTCACAATCTTCCTAACTTCAGATATTCCTTTTGACCATGCACCTCCCAACAACCCTTATACGATCACATCTCTCTCTCTCTCTCTCTCTCTCTCTCTCTCTCTCTCACACACACACACACACACACACACACACATCAGAGCCTCATAGCTTCACATCCTCATATTTTCAGACTCACTCACTCCCAACTCGATTAGGGAATCATTATTTATAGAACCCATGCACCCAAAAATTCATCCATATACTAAAAATTCCCATGCTCAACAACTCGTCTCCAGATCTCTCGATTCTTCCTTAATAGTTGAGCTATACAAAAACATCTTCGAAATTGTTCTTAGTTCCCTTCTATTGGACGTGATCTTGTTCATTGGTCTTCAGTGTTGCCTGGATATCGTAACCATCGGATCTACCGGGTCCTCGGGCCCCCAGGCCTTCAAATTTGCATCCACAACATTGTTAATGTTTAAGCTATTATTAGGTTTCTTTTCAATTTACTAGATAACCATAGCATAGATATGATCACTGAGAGAAACACAATCACAAGATACACAACATTTATCTTGGGAAACCCTCATGGGAAAGAAAACCCAACAAAAACTTCCTTAATATAGATAGCCAATACAATGCCAAGACAATAAACCAAACACTAGATAATATCCTCTACTGAGCAATGTGCCTCTCTCTCTTCCTTCTTCTCCAACTGCAGCTACCAAACTTGCACACTGGATGATCGAATGAGTGAGTGAGCAAATGAGTCGTTGGCTTCCTTTATTTATACAAACTGGCAGGTGTTGAAAAGGTGTCTCTTCACTGGCATGGCTGACTTGTCTTCTTAATGGTTAAAACCACTTTAATTAGTCATGGGGGGTGACTTCTTAATTTTCATAATAAAATTAGGGTTTGACCAATCCACAAAAGGGAATTTGGTAAATTACAATGCCCGACATGATCAATCCACAAAAGGGGATTTGATCTATAAATAAATGACTCAGATAATAATAATAATAATAAGTAGAATACTCTTTGCAGTTACAATATTTCAACACTCCCCCTTAACAAGAAGGGTATTATATAGACACAACTCAATACAACATCATCAAGAGAGAGAGAGAGAGAGAGAGAGAGAGAGAGAGAGAGAGAGAGCAACAACATCAACAACATCTGGAACACTGACTGACATATTAATAAATCGTCAGAAGTTTTTCTCATCATCATCGTTCACAACATGGAGCTGGAGTAGCATCATCATTGTCGTCAACATGAGGCTAAAGTAACATCATCATCTTCTTTAGCATGAGGCTAAAGTAATATCATCAACATCTTTAGCATGAAGCTAAGGTAACATCATCATCTTCAGCATTAAAGATGAAATGACATCGTCATCATCATCTTGAGAAAGAAGCTGAAGTGGCATCATCATCATCTACATCAACATGGATTAGTATAACACTAATACATCATCATCATCAATAACAACACAAGTCTAATACAACATCAACAACAAAAATATCACAACACAAAGGTTGGAGCGTCGTCAACAACAACAACATCACAACATGAAGGCTAGAGCATCATCAACATCAACACTAGGCTGGAAATATTTAGCACTAGGCTGACATCATAGCACGAGGCTGGCATCACAACAACATCAACACAAGGCTGGAAATCTTCAACACTAGGCTACCATCACAACAACATCAGCACAAGGCTGGAAATCTTCAGCACTATGTTGGCATCACAACACAAGGTTGGCATCACAACAACATCAGCACAAGGCTGGAAATCTTCATCACTAGGCTGGCATCACAACAACATCAACACGAGGCTGGAAATATTCAGCACTAGGATGGCATCACAACAACATCAATACAAGGCTGGAAATCTTCAACACTAGGTTGGCATCCCATCACGAGGCTAGCATCACAACAACATCAACACGAGGATGGAAATATTCAGCACAAGGCTGGCATCACAACACGAGGCTGGAAATCTTCAACACTAGGCTGGCATCACTACACGATGTTGGCATCACAACATTTTGTGGTACTCTAATAGATCCAAAAGGATCTGCCCAGGAATCATAAGATTCCCTAGGATATAAAATCCTAATGGAGCTACCACTACTGATCAGGATACCATAGTATATCATACATACCACTCCCCATTTTGAGGGAGGTCCTTTCGGACTATACCAAGCTTGTCTCGAAAGTGCTCAAACTTTACATGAGATAGAGGCTTGGTCAACACATCAACAACCTGTTCATCCGTGCTAACATACTGGAGCTTTATGGCTCCTCTCTGCACCATATCACAAATGTACTGATATCGGATCTCTATGTGTTTTGACTTGTCATGGAACACATGGTTCTCTGTCATCTTTACGCAACTCTGGTTATCACATAGGATCACGATTTCTTCCATCTCCATATCGAATAGACCTGTCAACAACTTCCGAAGCCATATGGCTTCACAACTGGTGGAACATGCAACAATGTATTCTACTTCTGTCGTGTTGAGAGCAATGCTTGATTGCTTCCTACTCTACCATGAGATCATGGCTGACCCCAGACTGAAACAACATCCTAAAGTGTTATTTCTGTCAGAGACACTTCCAGCCCAATCTGAATCGGTATAACCACTCAGTACGAAGTCATGATCTCCATTATAACTGAGACCACAATCTAATGTACCCTTAAGGTACTTCATCACATGTTTTGCAGCAACCAGGTGAACACGTTTGGGCTCTACCAGAAATTGACTCAAGGTGTTCACAACAAAACATATATCTGGCATGGTGTTCGTCAGATACATCAACGACCCAATGATTTGTCTATACAGCGTAGCATCAATCAATTATGACGAAGTGTCAACTAGGATATTCAACTTTGTTTCCATGGGTGTATTCATGGATTTTCACTCCAACATATCAAATCTCTTTAGTATTTCAACTGCATACTTCTCTTGGTTAAGGAAGATCTTCTCTAGGCTCTGCCAGACCTCAAGACCTAAGAAGTAAAGCATTAGGTCTTTCATAAAACTCTGTAGCGAGATTCTTCTACAATCTGTGATGTGCTTTCCTTCATCTTGTCAAGAATACATCATCTACATATAGTAGTAACATCACTGGTTCATCATTCATAACCTTGAGATAAAGGTTAGAATCAACTTTACTCTTGGTAAAGCCCAAGCTCGTCAGGAAACTATCAATTTTTCCATACCAAGCTCTAGGAGCTTGCTTCAACACATACAGGGCTTCCTTCACCCAACATACATGAGTCTTTCTATCTTCAATCTTCAAATCAATTTTTCTCATTACATTGTACCAATCTGGTACACTTTCTCAGTTGCAACTCAATCTACACAATTATGTGCTAGCTCTATGTGCTCTCTGCAAAACACTATCTGTCTCACTTCCTGAGAGTATGTCCTCTCCTCTTTCTGCAACTGTTCCTTCTAGAACTGGGACTCTTCACCTGCAGCTGCTATGAGGCTGAGAATGATTTCTTCGTCCTCATTGTGGCTGTTGAAATTTGTGAGTAACTCCTCTTATTCTATCATGACAAAAAATTCGTCTGAAACTGACAGTGCTCAATAACCGATACTAAATGTATCTCTTCTTATTTTATGGAGGTAACACTATATTTTATTGTAGTGATGTATCCATGACCCAACTAATGTAATGCACCAACTGCCACTCAATATGGGGATTGCTCCCCCTGCATCTCATACTATATATGAATCATGGTTGTTCTGGTTGTCTTCATAAATATTGGAACTATTTATTCAATTACTGGAGTAAGTGTCTCGTCATAGTCTTCTCCCTCTTGTTGGGAGAATCCTCTAGAAACACATCAGGATTTGCACATCTGCAACATGCTTGATATGTATAGATCAGTCTTGGAAGTGAACACTTACTTCTCTTCTAGTCTCACAGAAGAATCCATATCCTAGTCTTTCTGATTGGCTTCCTTCTTTGTTACTGAAACAAGGGAATCTTCCCAGGAGATTTCATATCTCCTAGAAGTTTCTGAAGCTACGATCTAGTCTTCTCATGGCATCTGTCTCCCAGTCTTGGAAGTTGTCTTTTATCTAATCCTTTCTGAGATCAGGCTTACTCTCGATTTCTTCCAATTCTACAAGGACTTCATCATCTCTTATGAGGTATACTTGGTGTTGAATACCAAGTATAAATATGAAAAGTTGAGTTAGACTTCAAGTGAATTATGCTTCATGTCAAGGTGGCTTCATTATCTTTTGAACAATTCTACTGTGAGTTCTTGTTCTAATGTTCGGTCATCTTTGGAGCCTTCTACTCCTTACAATCAATCTCCATATGAGATACTCTGGATCTCAAAAGATAACTTCTTCTTCATCTTCTTTGGTACATTAATGTATATGGTCATGTACGTAGTTTGCTTCATGTCTCATCTAATCTGTTTCCTTCTGCAACCTTCACTATATCTTCCTTAGGGTTATCACCTGTGACCTGAGACAAGGCCAACAAAACAACAAACAAGGATAATACTCTTTTGATAATAACAAAACAATATCATGAATAATTGTCATAATAGCTCCTTTAGAGCTATCACTTGTGATATGTTTGAAACAAAGATCAAAAGTAAGAAATAAAATACGCAATGAGGTCAACACTCTTCTAGTGTTGTGATCAAGCATTCATCCATGGTAACCTGGAACCAACACAAGAGGTTTCTCCTAGAGGAGATGTTAGTTGTATCTCGTAAATGATTACATTAAGCATTTATCTCAATATACTCACATGCTACCAAGTATAATACTTTTCAAAGACTGATACCTCAACTATAGTGTTTACTTGTAATGGGGTAGTTATCAACTTTTTCATGTGCAACTTTGAATCTTATCAACTTAATTAATCAAATCTAGAACCTGTAGTTGTGTCCTTAAGAATGAGTGTGTTGCTTTTCTTCCAAGTCTCATTCACTCAAGATGACGAGTGTTTTCTTCAACCTATCTTATGTACTAAGACAATATGCTATCTTAACAGAAAGATGCGTTAGAGGATAAACTCTATGATCTCAAATTTAATCAATCTAATACTTTGACTTAAATTTTGACCAAAGGTTAGTATGATGGCCATAGCTTCAACATGCAACCTAGATCAAAATAATGTCATAACAAATAGATGCATATCAAAATAATCAAACCTGGTTTGCGTTATTACTCTGAATGCGTTGGATCTTGAGATCCTTCTGGATCTATGTCAAGAGATCACTTCTCTTGCAAATACCCTTCAACGCTTAACAATTTAAACATATGTGAGTACATACCTCTGATAGCATTTGCAGGTAGTGGCACCATTTGGTAGTAGCGGTAATAATTACCAACTCTTAAAAACTTCAAGGGAGACTACAACTGGTACTGCAGTTGATACTTCAACTGATACTGCAACTGCAATTGATTCTGAAACTGCAACTGCAACTTAGGGTTTTATGAGGAAACCCTAATTTTTCAAACTTCAAATTTTGAAATTTTGATCCAGGGGCTAGATGCACTGAGTTAAGGCACGTAAGTTGGTGCAGTCAGATTTCTGAAAATCCAAATTTTACCCCTTCAAACTTGACCAACGAAATTCTGGACTGGTACTTCTGGTACTGGTTCTAGTTTCTTGGTACCAATGAAAACTAGGGTTTCACTTTTCGAGAGTTCTATCCACTTAAAAAGTGCGTTGAAGGTGCCAAAGAGTTCCCTAGGCTAGGGCACACTTTTCTAGATGATTTTTAGGATGAAATTCCTCTTCAATAAAAAGCCCTAATTTTCTTGTACGGAAACAATGACGTTTTTCTTTATCCAGTGAAAGATGCTCTCTTCAACTTAGCTCTTATACCATGTTAATGTTTAAGCTATTATTAGGTTTCTTTTCAATTTACTAGATAACGTTAACATAGATAGGATCACTGAGAGAAACACAATCACAAGATACACACCATTTATCCTGGGAAACCCTCATTGGAAAGAAAACCCAACAAAAACTTCCTTAATATAGATAGCCAATACAATGCCAAGACAATAAACCAAACACTAGAGAATATCCTCTACTGAGAAATGTGCCTCTCTCTCTTCCTTCTTCTCCAACTGCAACTACCAAACTTGCACTCTGGATGATCAAATGAGTGAGTGAGCAAATGAGTCATTGGCTTCTTTTATTTGTACAAACTAGTAGGTGCTGAAAAGGTGTCTCTTCACTGGTAGGGCTGACTTGTCTTCTTAGTGGTTAAAACCACTTTAATTAGGACTAGGGATCGACTTCTTAATTTTCATAATACAATTAGGGTTTGACCAATCCGCAAAAGGGGGTTTCGTCAATTACAATGCCCAACATGATCAATCCACAAAAGGGGATTTGATCTATAAATAAATGACTCAAATAATAATAATAATAAGTAGAATACTCTTTGCAGTTACAATATTTCAACATTCCCCAATCCAGTATATCGAGCCATCGGGCTCACCAACCCACAAGACTTCAACCATATGCCTTTAACCTCAATTGCAAAACAGTCATCCAACTTGGTCCTGGATTAGATATCGATCGTTGATTTAGTTCTCACATAGCACAAACCTTCAACTCATAGTCACCGTCCGATCAAATCTCTGATTAGATCTTAGTCGTTGATCAGTTCTTTGGTCATCAGGACTACTCGGCTCACCGGGCCATCGGGTCCTCGAGCCTTCAACACTGCATCACTCCTTCAACCTTCCGGTATCTGATATGGAACCTTACTTCACATAACCGCGCCATTAGGTAATTGGCCCACTAGAACATCACCCCCCCGGAACTTAAACACTATAATGATCTTCCAATTGTTTGATATCCGATCTGTTGGTATGATGACATGGAAAATGATGTAATCTCCATGTGGACCTCTTCCTTGTGATGTGGATAATGTGGCGTTGATGTGGCTATGATGTCATCACTTCCTCCAGATCTTGTTTGTACACCATGACACTAGTTCATGACCCGACATGTGGCTTTGACATGGCTGCTTTATTTCTTTGTTGTGGCTCTAACATGGCATCTTCACTAGCCCACTGGGGCACTAGGTGCTTCAACACAATACCTTCACATAATTCTCGATCTAGTTATGGAACCTTTTCACTTTGTGTTACGACCACTAGGCGATCAGCCCACCGAGGCTTCAACACTAAACTATCACTCTGTTCTCCTGATCTCTCGATATGTGATATCTTAGCTGAACCACCATGATAATGTGGCAGATGAGGTGGCCTCCACATGGCACAACATACTATCTTGGTTGCAGTTATTTCAGTGGCGTGGTAGATGACATGGCATCTATGTAGCTCTTACATGATTGTTGATGTGGCATCTGAGCTGGCCCAACGGGGCATCGACCATCGGGTATCAGGCCCTTAGGACTTTAACACTGTGCATACACTCCATCCTTCTGGTATATGATATGCTGATATCGGATCACTGTGGCACCGAGCCACCGAGACCCCAGACTTTAACACTTAACCACTCCAAAATTTCAGTTAGCCGATATGGCGTGGCACTGACGTGGAATGGAACATGGTGTTGATGTGGCATTAGAGTTGTCCCACCAAGGCATTAGGTCACCGAATTATTAACACTACAATTACACTCTGCTTTCTCTCGATATTTCGATATTTGATACGTCGATATCGGATTATCGGGCGATCGGCCCCACCGGGGCACTAGGCCCTCATAACCTTTTCTAAAATATTCATTCACTTACTGAAGTTCTGATATTCGGTAGAATTTTCCCCACTGCTAAAATTTAACACCTTGTGCAGGGTTCTATGGCCCTTCCATTCACATTCAAACTACATAGCATAACCTTTTCATTATAAACCCTTTGAGAGCAAATTTTCTTCTGAATGTGGGATATATCATTATGAGTTTACCTTTCTATCTCCTTCACGAGACTCACTAATACTCATACTTCCACATGACTTGTCACCTCCTCGATATCCTTTCTTCATTTCACTTTAAACATGTACAACTTGAAATCATTTCACGCACAATCAATCATCTTGTTGTTATGGCATTGTCATTCTTGATTTAGGGTCAACACATAGATCCATGTACACATAAACTCATCACACTCTTTACTTTCTATGTCTGGTCTGATTCTATTTGGTTATGGTGGCCTTCCCCTATCTCTAACATCAATGATATTGATGACTATTACATTATTGTCTTCCTTTGGCATCAATGAAAACAATTTCAACAAACACCTTAAGGAAATCACTCACACAAACATATCAAAGATTAGTACACCAATGCTACATTACATGATTAAAACTTTCAAAGAGGGAAAAATTCGCCACTTGAGGCAATATATTAATGCTAAAGGAAAATACTTTACATATGAATCTATCACAACCGATCATCAACAAATGACCCTCCATGCTCTTTAAATATAGATCATGGGACAATCAGGTGCTAAGCCATGGATCAAATGTCGTTAGTATCAATCAAAATATGAACCATTTGATCACTTTATGTCTGGAACATAATCACGACCATCAGATTAGATAATTACAAGAGCACACTAAATAAACACACTTTACCTAAAGATACATTATACCAAGTTGAAGTTAAATCAATCCCAAGTGTCTAAATATTCTAGCACCCCCCCTTAAGAACAACTTGGGATAAGATTGAAGGATTTACAGAGGTAACACAATAGTAGAAGGAAGGAGGCATTAGAACTTATGCCCCCTTAATGAAAACTTCTTGAACACTTAACATAGATACAAGTTTGAAATTTTTTTCTTTTGTAAGAGTCTTTGTGAAAATGTATGCAACTTGATCATTTGTAGAAAAATAGAGCACTTTGAGAATGTGTTATTGAAGAATATTTTTGATGAAGTGCATCTGTATCTCAATGTGTTTTCTATGTTGATGTTGAACTAGATCTTTGTTGAGAGTGTGGTCGGATGCTACTGCTATAATCCAAACTCTAAAAGGATTTGTCGAAGCCAAAGGGCTTCTTGACTTGTATTAAATACTGCTTGATACTCTACTTTTGCTTAAGAAAGAGCAAGGGTATGTTGCTTCTTACAAGCCCAAGTGACAGGTCTGGAACCAAGACTAAAAACATAACCTACAGTAGACTTCCAATTGACATGGTCACCAACCCAATTGGAATCAGTGAAACCAACCAACAAAGGAGTCCCCCTTGAATATTAATGTATCCCAAATTGAAATGCACCCTGTATATACCAAAGTATCATTTTTTCTACTTTCAAATGGATCTCATGGGTGTTTTGATATGTCGAGCGACAAGACCAACAACAATAAAATATTGAGACATGTATGAATAAAATACAAAAGGCTACAGACTAACCAAGCTTACAAAGTGGAAGCTACTTTAGGTGTAGTACATATGAAAACAAGTTTGACTCCAAATTAGAAGGGAGATGTGATTGGTTTACAACATTCCATGTGAAATAAGCAAAGAAGGTCGCATGAATACTTAGTCCGAGAAAGGGAAATTCCTTCCTTGGTTTGCAAGTCTTGGAGGCCAAGAAAATAATGAAAAAGTCCTAAGTTTTTCATTTCAAATTTCTTCTTAAGGTTGAATTTCATACTGGTTAAAAGTTTGAGGTCACCACTAGTGAGTATATGGTCATCAATACAGAGCACAAGTATGATGAGACGATTACCTAATTTTTTGGTATATACATTGGGGTGAGAATGATATGTAGAAAATTTGGTGTAAAGAAGAAAGCTATCCATATTAGCATACCAAGCTCAAATAGATTACTTAAGGCCATGGAGAGATTTATTAAGGCAACAAAAAAGGTTGGAGTCATTTTGAATATAGGCAAGAGGTTGTTCCATGTAATATATTCTTGTATACATCCATGCAATAAGGAAGATTTAGCATCCATTTAATGGACCTCCCATTTATACGAAGCTGCAAGGACTAGAACACGATAGATAGAATTCATTTTGGCTCTAAGGGAAAAGGTTTTGGTATAGTCAATATTTTGGAATTACTTGACAAAATATTTTGGAAACTAATCAAGTATTATGTCTTTCAACATTTACATTTGATGCATACTTAGTTCTATACACCCATTTACATCTGACAAATTTTCTTCCTTGAAGAAGAGGCATAAGATCCTAAGTCTTGTTCACCATTAAGAAATACTATTCTTCATTGATTATTGCATCCCAATATGGATGGTCATAAGCTACTGCAAATGTTTATGTATCATGAGTCTCTAAAACTTGAGTCAAATGATAAGAGGTTCACTGAAACTGTGAACATGTACAATGGTGATTTGAAGGATCACTATCCACTTCTCATGTTGAATTTACCCATCTAGGAAGTTGTGGTGATGGTGCATGTTCAATAGAGTCATCTTGATGAGGGTGAGAATGTGGAGATGTATTTTCATCCTTACTATCATCATTTGAAGAAGAAGGAACAATACTAATACGAGAACTAATAGAAAAGTTGGGAGTAGAATATGGCACATTCGTTGAAGATGGCTTGCAAGTTGAAAATGCCACAAATGTCAAATTATGCACACAAATTGAGAGACCTTCATAAAACTAATGATTTCATTGGAATGAGGTTGAAGAAGTATATAACCGATGTACTATTTCTAGAGTTTAACTGTGTAGATAGTTTTGAAATGTCCAAAGTTTCGAGTGGACACTCCACCCATCATCAAGGAAAATATAAGCTGACTAATTAGAAAAGAGTGTGATCCAAGGTATAATTTAAAGGGTTGAAACACATAAGGTAGTCGTTGGAACCAAAAAATTTTAATGGCTATATTCTGGTTCCAATGACTACCTTCTGTATTTCAACACTTCAAATTCTACCTTGGAGCATACTCTTTTCCAATCAGTCAACTTACCTTGTCCTTGATGATGGATGGAGTGTCCACTCAAAACATTGGATGTTTCAAATCTATCGACATAGTTAAACTCCATAAAGATTACAAAAATTATGACAAAATATGAAAACATACACACCAAGAAGTCTATAACCATTCACATCTTCATAATATCCAACAAAAATGCACTTCTCACTCTTAGGTTGTAATGCTTTCCTTTTCTCATCAAGAATGTGAGATCATGTTTCAATATGAAGCAAACAAAAGTGGTTTACATCTGGTTTAATTTTACTCCATGCTTCTTTTGGTGTTATAGCTTTTAAAGCCTTTGGAAGTACGATTAACTATGTAATTTGCACAATTAATGGATTATGTCCAAAATGAGGACTTCATCCCTTAGATTGGATCTTATGATTTTCCATTTCTTTTAATGTGTGATTCTTTCTCTCAACAACACT
>ML784873.1:23605-37348 GCA_009831015.1 Picea engelmannii | reverse complement strand
CACACAAGTAGGTCCTTGTCATATGTCCCCTTAGAGAGAAGTATTCAGCCATTGAAGGAGGAAGATAGAGCCTAGCCTTTGCTACACTCATCTAACTTTTTCCCTTAAGCTAGTTTTGATTTTAAAGGTTAAAAGGAGGGTGATGTCCTAGGCTTAGGTTATCTACACCTAGGGTCGTCCATCTTTTAGGGTTTAGTGATAGAGCCTTGTCTTTACAACACTCTCCCTCATTAAATCCTTTTGTTTTAACCCTTTTCTTATGCTAGCCGTTTGCCAAGTTTGACCTAAAGAAGGAGGAAAGAGCACAAGGCCTTGCTTAAGCAACACCGGAGTGAGCCTCTTTCCCCTAGGGTTTTGATTCTAGGGCCCTGCCATTGCAACACTCTAGAACCTTTCCCTCTTGTCTTTAGCCTGTTTACCCTTCAATCTTGTGTCCTCTCCTTTATTGACTCCATATACCCTTAGGTACTGATCTTAGGCACACAACGTTGAGGTCATAGTGTCCAAAACCACTCTCAAAAATTTGAATTTTGAAACCCTAACTAACAAACTAACCTAGATAAGGCTAACGTCACCCTTGAATAATCCATCTTGACGCAGCCATTTTTAATGATAAGCAATTGGATGATTATCTAAATCATTTATTGAGTAAAGTGTTGGTCGGATACATTGTTGGCTTGATCATCTTGATAGTTATTAATGAATTGATTCTTTTTCCATAGCTAATTGATAAAACGTTGACCTCATTGATATCTATTGTGTTTACAATGCTCATTAATTGATAGCAGAAAGTCATTGAAGTACTAACCCATTGAGTTATAGCCTGCATATATATTGTATTATTGTTGTCTTGCTCTAGGCAGGTGTTTTCATTTGGGCATACACTTCTTTATTGGTTGATTAGCCAGAATGTCTGACCTTGGTGGTACCCTGTGAGAGGGAAACTTTAATCTTGACTTTATACCTTTGCCTCTTCAAAACCCCAGGTTACCGGGGACGTCTCCCCTGGGTTAACCTCCATAAATAGAAAGAACCTCCCCATTGAGGTGACATTGGGTGGGGAAGGTTCCTGTTACGCCAGTTTGGCCTCTATTCTTTAGCCTTTGACCTAAACTATAAACTGTGCGATAACAAAGACAATATTCAAAAACAGGTAGACAATAAAATAGTAGGGTTGGAGAATAAGTTGAAGAAAATGGAGGTTAGATTACAAGAAGTGAAAAAACAAAGCCAAGAAAAGAAATGATCAACCCAAGAATGAGAGGTCAATAATTTAAAAAATCTTAATTTGAGGAACAAGATAAAAAAGCTACAAGAAAAACTAAATAACAGTTTGTCTTAAATATGTTTGAAAGGTAAATTAGATATCATACCATAAGCATAAAAATAACAAAAGAGCCTTGAGCCTCTTAATTTTTGGTTTGAAAGAAAAGAAAGATGATGACACACTAACACTAGTTAACGACGAACTACAAAATAAACTACAAATTGATAGAAACAAAGAGGTTGGGCAAAATAATTGAGCATAAAGATAGACTAAATTGTGTTAAGGTAAGCTCTAGTAACCATAAATATGACATATCTCAGAGTTTAAAAGGTTAAGGAATATTTATAAATGAAGACATATTTCTAGAAGACCAAGCTACATTAAGGAAGTTCAAAACCTAAAATAAGCCTAGAAGGAAGGAAGGAAAATAAACAATAATTAGGAATAGAAAAATGTAATGTCCCCCACCTCTTGATGAAGAGGTCTGGGAAGACTTAGTGGTCTAGACATCCCCACTAGACCATAGTCTCATACAACACAGGGAAAGGTCAGCTAACTCAATGTTATATTTTGAAGTTGACTTGGAAAAAGGTAAAATGGGTAAAAGAAGTAACTCAATGAAGGAATAGAGCATTGGAGGTTGAGTTAGGAGTTGACCCTAGGGGTTATATTAACTCAACAGAGAAACATAAAAGAATTATAAAGGAAATCCTAAGGCGCACCTCTCATTCACCTTGGATATTATTGCATTTGGCTATTGGGCTCTTGAGCACACATTTTTTAGGGTTTTGAGATTACAAACCCTAGAGAACAACTCAGTGGTGAAAGATGCCACTCACCTTGTTCCAAGCTTGGTCTCGGGGATGAAACACTCCACCCACACCATTCTATCATCTTCACAGGTTCCATCATCGATCCAGGAGGGCAACAGGCCGTACCCTTTGGGGGTTTTCCAGCAGGGGCGCATCATTTCATGAAGAGAAATTCGATCCAGCATTGTGACAGGGTTTATTGACATTCTAGCATCCGGGTATTGTTTGCAGGGCCTTGTTCATTAATCTTGGAGTATTTTTGGAGTGTTGCTTCGGCTAGATATGTATTTACAGCTTTGGGATGTCTTTGAGAGAAGGAGGGCGCAACTGTGATTCAGATCTACTCATTCTGTAGGGGTTATACCTCAGATCTGATCTTGAGACTTCTCCTAGTGGCTTGTGGCAGCCCGATCTACCTTTCCAAAGAGTTTCAGTGTATTTGGAGACTTATTCCATCAAGGTCGAATTATTGAGCTTGAAAATATTCCGGAGGGCGCGATCTTGATTAGGGTTTCATTAGTTTGGAGGGGGAATACTTGGCATTTGGACTTTATACTTTAGGGAGGGATTTCCCTTTCCCTGATCTATCTTTTGGTGAAGTTTGGCATCATTTGGAGAGCTCCTTCAGCTGGGCCGAAACCTTGGCCTTCTCATCCATCCAGCAGGACGTGCCAGCAGCTAGGGGGTTTGGACGTGACCCTAACTCTTATTGTATTTGGTCTTCATCACACATTCAACCCTTGGAGGATTATTTTGTATTGCTGAGAGCATTTTCTAGCAGCTCATATCTTCTATCTTGGAGCCATCTGATGTTATTCTAGATCTGCTCCCATATTGTATTAGCTTCTTTCTTTTCATAATAATAAGGACAGATCTATGCTTTTAGAGTTCCATATCTTGTGTACTGATTTGATCTTACATTTGTATTGAGTATATCTTCATGATTTGTGTTGAATAACTGAATATAATCCTAAGGCCGAAATTTGAGAGGCCAACCTGCACATATAAACAGTCAAACAATTAATTCAGTGGTTAGTTAGTGTTCCAAGAAAAAAAATTGGCTTGGGAACATTACAGTGGTATTAGAGCTCTAATCCTCCCATCCTGTGAGGATTAGTGCATGGAAAAATTCAGTGGCATTTATATGGGCCGAAGGAAGAAACAAACAAGTGAGACAAAAGCCGAGATGGAAGGTTTAGGTGATGACATTTAGCCACAAGGCTTGGCAATCTTAGCATAGGAGTTTCGTAAGTCCATAAACTAGACATAAAGTAAATTGGTCAACCACTTACAAGAGAACCAAGAGGCAAATCGTAGGGGGCAGGCTGAAATATCTGAGACCTTGAGGAAGGTAGATGAAAACCAGACAAGGATAACATCGTTGTTGATGGAACTGAGTCACAAGGGGAAAGGTCCAAAGGCGTATGACAACAGGGAAACGAGTGGATCTCATGGAGGGAACATGTATCATCGAGAGCATATCCCATATCATCATTATGAGGGAAGCTATGTAGGGGGAGCACCACATGGGAGAACAGGTAGCAAGGCTACTCCTAGACCGTACTTTCCCACATTCACAGATGAACCCACACAACTTGAACCCATAGATGATTTTGTTGATCAGTTTGAGTAATGTTCCAGGGAGTACAACCAGTTGAGTTTGACAGTTCAGAGGTAGATGACCCTAGATCAGTACTGTCAAATCAAATTCAGAAACAAACCTAGGCCGCACCACAGGAGAAACTATGAGTTTGAGCACAGGGCTGGGAAGATGGGGATTCCCTACTTTGATGGATCGACCAAAATGACTGCACAAGCGTGGGTACATAAACTAGACACTTATCTGCAGATTAACCCCATGAGGGATATGGAAGCCATCAAGTTTTCCACCATGTACTTGGATGGAAAAGCTCATTATTGGTGGTATCATGGATTGACCAAACTTGGCCACAATCAGATAGTGGCATACACAGAGTTTACTCAGAGACTCATTGACAGGTGTGACCAGGGGGATCCTGAGCTACATTTCCGAGAGCTCACACAACTCAGACAGACAGGAGCACCAGAGGTGTACATTGAGGAATTCCAGAGGCTAGCAATCATGGTGCAGGTCATGCCACAGTCCAGACTCATGATGCTCTTTACTGAGGGGTTGATGGAACCTTGAAGGGTTGGGTGAAGGCTTTTAAGCCTACCAACCTACATTATGCTATCTAGAGGACGAGAGATTTAGGGCTAGCTACAAAGCCAAAATTTGTGCCTAGACCACCTCTTAGCACCGAAGGCAGAGACCAAAGACCTCCAATGAACCCAGGAGGGCGAGACCCAAGGGGGTTTGATAGGGGGAGAGGTAGGATGGACGAGAATACTCGAAGAGAACTAAGGAGGAAGCAACTATACTACACATGAAAAGAGCCATGGAACCCATCCTACAAATGCATGGGTCGTGGCCAAGTTCATTACATAGAGGTGACATCAGACAATGAAGAGGATGAAGATTTCGGCCACATCCAGAACAAAGAGGCAGACACCACCACCAAAACTGTAGAGGAGGAGGCTACAGGTCATGACAGTATGACAGAGGAGAGAGCTACTTTGACATCCATCAGTGGGGTGCCCAAGTACAACACCTTTAGGGTGAGAGGAGTCTTGCAGGGGCATAAGGTGTCAATGTTGATTTGTGGGGGAGCCTCCCACAACTTCATTGACTCGACATTGCTACAGAGGAGGCATATACCCACGGTTGAGTTTGAAGGATTCAAGGTGGAGTTAGAAGGAGGAAGCACCATGCCATGTAACAGGTACATTATGGGGATGAATCTTACATTGGGCAGGCATGACTTAGTGCAGGATGTTTATGTGATGGACCTTTCGAACACAAACATAATCCTCGGGGTACAATGGCTTAGTACATTGGGGCCTATCACCACGAACTACAATACCATGGAGATGTCTTTCACAGAGGAGAGTGGAAGAAAGGTAGTCCTCTAAGGCATGACAGGTAACTCAGCCAAGGTGGTCACGGCTAAGAGGATGGAGGCCATTTTCAGGAGAGAAGAAATCGTGTATGCTGTTGAGTGCAAGATTTCGGCATGTGTGGAAAAAAAGGGGAAGATTCACTACACACCAGAGATTCTCAAGATCATTGACAAACACAACAAGGTGTTTGAACCTATTCCACCAGGTGTGCCACTAGATAGGGGATTTGAGCACATCATTGAGTTGGAGGAAGGAGAAAAGCTAGTCATCAACATGCCTTACAAACACCCAAAGAAATACAAGGACGAAATAGAAAAGGCAATCAAAGAGCTCTTGGATATGGGGCACATCAGACCAATTTCCAGCCCTTTTGCTTCTTCAGTGGTGTTGGTAAAAAAGAAGGATGGAACCATGCGCATGTGCATTGACTTTAGGGAACTAAACAAGAAGAAAATCAAAAACATGTATCCCATTCCTAGG
This sequence comes from Picea engelmannii, assembly GCA_009831015.1. Lineage (NCBI taxonomy): Eukaryota > Viridiplantae > Streptophyta > Pinopsida > Pinales > Pinaceae > Picea > Picea engelmannii. Next base: position 31,810 of record ML784873.1, on the reverse strand, counting down.
ATTGATGAGCTACTGGATGTGCTCCATGGGGCTGTTTATTTCACCAAGATTGACCTGCGCTCTGGTTACCATCAAATCAAAATGAGGGAGGAGGACATCCCAAAAAATGCTTTTAGGTGTCACTACGACCACTATGAGTTCTTAGTGATGCCATTTGGTTTAACCAATGCCCCAACCACGTTCCAGTCATGTATGAACCATGTCTTCAACAAACAATTAAGGAAGCATCTCCTTGTATTCTTTGATGACTTGCTGATCTATAGCAAGATGTGGGAGGAGAACCTTCAACATGTGGACCAGATCTTGACTATCATGGAGGATCAATCATTGTATGCCAAGGAGTCCAAATGTGAATTTGGAATGACAAAGGTCCTCTACTTGGGACATATTATTGGAGTTAAAGGAGTACAGGTACATTAGGAGAAGATTCATGCCATAGTGGAGTGGCCTACACCTAAAACCCTTACAGAGTTGAGGGGATTTCTAGGCATTTGCACTTATTACATGAAATTCGTCAAAGGGTTCTCGCAACTTTGTGCACCTTTGACTGATTTGACCAAAAAGGGAGATTTCAAATGGAGTGAGGAAGCCCAATTTACATTTTACAAGATGAAAAAAGTGATGAGCACATGCCCAGTTTTAGCCTTACCAGATTTCGACCAACCTTTCACCTTGGAGTGTGATGCCTCCGGAGAAGGCATTGGGGCCGTATTGATGCAAAATAGGCACCCTCTTGCCTATGAAAGCCGAAAACTCAAGGGACATGAGTTATTTTACACCATCTATGACAAGGAGATGCTGGCCATCATGCACGCTTTGGCCAAATTCAAACAATACTTGGTCGGTGCTAGATTTGTGGTGAAATCAGATCACAACATTCTTAAGTACTTCTTGGAGCAGAAGGACTTAAATGAGAGGCAACAGAAGTGGGTCAGCAAGATCCAGGCCTATGACTTTGACATTGAATTCGTCAAAGGGAAAAACAACATGGTGGAAGATGCATTATCCAGAAGGCCATCAATCTATGCCATGACAGATGTATCAGTTGATTGAAAGGACCTCCTTGTGATGGAATACTCAAAAAATCAGTTCGCTTGTCAGGTGGTGGATGGGAAAATACAGGATGATAAATTCAGGGTCATTGATGACATCATCTATTACAAGGGCCAGATATTTTTGGTTCCTGAATCGACCTTCAAGGCCAAGGTATTACAGGCATGTCATGACTCACCGATGGCAGGGCACCAAGGGATTGTCAAGACATACAGGCAAGTAAGGGAGAGGTTCTCATGGAAGGGCCTCAAAGAGGATGTGATGAATCATGTCAAGGAGTGTACTACTTGTCAGGAGAATAAGGATGAGCACACTCACCCAGTAGGATTGCTGCAACCATTACCCATCCCAGAGCACAAATGGGAGAGCATCTCCATGGACTTATCACAGGGTTTCCAAGGGCACAAGGTAAGGATTGCATTTTCGTAGTGGTGGACAGATTGACGAAATTTGCACACTTCTTCTCCATTGCTACAAACTTCAGTGCAACACAGGTGGCCGAATTATTTTTCAGAGAGATCTTCAGACTACATGGTCTACCCAAAACCATTGTGAGTGATAGGGACATTCAATTTATGAGTACGTTCCGGCAGGATTTATTCAGGCTGGTTGGTACGACCTTGACCCCTAGTACTAGTTACCATCCTCAGACTGACGGGCAGACCGAAATAGTCAACAAATGGGTGGAAGGCTATCTCAAGAATTATGTAGCAGGGAAGAAAAAGGCATGGGTTCGATGGCTACACTTGGGGGAGTATTGTTACAATACCACCCATCACATGTCCATAGGCATGACCCCATTCAGGGCGTTGTACATTTATGACCCACTCTCCTTTGTAGAGAATTATTTTGGTGATAGCAGAGCCTCGATGGTACAGGATTGGGTACAACAAAGTCGGGACATCCTCAGAGAGTTGAAGATAGGGCACAAAATCAACAGAAGGTCCAAGAAGACAAACAAAGGGTAGAGCGTACTTTTGAGGTTGGTGACTTAGTCTACCTAAGGCTCCAACCATACAGACATGCTTCTATTAAAAGAAGTGGAGCATAAAATCTCCAATCCCGTTTCTTTGGGCCCTACAGGATCAACAGAAAGGTAGGGGTTGTAGCTTATGAGTTGGAGCTCCCACATGGTAGCAGGATACACAACGTTTTCCACGTATCCTTCCCGAAGAGCGCCATCGGCCAACACATCACCCCACTGGAGGTGTTGCCACCTCTAGATGAAGAGGGACAACTGGTTCTGGTACTGGAGGCGATATTGGAGGTTCGGGAGAAGAAACTCCGGAGGAGAAGCATCAAAGAATACTTAATCAAATGGAAGGACTTGCCCATTGAGGATGCCACATGGGAGAATGAACAGGTGATAAGGGAGACAGGTTCAGAATTGCTTGTGGACAAGCAATTTCTAGTAGGGGAGACTATAATGTCCCACACCTCTTGATGAAGAGGTATGGGAAGACTTAGTGGTCTAGACATCACCACTAGACCATAGTCTCATACAACACGGGGAAAGGTAAGCTAACTCAATGTTATATTTTGAAGTTGACTTGGAAAAAGGTAAAAAGGGTAAAAGAAATAACTCAATGAATGAATAGAGCGTTGGAGGTTGAGTTAGGAGTTGACCCTAGGGGTTAACTTAATTCAACAGAGAAACAAAAAAAAAGTATAAAGGAAAGCCTAGGGCGCACCTCTCATTCACCTTGGATATTATTGCATTTGGCTATTGGGCTCTTGAGCACACAGTTTTGAGGGTTTTGAGATTACAAACCCTAGAGAACAACTAAGTGGTGAAAGATTCCACTCACCTTGTTCCAAGATTGGTCTCGGGGATGAAACACTCCACCCACACCATTCTATCATCTTCACAGGTTCTATCATTGATCGAGGAGGGCAGCAGGCCGTACCCTTTGGGGGTTTTCCAGCAGGGGCACATCATTTCATGAAGAGAAGTTCAATCTAGCATTGTGACAGGTTTTATTGACATTCTAACATCTGGGTATTGTTTGCAGGGCCTTGTTCATCAATCTTGGAGTATTTTTGGAGAGTTGCTTCGGCTAGACATTTATTTATAGCTTTGGGACGTCCTTGAGAGAAGGAGAGCGCAACTGTGATTCAGATCTACTCATTTTGGAGGGGTTATACCTCATATATGATCTTGAGACTTCTCCTAGTGGCTTGTGGCAGCCCGATCTACCTTTTTGGAGAGTTTCAATGTATTTGGAGACTTATTCCATCAGGGTCGAATTATTGAGCTTGACAGTCTTCAGGAGGGCGCAGTCTTGATTAGGGTTTCAACAGTTTGGAGGGGGAAGACTTGGCATTTGGACTTCATACTTCAGGAAGGGATTTCCCTTGCCCCGATCTATCTTTTGGTGAAGTTTGGCATCATTTGGAGAGATCCTTTAGCTGGGTCGAAACCTTGGCCTTCTCATCCATCCAGCAGGACGTGTCAGCAGCTAGGGGGGTTGGACGTGACCCTAGCTCTTATTGTATTTAGTCTTCATCACACATTCAACCCTTGGAGGCTTAGTTTGTATTGCCGGGAGAATTTTGTAGCAGCTCATATCTTCTATCTTGGAGCCATCTGATGTTATTCCAGATCTGCTCCCATATTGTATCAGGTTCTTGCTTTTCATAATAATAAGGGCATATCTATGCTTTTGGAGTTCCATATCTGTGCTGAATAACTGAATATAACCCTACGACCGGAATTTGAGAGGCCAACCTGCACATATAAACAATCAAACAGTTAATTCAGTGGTTAGTTAGTGTTCCAAGCAAAAAAATTGGCTTGGGAACATTACAAAGAACTATTAGTAGGGAAGAAGACCAAAAAGATAATAATGAATAGGAATTTGGGACACTTTAGATTCTCTCTTGGAACTATCATGTCTTTTTGTGGAGCAAAGGGGCCATGTGAAGTTCGATCCCAAGTGAAATCGAAATTATGTTGTTTGTTGAAACTTGGAAGTATGAAGAATCTAAGATCCCTAAAAAAAATGATTTATCTTATGGTCGGTATGGAACAAGAGATCCTACTACAAAAGAATTGAAGACATAGTGAACATTTTCCTTCACATTAGGCTTCATAAGAAAGACTCTTTTAATCACTACATGTGGGTGGAGATTTCAAATATAAAAACTAAGAAAATTTATATATCAATATGTTACTTTGTGCTTATTAATACTGATAAAAAAAACAATATAAATACAATTTCTCTATACAATAGTTTAGAACATGATATTTATACTATATCATTTTGTTAAAAAACTTTATATTAAAACAATAACTAATCATTTTGTTATTTTAGATAATGATGATAACCCTTAGATAAAAATCTTATTTTAACTCAAAAATTGAATACTAGACTCAATCAATCTATCAATTAAAGTAATTCCTTAAATCTAATAAATTTTAAATTTTAAATTTTTTCACTTAGCAAAAATGAAAATTACTTATTCTATGACTCTTAAAATCTATCAAGATAAACAATAATATCATCTCCAAAATTATATATAAAAAATTTCAAAATAAATAAAAGCATGCACATTAAACTTAAATTTCATATGTGATTTTTTAAAATACTTAAAATTTGAATTTGTCTTATTCCTGAAGTTGACAAACTCTTTAGCCCTCATTAATGCAATTAAATGTCCTGTAAAGAGAGAAAAAAGATCATAAATGCAATTAAATGTCAAAGGGAATACAAATATTTATGAGGGCGATCAATGCCACGTGGCCAAAAACGCCCTGCGTCGTTGCTTCATTGGTTGGCAGTAAATAATAAATAATAACTGTGAGCATTTGATTGAAGACAATAATCTTACTTTAACTGTAGTCAGGAAAGCCAGATTCCAAATCCACGTCAGACAACTGACCCGCGCTCAGTCGCCGACCACACGAATTTCGAATCCCCGCGTGGCAAATAATCATATACGTACGGTAAAATACGTATTCGTATAATGCCACAAAAAGACTCTTCGTACAACATACGGATTCGAGAGAGACGTAGACGTGTAGAATACTACAAAAAAAAAATGAGAATCTTTGAGATAAATTGCTGTGGAACGGTTTGAAACTCCTGCGCTATCGAATGTGTCGAGTGTGCCAATAGAAGTTGCCTGCCCTCTGTTTGATAAAATTCCTCTGTGAAAAATCGCTCGCCTATCCACACGTCTGTCCTCTCCTTCTCAAAAATCCCGGTATCCACGATTTTTTTGGTGCCCAATTTTGTCTAAACAATGACTATCGTGGCCTCGCCGGAGAGGAGATCCCGGAAGCATAAGCCTTTGGTGAGTGAAAGCAGTCCGCTGCTGCCCGAGAAGCACCAGGACGGCGAAGATTGTGTGCACGAAGGATTCAATGCCGCCTCGTTCTCCGGCGCGGTGTTCAATCTGTCGACTACGGTGGTGGGAGCGGGGATTATGGCTCTGCCTGCTACTATGAAGGTCTTGGGATTGGTCCTCGGGATTCTGCTCATTATCTTCGTTGGCTTGTTGACGGATGCTTCAATTGACATTCTCTTAAGGTTTAGCAGAGCCGGGGCAGCGGCTTCCTATGGCGGCGTCATGGGAGATGCCTTTGGGAGAATTGGGAAGATGCTGTTGCAGATCTGTGTTATTATTAGCAACTTGGGCATTCTTATTGTCTACATGATTATCATAGGTATTTATCTCCCCTAATTCAGGAAATTATGTTGGTTTATTTTTGAACTGGCTTCCTTTTATCAGGATAAGGTTAACGCGCCTGGATTTAACTTTACCTGGAGGCTGGAACCATTAGTACCATTCATTTTGGATGTCTTTGACTAATCAGCCGGTAGTGGGGATTTGCACGGGACACCAATCATTATGTTTTGGGCTAGCACACATCCATAAGAAATAGAATGTCATTTGGTTGACCAGAAACCTGGTGGGACTTTATTAGCTACTTGCTTTCACCAGGCTTATATTAGCTATCTGCATTCACTGACCTGGCAAGCCATCGTTGAACCATTATGTTGTTTTCATTTGGGTAAATTGGATTTTGGGATGTTGTTTTCATTCTAGTTAATTGGAGCTTTTTTTGAGGATGTTGTGTACTGCCAAAATGTTATAGTTGATATCCTAAACTGCATTTTGATAACAGATTTTGTATGTGAGAAAATTGTGTCATTACAAAGTGCTGGGAAATATCCGTTTACGACTATAGGAGATTGAGGGCTTAAAGTGCCAAGCAAGAATGTATTCTAGTCGAGCTGCTGAGATTTCGGGCTTCATGTTTTGAAGAATCCCATCCCCAAATGGCTTCCTCTCTATGTAAAATTGACTGGGTTACATTGTGATTCTATGGGATTGGTGCAGACCTCCCACGCAATGTCCGCCCCTAATGAGTATGGAGTTATTTTTGAGCCCTGTTCTTCACCATCTCAAAATGGAATAGTACTGCCAACGGGTAGGTAATAGGCAAACTCCACATCCTCTGATTTCTCAATACAACATTTCCCTTGACTCCTATGTTAATTGGTCAAGATCTTTGCAATGCATCAGAGGACCCTGGGGTTAAAATATCGCAAGAGACCACAACGGTGCCAAGACAGAGCCTGACAGTAATATCTGCAGAAAGGATCAACATTCTTTCCTGGCAAGGCGTTCCCGCAGTATCTGGATACCTGCCTGAAACTTGGGAGAGTTGGAGACAGATTTAGTGATGTTCACTGTATCAAGTACAAAAACTGAGCCACTTTTCGTTTAGTTGCACTTGCATGCTAGCTGAGATGGGGAACTCTTTGGTTTGTTTACTGGATAAAGTTCTGAAACCGAGTGATTTTTCAGTCCTCATGAGTTGAAAAAGTCTTTTAATTTGTTTACAGGGTCTAGTACTCAGAACAAATTTTTTATTTCTCCTCTGCAATTTGTTTCCTGCTTACGATGGGTATTGAAAAAACCTCAATCCCGTTGTTGATAAAAAACGGATCATAATCAGTATATTTTGTTGAGGAGACCAGTCTGTATATTTATCACTGCCTTTATTCAGTGATATTTCCCGAGTTGAACCGTGGTAAATATGTGAAAGTCCCTTGCTTTAATAACTGAATCAAGTGTTTGAACTTGGGTGTGTTTCTGTTCATCTGACTTTTAGATCATAATTGCATCATGTTTAATGCTTTGGAGATAGAGAAAGAGCCCTGTACCTCGTGAAGAATTTAACTATTTGCGAGCATTGGTTTCTAAGCATTCCGTTGATATTTATTTGGAGGAGGCTTTAAGTTTACTGGCTCCTATTAGAAAGGATCCAAGATAAGATGAATTGACAAGTAATTCAGCGTAAACATTGTGGGTTATGCATTTTAGATTGCAGGTTGAATTAGTTCAGTTTTGAGGGTAAATCCAAGTATAAATAGTCTCCTGGGAATATTTAAGCATGTATGTTACAGCTGCAGTGTTTTAGAAGTACTGCTTGAATTGAAACTTCAATCCAGTTATTGCATTGTGAGCAGTTTAGAATGCTGAAACACTAACAACTTTTTTCTGTTTAACAAAGTTGAAGTGTTTTATGAGGCATACATGGCTTGACTGGCCTCATGGGTGTCCCTTTTTTCTCAGATTCCTTTCATACTTATTTGAATGGCCAATTAACTGGAGCAGTGGCTCTTTTATATTACTTAGGGTATGATTCCCATCTTATAGGGCTTGGAAATAGAAATCTCTATGTCTCATGGAGGTGTTTTTTGATTTGGGCAGGCGATGTGCTATCTGGAACATCATCAAATGGCCTGCATCATGCTGGTATACTTGAAGAATGGTTTGGATTTCATTGGTGGAATGGACGTGTTCAGACCCTACTTCTCACCACAGTCCTTATTTTGGCTCCGTTGGTGTCTTTCAAGAAACTTGGTAAGTGTGCCTTGATAAATTTGATAAGGATGTTTTAGCACTGTAATTTTCAGATATGTCATAATTCATTTGTGCTTTTTCACAGCTATCGTGCATTTAAATGTCTAGAAACTAATGTAATCGTATGATGGGATTCGACATATCTTAGGAATGTCACATACTGATCGCACCTAGTCCATTTGTCTAAATTTTCATGTTGCCCTGTTGGAAATGACAAATACTATCAAGGATGTGGATCTTGGTCATTCTTTTAAGAAAATGTGTTTCCTCCTT
>ML784872.1:899377-909875 GCA_009831015.1 Picea engelmannii | reverse complement strand
AATTTATATTGATTATATTATTTTGTTTTATATAATGATAATTATATTTCTACTTGAAATTTATGGAGATAAATTGTGTAAATGATTTTGAAACATCTAAATTTTCAGGTAAACACTCCACCCATCATCAAGGAAAAATAAACCGAAAATATTAGACAAGAGTGATAAGTTAAATATTTATATGGTAAATATAAGAGGATAAACATTATAAAAAGAAGAATTTATTGTTAATAAGAATAAAATAATAATAAAATAACCATTGTGAATATGGGGAAGTGTTGGCACCCAAAGTTTTGGGATAAGGATTGTGTGCAGACACAAACAAACTTGTGCACACACTATAGTTTTGTGCACACACCAACAACTACATAGTGGATTATATGAGGCATGCATGCCAATCTAAGTTCTAATATGTGCGCTAGTTTGAGGTTTACTATGCATGCATAAATCAAGAAGATACTTCATGCATGTTGGAATCAAGAAAAAAATCTTCTTGAAATCTTCCCGAATGATTACTTCAGGCAGGATAGGAGATTGTGGAGTAGTTAAGGGACGATCTAGAAAGGTAGCTAAGTCTTCCATGACTCCAAAAAGGCTATGCAGACTGCATAAGGGTGGAAGAATCATGCATGGCTCGAAGTCAACACAGAGAGTGAAGAAAAACTAAAAGTGACAGAGAGTCAAAGAAGAGGAGTAAACAAAAGGGAGTAACAATAACAGAGAAGGGCTTGATTAGTCAGTTGTTAATTCTTGTTGTAGAGATCGTTATTATTGTGGTCGGTGTTTTTGGGTTATTTGTGAGCTCTCTCAGTTGAGAGACAGGTATGGCTATGTTTTTTAAAGAGTCTAGTCATGAGTATTGTTTTGTAATGAATGCATATTCTGAGAGAAATCCCATGGCACCATGTAATGAACTACTATGATAATGTATGAGAGAAAAAGGAGATGTTTTTTATAATTAATGAGTCTCTTGTTATTTGTATGTGTCTGGTTGAATGAATATAATAAAATATGCAGTGACTCTTGTCCTTTGATGTGTTCATCATGTGTTAGATGAATGTATGTGTTTCTATTACATGTTGTTGGTATTTAAACATATTAAAATGGAATGCATGAATGCCAACCTAAATGGATTCCATGTGTAATTAAACTTTCATAACCAACACAAGAACAAATGGTCTCTGTGATTCTTATTGTGTCTTGGGTGAGACCTTCTTCAGTCTTTGGATAAGTATTGATATGTTGACACCCTGGGATTTTGTTGGTCAAATATTGACAAACCCTAGGTCATCAACCCCCCAACGTTAAGAAGGATGCAAAAAATTGAGTCAACAAATGGTTCTATTGCCGATTCACATGGATCCTGATAGGATGTCCGAGTAGACTCCCGTAGAGATGGGGGGGGGGATGAAAAGAAGGGGAAAAAGAGAGAGAGGAGGTGGATTCACTTAGGAGGATCCAAAATTTTTTGAGATGATGTGATGAAAATAATGGACCCAGAAGATAAGAGAAGAGAAAGAGTTGAAAGATACACAAGAAGAGTTGAGCTAAGAAGGAAACCATAACACATGAGCAAAAATATTATAGGGAGGGGTGAGAGGTGAGGGGTCAAGCCCATAATGAAGAGGAAGGATAATACACCAGGAAGAAGTGTGGGAGAGTGTGATGTGTTAGAGAGGAGCACAAATGAATACATGTTGGTGAAGAGGTGCAACGTTAGGAGTAGGGTAATCAATGGAGATACTAGAATTAATGGTATTAGGGGCCAAGAAGACAAAGTCCACCCCTTGGTTGTTGCGATATGTTAGAACTTTAGAGGAAGATGAGAAACATAGGTAGGAGAGGATGGTGAAGGTCCCCATAGAGGAGGGGAAGAGGAGTTATCAATAGTGGATGGTATTGAGTGACTACAGGTAGGAAACTCTCTGGGTTCCCTCACAAGAAATTTTGGAAGAAAATGGAGAATGCTTGACAATTGGAGTAGAAGCGAAAGTAGGAGAAGAAAGAGGATAAGATACGAGTGAAGAATATGAATAATTAAAAAATACTTCGCAAGGAAGAGTATCCATAACAAGATACCCGACACGAAGCAATTATTTAGGAGGATACAGTATGAGATTGAGGATGGTGAATTAGGATAGAATTTTGAGGCTACCCATGTTCCATGGGATGGGTAAGGATGATGCAGAGAAACATTGGTTTACATGTGAGATGATATGGTCTGTGAAGAGGATTATAGATGAAATATCAAAGATTTCACTTCTATATGCCACTTTTAGGGACAGATCCTTGATGTAGTACATGAAGTACAAGGCCACTGCACTAGTGGGATAGACAAGATCCCTGACATAGATCAAGAGATATATTATTAAGGAATTCTAGAAGACTAAGTTAGAATATTAATGAATTACAAAAATTAAGGAGATCAAGAAGCAACTAGGATAAACCATGTAGGATTATGACCAATGGTTCAATATATTGTTAGACTGTCTGGCATTCTAGATCTAGGATGTGAAACATAAAGAATGGTTCATTGTAGGGTTACTTCCCCATATCTTAGTTGTAGTTATCCAAAAGAAGGTGATAACTAAATTAGAGGTGGTGGACATTGTGATGTGCCTGGAGCATACACAAGGGGGAGGAGAAACATGTGTAGGTTTGGCATAGGTGCAGTCCCAGATTTCCATCAAGATGATGTAGTTGTAGGATATGGAAAAAGAAAATGTGGTGCGTGAGAACATATGATGTAATGCATGTCAATCAGAGGTTCACCATAGATATTTGTTTCTTATGTTGGGAAATTATATGGAGACAGGTTCGTTGAATCCATTTCCGACCGAGCCTCAGATAGAATGGTGCGATATTTGTAGACAATGGGGACATATAAAACCTCATTGACCAATACTGGAGAAATACTAGAAGACACATCATACTCCATTATGTGAATTATATAAATGCATAGGGAATGATGTGAACATTTGTCAGTCACTTCAGTTGCTACAATACCACACCCATGATGTATTTCGAATTCAAGAGGAGCAGAAGGGTGGTGAGCATGGTGGTGCTAAGAGAGGTGGATATCAAGGAGGTGCAAGAGGTGGATATGAATGAGGCCAAGGATGAGGATATGTAGGAGGTGGAGGAAGATCCCCCACTTTTTTTAACTATGGTGAGATAGTTCATTTGTTGATATTTTTTACCAAATTGAGCACTCTCTGTGGGTATTGGTATAGTCTTGAGCATGTCATAGAGGACTATCCCAACTTACTGAAGAAGTGGGAAGAGAATAAGGAACACTACAAAATGGTGACTATAGAGCTGCGTGGGAACTAAAATAAGGATGAGGGAGTTTATGTGTGTCTGATAAACTAAGGATGATCAAAGGAAGGAATGGAATTTGGGCATGGAGAAATATCGGGTCAAAGACCAAAGGGGAAGATAATAAAGGCAGTGTATCCCCCTCCTAAGTTTTATGATATCCAACAAAAGTAGTCTCTACATGATGTGAAGAGGGCCCTAGAGTAGGAAAGATCACGAGAAGAGATGAATCACACACAAAAAAGGTCACTTAAAGAGGCCAAGATCCATGAGGAGGTACAACATGTGACACAATGAGCATTGGAGGAATCCCAAGCCAGTGAAGAATTGTAACACACCACATAAGAGTTATTTAGAGGAATCTCATGTGCATGAGGAAGTACAACGAGTGACACAAAGGTCAATGGAAGAAGCGCACATAAAATAAGAATTATGATGAGCCAAACAAAGGGAAATAGATGGACACGTGCATGAAGAGATGAAGTGCGTGACATGAGAAGAAGAACTATGCAACATGGGATGCGAAGTAGAAACTAGAGACAAAGTAAGTAACTTCTTGCGTTGTTGTTTAAAATTTTCAAGTGAACCTAATGTTGTGCGACATTTGACACAAATGTTAGCAACCTAGATGGGGGAAGATGGGACAGATAGATCTATATCATCCCCTCTAATAGAAAGGGATGTGTGTCAGGTCAGTAAAAATAAGTGCACAGGAAGAGATTTCAAGATGAAAATTGAACTCAGAAGTTATGAAATGGATGGTGTCATGTTGGATCTGGGATATGACATGAACATCTTTCTGAAGAAGTGATGGGAGTTCATGGGTAAACTAAAATTGGTCTAGTCTCCCATTCAACTTAGGTTGGAGAATCAATACAAAATCTACCCTATAGGCCAACTGAAGAAAGTCAAAGTGAACATAGAAGGGGTGAATATGAAGGCATATTTTGAAGTGATAGATATCATGGGTGAGTTTGATCCATACCCTTACCTACTTGGAATTGAATGGGCCTTCAATAAGAATTATGTGTGAAATCTGAAGAAGAGACAATATTGTTTGAGATAGACACCCTGAGCGTAATTGCGCCATTAGATCCAAATGAAGGTGAAAGGTATAACAAGCTCGTGAATGAGGATGCATAGAGCTCCATTATTGGAAATATTTACTAGATTGCAGGGCATAAGGATGATTATATCAACCCCACTGCATATGGGGAAATGAGTTGGAGGAGTGTGAATTCTTATGATATTGATTTAGAGGATGCCATGGAAAGGTACCAACATAATATTTATGAAATATCTACACATGAATGTGCTTGGATTACCACTGACGTGAGAAAAGAGGAATTTAGGTCCTACTAGTTCGATGGGTCTGATCTAGTGGATATGTTCATTTTCCGAATGCAACATATTCCCATACTCCACCAGGTATGTGCCCTTGATATAGTGTTAATAGGGATACCTGATAAATGCTGGGTAGTGCAATGAGATCATCTCTGTGAATGGGAAGTTGTGTAAGATTTAGTAAGAGAAAGGTTCAAGATGGGGGTAGATATCCATGAATACATGTGTTTTTGAGAAAGGAGTTGGGTAGCCAAGCAATTGTGAGGTGCATGAAGAAGATATTTGAAATCTGTGCATTCTCTTCTGGGAATATATTTCTCCCGTAGAGTTTCTTGGATTCCTAGCAGGTGAGTGGGAGAGATACGTGAGAAAAGGATGGATAGGAACACTTAGTATGCTATAATAGAGAGCATGTCTTCCCGTTCAGTCCCTCTAAATTCTATTGAGAAAAAAAATGAGTTGCACAGAAGGAAATAATGGTTAGTTAGTAGATGCCACCAAATCCAACCATACCTAGTGCAAATTCTCCATGGAGAAAATTGAGAATTTGGATCCATGTGGAAAAGCATCATGAATCACTAGGGGTTGCCATGGAAAATTAACACTTGGTGAGATGATGCAAGGGTGCGCAAGAGTCATGCATGGTTCCCCCTGAAGAATAATACTTGCGCATGTACAAATCCATCCACATCATACTGAAATATTCAACGGAGAATAATATTTTTGGTACTAACAGTGGATGTGATAGGAAGTTACGCCATGTATATTTCCTCCAATTTCAACAAGATAGATTCATTAATCCAAATGAAAGGAGGATGATTTTCCTTATTTATAATGAATAAGGAGTTAATTGTGGTGGTTGGTGAAAATGATAAAATTAATACAACAGTAACCAATATACATCCAGTGAGTCGACTTCGAAAAAAAGGATGGAAGGGGCTACCAACCAATTGATAGTAACTCCAATGCCCACTGAACAACTTGCATCATTATTATTACAATATTTCTAGGTGAGTGGATTTTTCCAACTCATTTATTCTCCCCTCTATATGCCACAACTTGGCTTGTAGATTGTTCTTTCATTTGTATCCTCGTACTAGAAAGAAAATAGAGAAACATACTTTCATAACCTCAGATTATTTTTGTGCATGCATGACACACTGTAAAAAACCACAAGGGTTAACAAATAGGATGGCCTTCTCAAGAAAACCCCATGCTAGAGAAAATTTCAAAGCTATGAAACAAAAATAGGTTCCAGAACTAGTTATTCCATCCAGATTTGAGTTTCAGGGACCCAAGCTGGGGAAAGTTTCTCTCCTCAAGTTTGTTGATCATAATTTTCATGAACTAATTCAATTCCATGAACTCCAATTTGAAAAGTATGCATACGTTGTCCAAAAATCAGATGGTACAATGAAAGTGGTTACTCAAAAGTGGGCGAGGCCCCTGAGAAAATATAACATCTTTAGATTACTCAAATGTCCAAATTTTGGTCAAGTACCAATAGTTCATTCATGTTTCCACTTCCTCCTCACTAGAATGCATGGAGAGTACCTATGACTAGACAAACATTACCACATTGACCATGATATGATGCACATGGTTCTATATCTTCCCACTTCTAGTGAGAATCCAAATGTTATCATCAATTCCAAATAAACAACACAGGAGGAAGTATATGCTCCATTTGGGGCATGCTGGGGAAAACCCAGACTTGTAATCCTTGAAATTAATTATCTAGCAATGATATTTGCAATGCAGTTACTAGCCTACAGAATCATACAGAAGTTTCAAAAGGATGAATGAAGCCTTGGGATTTTTGTCTCCATTGAACGATTTTCTGAAGGATTTTAGATGGCTTAGGGTCAGTACTTGTTGAACGCGTTTGTTAACAATTGTTTGGATGCTCACAATTGGGGCAAAGGGTTTCATTACAATTGAGTCATCCTCTTTCTTGGTATGATTTTGTGGAATCCACCACCATTGCATGAAACATACATGGTGGGAAAAAAACTATTTGTTGTCCCCTACTTCCTGACTCACCAATACTTCAAGGACCTAGTAGTCCAAGAAGACATCACAAAGATTTTTTTAAAATGGTTCACAAAGTTGATCATTGCCTCCAATGTGAGGGTCTGCATACCATAGCATCTTCTGACAAGTTATGATAATTATATTGATTTTACATGTGATTTCCATAATTTTTTCATTTATCCTCTTGCAACCAATGACAAGGTTGAGGCCAAGATCCCCTTCTGCATTACCAAAAAGGATGTCTTGGAGGGTGTTATAGAGTATCCGACCAACTAGCAGCCTCCATTTTGTAACGTTCAAATCCAGTTCGATGTAATAATGAAGGATTCACAAGAATATATATGGTTTTTGACTGATGCTTGTCTTCAATAAAAGGATGTTGGATCCAAGATGTAAAAATTCTGATCCAAGGACTAGGAATCACTGAATTTAGAGGAGAAAATACCAAGCATAGAAGGGTCTGAAGTAGAGGAAGATATGGTGAGGAAACAAAAATAGTCTTCCAAAGGTTAAGGGACACCCCCCATTAACGTGGACCCTAGCACATAGGATGACTGTACACCCTCACCACTTACCACTCAGGTTGAAGAAGAAGTCCCAATGCCTTCTGCCTGACTGAATGTCCTCCCTACTCAGGGTTTGAGGAAATGATGACAAACAAATACCATAAAGAAGTTGTTAGAAAAAACAGGATCATAGAAAAATAAAATAAAAATGATACATAAATAAAACACAAAAGATACACAATACAATAGAGACATAGATATATGTGGTTCACCCAGTGTGGAATATGTGCACTAGAGAAATTTCTAGGTCCTTCCTTTATTATTATCCAACAAATCAAGGGATATAATGATCCGTATTATTTTAGAGAGAAAAATGAAGACATAGATATAACAATTAAATATAAAAATATATTGCAATATACACAAATTATTATGATAAACACATACATACAATAATGCACAATTTTTATTAATGAGAGAATGTAGAGAAATTGTAAAATTACATAGTGAATGACTGGCTAGAATGGTGGAAACTTATCTATGAGAAGAGATGCGATGGATACACTCATTCAAAATAAAATGAGCATTACAATGATACGCCAAAGGCATTTTTAACATAAATAAAATCCAAAACCCTAACCACGAAAGATAAAAAGTCAACAGGTCTGTGGACCCCATTTTGGGTAGTGTGGTGTATCAACTTCACGGGGGAGTAACCTTGTCATACTATATTTGTTTGGGGTGAACGATAGCTTGTTGGAAAGGTATTGATGAGGATCTTCATTCAAAGGGTCAATGATGCCTTTTATGATCATTGGGGTGTCCTATCACGAAAAAACATTGTTTAGGTCCTTAAAATGGCCCTAGAAGTTTAGGACCCCAAAAATGCTAAAAATAGTAAATTTCCAAAGAACTGTTTTGTGCCATTTGTAATAGGTGGGTGGTCACCAATATACACCTAGATCACTCCTCCTTCCTTAGGAATAAATGGTCTCCATTTCATTGATTTCACAGGGGATGGGGGGAAGCGTTTGTTGAATCTGAACCTTGGTGAGTTGCTTGCCTTGCTAGAGAAGTTGCGTTGCTTGGCTTGTGGAAGGTTATTGAGAACATGGTGTTGGAAGGGTTGGAAATTTTTAACCAATCTGGATAGATGAGATGATTTTGTGCAGAATGAACATTTGCACTTTGTTCCAATATTCTTGACCTGCTTATGTTGGATAGAAGGTGCTTGGATTGAGGCTGCAGTGATTGCAGTGTCCTTTTGTTCACCTTTTGAATAGATTGTGAAGAGGATGAAATTTTTGGTATGATAAATCACTTTGCGGAACAATTTTTTTGGTATAGTAGTCAGAACTACCTTTGGTATCCTATAGGGTTTCCCCCCAAGAGTAATAATGACACTACAGGGTTGAGAATCATAAGCAACATGACACCTCCACATATATGGATAGCCTAATAAAACATCACAAAATTCCAATGGGGAAACATCACATAGTACCTCATCCTTGAAGGGATTGATGACATATGATAGGTGACACTGCTGGCGGAAAAGAATATTTCATCCCTAGTGAAGCTATCTGATGTTGTATGGCTGCGGGTGTGGTGTTGTAAAAAAATCCAACTCCTTGACGACCTCTGCTGAGATGAGGTTCTTATAGCTTCTGCTATCAACAATAAAATACAGTGGGGTCCCCTTCACCCACATCTGTGAATGGAAAATGTTCTCCCTCTCCTCAGGATCCTCTGGTTCTTTTGGTTGGATTATTGCAATCGTGATAGAGGCAGTGGGTTCTTAATCAATTATTCGTCGGTTATTAATCAATTATTCGGGCCTCGAATCTATTTCTTTGAGATCGACCACAAATGACTATTTCAAGCGACATTCATCGGTGTTGTGACAAGGGATTTTTTGGAAGTCACACCACTTCCTAGTGTCCTTCTTCATCTTCCCATTACCCTTATTTTCCTATGGCTTGGACTAGTTTTCTTGAGGTTGATTTATTTGTGATTTAGGGTCACCTTTACCATACTTTGGTTGATCAGGGGATCAAATTTTGCTCAATTTTCAAAGTTCTCGGAATGAGACGAAAACAGTTCCATTGCGTCCGTCTCGTCTTCCTAATTCCGGTGGTATATTTACTTTCGCAAACGGAGTCCGTATGGAGGAGATATCACGATCTGTCCGCCAAGCCAAACAGGCAAAAATTTGGGATGTTGATTGTACCTGTCCGTACAGTCTCTACGGCCACATGAAGGGCCGTACCATCATGATGACATGGCAGAGGGAAGACGTGGTGCATTTGTATTGGTTGTGGTTGTCCAATTGGGTGTTGACACGTGTCAATGGTAGCCAATAATGTGTGGACACGTGGCCCAACCCATTGGCGCCACGTGTCCCTATACAATTGGTTCATATGGTTATATATATATATATAAATGACATGGGGAGTCCGCGGGGTTCGACCCTCGGACCTCCCCCACAGTACAAAGCTCTAATGAAACTCCGCTAGCCAACTTACCGTCATTTGTTCCTTGTTAGGAAGGCGGGAAACCTTGTATTTAATTTTGCATTTGTGTTATGTTGGAATGGGGGGACGAGCCGGGGCTTAGCCCCGACCCGCGGCTCTTTGTAAACATATATATGACCATAGCATATATTAAAACCCAAACTTTCAGCGCATGTATTGTATTTCATTTGATATGTATCAAAGTGTATGCGCGGGAATTGAAACCACGACCCGTGGTTCATATATGTAACCCGTGGGTTTTGTATTACATAACCAATGGTTTAAACGTGCACAGGACTTGCACGGTTTTGGGAGTTATACGGTTTACCAATGGTTAAAATGGTTTTAACCACTTTGTAACAAAACACGCGGTCGCATGAGCAATATGACCAAGAGCCGAGGCGGTTAGGGGCTAGAGGTGCCTTAACCATCCTACGATTTGCACCGTTGGCGCGGTTGTGCCCGGTGCCAAGTTTTTATGCTTAAATGAGTGTGTGAGCCAGGTTTGAAGCACAAGGGTGCGATTTGTAGAACCAGAGACAGCTGAATTGAAGAGGGAGACTTCAAGAAGGCTATCTTCTTCATTTTTCGACCGTTTCAGGTGCCGAAAGAGCCCAGAAAGGGGTTTTGGGACGTTGCGGATCCATTGAAGCAGTCAGTTTGTCATTTTGAGCATTGTAAGGCATGTTTTTGAGCACTTTGAGCAATTTAATAATAATGATCCATTGGAAGCTGGACCAGGAGATGTAGCCCGGAGTGGGGTGAACTCCTTTATCAAGTTGTTGT
>ML784872.1:873944-894696 GCA_009831015.1 Picea engelmannii | reverse complement strand
GGTTGGAAGGGTGAGGGAACTATACCCTCATCTTCACATAGACTGAGATAGTCTTTTGGAGGTCCAAAAGCTTCCCAATGGGGAGGTGTGATCAGGGGATCAAATTTTGCTCAATTTTCAAAGTGCTCAGAATGTGACGAAAAAAGTTCCATTGTGTCCGTCTCGTCTTCCTTATTCCGGTGGTATATTTACTTTCGCAAACGGAGTCCGTATGGAGGAGATATTGCGATTTGTCCGCCAAGCCAAATAGGCAAAAATTTGGGATGTTGACTGTACCTATCCGTACAGTCTGTACGGCCACGTGGAGGGTCGTACCATCATGATGACATGGAAGAGGGAAGACATGGCACATTTGTATTGGTTGTGGTTGTCCAATCGGGTGTTGACACATGTCAATGGTAGCCAATAATGTGTGGACACGTGGCCCAACCCATTGGTGCCACGTGTCCCTATACAACTGGTTCATATGGTTATATATATATATATATATGACATGGGGAGTCCGCGAGGTTCGACCCCTAGACATCCCCCACAGTACAAAGCTCTAATGAAACTCCTCTAGCCAACTTACCGTCATTTGTTCCTTGTTAGGAAGGCGGGAAACCTTGTATTTAATTTTGCATTTGTGTTATGTTGGAATGGGGGGACAAGCCGGGGCTTAGCCCCGACCCGTGGCTCTTTGTAAACATATATATCACCATAGCATATATTAAAACCCAAACTTTCGGCGTGTGTATTGTATTTCATTTGATATGTATCAAAGTGTATGCACGGGAATTGAAACCACGACCCGTGGTTCATATATGTAACCTGTGGGTTTTGTATTACATAACCAATGGTTTAAACGTGTGCGGGACTTGCACGGTTTTTGGAGTTATACGGTTTACCAACGGTTAAAATGGGTTTAACCACTTTGTAACCAAACGCGCAGTCGCATGAGCAATATGACCAAGAGCCGAGGTAGTTAGGGGCTGGAGGCGCCTTAACCATCCTACGGTTTGCACCGTTGGCGCGGTTGCACCGTTGGCGCGGTTGCACCCGGTGCCAAGTTTTTACGCTTAAATGAGCGTGTGAGCCAGGTTTGAAGCACAAGGGTGCGATTTGTAGAACCAGAGACAACAGAATTGAAGAGGGAGACTTCAAGAAGGCTATCTTCTTCATTTTTCGACCGTTTCAGGTGCCGAAAGAGACCAGACAGGGGTTTTGGGACGTTGCGGAGCCATTGAAGCAGTCAATTTGTCATTTTGAGCATTGTAAGGCATGCTTTTGAGCACTTTGAGCAATTTAATAATAATGATCCATTGGAAGCTGGACCAGGAGATGTAGCCCGGAGTGGGGTGAACTCCTTTATCAAGTTGCTGTGTTTATGTCTAATGTTCAATGTTTTTATGTTGTTGTCTATGTGTATTTCTACATAAGTAATCCTTAACTATGTGTTGCAAATTAATCCAATTGCATTAAACACATAACATTTCACTTGCAATATTTATTCAAGTTTTTCAAGTCTTCTTCAATTTTAGATCATTGATTGTTTCATATTTGCAGACCCAAATTCCCACTTGTTCTACTGCCTAAATTTATTCTCAAATTGACAACATATCTATAAGTGGCTCCCAGTGATGAGATGTCTAGAAACTCCATTTCGGTTTGGATGTACCTGTGTAGATCCCTGTAGTATTTCAGAACTAGATGCCACTCAGAGTCTTTGATACCCAGTTTGGTGTGCAAGGTATGGAAGGTATTTTTGAAATATGACACTATTTGGTCCCACTTTTGATGCAACGTGGTCCATATCATTTACTGGTCATCATAATTTCCCATAGGGTAATATTTCTCCTTGACTACATCTATAAAAAAATACCAAGTGGGTTCAACCCCAAATATTCTAGGCTCCTCTATGGAAATTTTCTCCCAGTAATTTTCCCACCAATGTTTGACATGGGGGAGAGCCTAAAGGAGTGCAAAGGTGATCTTTTCTCTATCAAAAAAGCTGTGAACAAAGAAATAAACTTCTAGAAAATTTAACATTTTTTCCAAAGCATACACATCAATTTGACCTTCAAATATGGGAATATCGAAATTAACGTGTACCTTGAATGGGGTAGTGTCTCCAAAGAGACTTCTTGAGGAAGACACGCCTGTTATTGTCGACAATCGTTGAAGTATTTGGACAAAATTATCCAACATCTCATTCCTTTGTTGAGTGAGGGCTTCCGCGATCAATAACTTGATGGGATATTCATCTCCCGCGTCTCTATTTTCTTTTGCCATGGGATGCTGCTTTGGATGAAGAGAGTGTATGTACTCAAGGGAAACTATATCAAGACACAACTCTTTGTACCCTAACCTTGTCCGGGACATGCACTAAGAAACGACAATGAGCAACTCGCTCTGATACCAATGATCCAGAATGTTTTTTTAGAATGAAATGAAGGTAGAGATATAATAAAAATATAAAGAGATATTGCGGGATACACATAAATATTGAAATAAACAAAGAGATACAATAATGCACAATTTTTATTAATGAGAGAATGTACAAAAAATGTAAAATTGTAGAGTGAATGTCTCGCTAGAATGGTGGAAGCTTATCTCTGAGAAAAGATGTGATGGCTACGCTCATTTGAAAGAATATTATCATTACAATGAGGCTCCAAAGGTATTTTTAAAATAAATAAAATCCAAAACCCTAACCTCGGAAGATGAAAATCCAACAAGTTTGTGGACCCTATTTTGGGTAGTTTGGTGTATCAACTTCTTGGGGATGTAACTTTGGCATACAATCTTCATTTGGGGTGCATAATAGTTTTTTAAAAAGGTATTGATGAGGAGATTCATTTCAAAGGATAAATCATTCCTTTGATGATCATTGAGGTGTCTAGTCACGAAAAAATGTCATTTAGGTGTCTAGTTAAAATGGCCCTAGAAGTTTAGGACCTGCAAAATTGCTAAAAATAATAAATTTCCAAAGAATTGTTTTGAGCCAGTTGGAATAGGTGGGTGGTCACTGATATCCACTTGGATCATACAACCTATAACAGACGCACTGTAATTTCATCTTATTTCTCTCACAGTCTCCTCTCTCAGAATACAATATTCACACTCTTACACAAATGCAATACAATTCCTCATAAAAGAGGGTTTCCTTATAGGAGAAAAAACCCTAACATTAATTCTACCATAATATCCGTGACATTATAATGAACGGTCCATACTGACTATGAAATTACAATATTTTACAAGGAAAGTTTCCCAAAAATTTCTCTTCGGGGGCACTGCCCCCAAACCCATGCTAGGGAGGCTCCATAAAGTGTTGCACCCCCCTGGAACTCCTTGGATCTAGATATGGGCGGACAAGACCCCCCACATCCCTTGGCCAACAAATAGGATCCAAAAGCAGCTAAAACAAGACCTTTGAATCAAGAAGATAATCAGGTTCCATAACCAACAAAAGTTAGATGCTAGCTCTTCGAAACTACATGTTGGATGACAGGTAGCCAAATTAGTCGAGGATATTCTCACTCAATTGTCCTGATATAAAAGTTTCCAAACCGATATGTCAGGGAAGTTTGACTCCCCATGTCAACAGTTGGATTTACCCTTGCCATCAGAGTCTCCTCCTTAGGACCCACAATCTACCAGGGCTCCATGAACAAGCCAGAGAATATTTCTAAGTGTCATCCTGCTGACTATGGTCCCAACTAATCTTGCGTAGATCCCTACTTTTGATCTACAAGGTTTTGTTACTAATCGGGGAGATGAACCAAACTCTCACCTGAGTGCATGACCAACTGTGACTTCAATTTGACGAGGAAGTCACAAGTTATGCAGATACCAAGTCCCAGTTGTAGTAAGAAATACACGCACGCCAAGAAATTGAAGATTCTCGGAAGCATATCTAGACACTGCATCGTTCTTAGGTCACTGTGCATAAGGATACCAAGTCCCAATGGGAGGATAATTTAGTTAGTAGCACCAAACTTTTCACTGTAGTGGAAGAGGCATATTCATAGGTTTGTCCCCCTGAACATGCATAGCCAGAGATCCCAACACCAAAAACACTCAAAGAGGTCATCGAGCACATTTAAACTTTGGAATCATATAATACAACACTCTGTGTGAGGATTCAATAGACAACACAAGAGGATATAGAGCTACAGAAGAATATTGCAATGGTGAAAGCAATTTTCCTAGACAAGAAAAAAAGATTGAAGGATTTTTCAGGAGTGGTCAAATAAAGTTTCACCTTGTGAAACCATCTATAGATTCCCCTAAAATTGAGTTCAAATGATGACAAATTTCATACGATAGAAGCTCAGGTTTCCCAACAAAAGAGAAGTTTGGCTTCTCTACCTTCAGGCGAGCACCAAGCCACTATTACAACCATCACGACCAATACTAAGGAGATTTCTAAAGAACATGTGACACAACAAACCATTTCATATTTAAATACTAATGTGGCCAAGAAGGCCCTCATCTTTTATACTTAGTTGACAGCTGCATATCTCGTCACCTCCCTTATGATCAAGAAGATGGAGACAATGGACTTGATAGCTCTTTAGGTTACGATGACCACTGCAGATGGGGTCGTTCAACTCAACCATGAACTTCATGACACCCTTAATGAATTTGATAACCGATTCAAGGAGTTTCATCAAGAACTCATGAAGATGGTTCCTTCCATCATGAAAGTCACTCCATCAGGCCATTGACTCAAGGATGAGACAAATAATAGTGGTGGGGGCCTATTGGTACCCAAAGTTTTTGGATAAGGATAGTTTTGCATGCACCTTGACAACTGCACAGTGGACGACATCCAACTCATGTGTCAGTCTGAGTTTTTCTATGTGAACTAGTCTGGGGTCTACTATGCACACTAGAAATCAAGAAGATACCACATGCATGCCAACATCAAGAAAATAATATTTGGTAAATATTCCCAAATGATTACTTCAAGAAGAACGAGAGATCATGGAGAAATTAAGGGAGGAGATGAAAAGGTAGTTAATACTACCACAACTCCAAAAATACTACATGGACTGCACTCGGGTGGCAGAAGCATGCAGGACTAGTATTCAATCGAGTGAGTGGAGTAGAACTGAAAGTGACAGAGTGCTAGAGAAAAGAAGGGAAGAAAATGGAGCAACGATGACATACAAGGGGTTGATTAGTTAGTTGTTGATATTTTCTGTAGATATCACTGCTACTATGGTCAATTTTTTTGGATTAGCTTTGAGCTCTCTCAATTGAGATATGAGTCTGGCTATGTTTTCTAAAGACCTTGGTTGTGAGTTTGGTTTTTTAGTACATGAATCTTCTGAGAGAAAGCACTTAGAGCCATGTAATGAAATATCGTGAGAATGTATAAGAGTGCATGACATTGTTATTGATGTCTCTTCATATATGTATTGACTAGTTGAATGAATATAATAAAAGTTGCAGTGATTCCAATTGTTTGATGTGTTGAGCATGTGTTCAATGAATGTATGTGTCATTGTTACATGTTTTTGGCATTTAAACATATTTCAATGGAATGCATGATTGTCAACCTGAATGGATTCCCTGTGTAATTAACCCTTCATCACCGACACAAGACTAGATGGTCTTTATGATTCTCATGGAATCTTGGGTGAGACCTTCTTTATTCTTTGGATGATGATTGATATGATGATGCCTTGGATTTTTTTTCATCAAATATGGACAAACACTAGGTCATTGACCTCCCCAGTTTTAGTAAGGATGTGTGCAAGTGATACAACATGAAGTTTGAATTAATAAACTATTTTTGTTATTGGAGAAGGGGCCAAAGGAAAAAAAAACAAGAGAGGTTGGGGATAGAATAAAATAATAAATTAGAAAACAAAAATTATAAAGAGAGAAGGATTAATGACTAAGACAATGTATCATGGGCTTCCATGATTGGATGATTTTGTATCTACCTTCACAATTAATATAGTTGGAATTATAAATATCATGTATTTTTAAATTATTAATATGATGATGATAATGATGGTCGTTAACAACTATTGAGACTAAATTTAGTTTATGGAATATTAAAACAAATATTTTAAAACTATAATCGAATATGATTTATAATAATATATGATTGAATAATATAATAATATTATTTTATAATATATGATTGAATAATATAATAATATATGATTTCATTATTTCCTTGTCCTCCAAGTATTTCAAATCAAGAAAGGAATTTCCCTTTCCCATTCTAAGTATGAATGTTACCTTCTTTTCTTCTTTAATCTAGAAGATTGTAAACTAGCCCCTTCTTCCTTTTAGTTTGGATTCAAGCTTGCTGACACATGTACTACACCTGGAGTAAATTCCACTTTGTAATGTCAATTAGTTGTTATCCTTTTGTATTTGACTCATACCCATCCTGATATTTTCTTTTTTGTTCGTATTGTTTCCCAATATATGCAAACACACCATGAGAGCCATAAGAAAACAATAAAAAGGATACTTCAATATATCTAGGGTATAGTTCATTTTGGGATACATTACGATTTAGGGGGGACATCTTTGTTGGTTGTTTTCATTGATTTCAATTGGGTTGGTGATCCTGATGATAAGAAGTATAGTACAGGTTCAATTTTTAGTCTTAGTTCCATACCTATCACTTGGGCTTGTAAGGAACAACAAGATATTTCTCTTTCTTTAGCATGAGCAGAGTATCAAGCAACATTTAATGCAAGTAAAGAAGCCTTGTAACTTCGATGGATCCTTTTTTTATTTTGGATTCTAGTAGCAACATTCAACCACACTTTCGTGTGACAATCAGAGTTCCATCAATATTTCCAAATATCTAGTTCAACATCAGCAAAAAAGACACATTGAGATACACATGCACTTCATAAAAAAACTTATTCAAGATCATGTTTTCAAAGTTCTCTTTTTCCCTATAGATGATCAAGTTGTATACATTTTCACAAAGTCTCTTACAAAAGAATTTTTTTCCAAACTTCAATCTATGATAGGAGTTTAGGAAGTTTCCATTAAGGGGGATAGGCTCTAATTCCTCCTTCCTTCTCCTATTGTGTCACCTTTGTAAATCCTTCATTCCTATCCCAAGTTTTTCATAAGGGGGGATGATAGGATATTTAGACACTTAGGATTTAGTTAAGATAAACTTGGTCTAATGTATCTTTAGGTAAAGTGTGTATATTTAGTGTTTTTTATTAGTATGTATTAGTATGAATTTGTAGTTATGTAATATGATAGTCGCGATATGTTCTAGATATAAAGTGATCCATACTTCATATTCTCCTCTATATAATGACTATATTGATATGTGACATAACAATCAATTGGTCCATGATCTCTTTTTAAAGAGAATAGAAGGTCATCTATTGAATATTAATTGTGAGAATCTCTTAAACTGAATGCAAAATCCCTTCCCTTAAATTGGAAATTGATCTCCTACCTGACATGTCTGATCTTAAGGAATGCCTCATGCACCTAGAGCACCTCGATGAGTAGCACCAATATGCCTCTATGTCTATCAAAGCGAATAAATGATGTGTTAAGGTTCAATATGGTAAGTCTATCTGTCCCCGACAATATGCTAAGGGTGACTTGGTTCTCCTTTATGACTAATACAAAGAATTGTTGGGTCAGGTAGGTTCAACCCCATGTGGCATGGTCCTTATATCGTGCGATGTGTCTTATAGAAAGGAGCCTGCAAATTAGAATATTATGAGGGGGATATGTTGGATGAGCCCATAAATGGGCTCTATCTTAAAATTTATTACGCTTGAGTGTGAAGAACCAAATATCAATATAGTATAGAAAAACCTCAAAATAAGTACTCAACGCCTTGAAAAAGAGAGAATTTCATATAATAAGCCACTTCAATGGGGAAACCTCCTTATACACCACATAAATGTCCAAGTACAAGATGCTTCCAAATGAAAATGTCTCCTTGGTATATATAGGAGACTAGGAGGTACAATTTCAACTAATGGACCCAAGCCGACATAAATAAAATAACATTACTAATGTAATATTTCTGAATTAAGGGGTAATGTGCCACTATTTAGAGCTTAACATGCCCCTCCCCTTCAGACAAGTTTTTTCCGTAACACTTGAGTGATTATGGATGCTTCTATATAAAAGACTCATCTTCCCAAGTGGAATATTCAGCAGGAAGTTTCCTCCACTTAATGAGATACTCTGAAATGGATCTATTCCTCAGCTGGCAAATTCTTCTGTCATTGATGGCTTCAAGCTCCAATATGATTTTTACTTCCTTGTCAAGTTATGGAAATATAGTTTTAATTGGGATCTTGTCACATATAACCTTCTTTAAGCATGAAACATGGAAAACTGGGTGTATTCATGAGGATGCAGACGACTCCAATTTGTATTCCATAGTACCAATCTTTTTCAAAACCTTATAAGGACCATGGTAATTTGGTGATAATTTATTATCCTTATTGGCTTGCTTGAGGGACATCTATTTGTATGGTGTTGAGAACTGAACACACCCTAAAACAAATCTATGAACATTTTCTTTTTTGGGTACCACTCAATCTTCTCCATCGATTGTTCTCACGAATCGACAACCCAAAATTTTCCCTAACTCACTTGAGAAATTCGACACCGACGAAAGTGAAAGGTGGCGGAAATTGTTCGAGAAGTCAAAATAGTCGAGTGTCGACTATCATTGGCATCGACCGATGAAAATGTTTCCTTCCCACGAATAAGTCTCGAGAAGGATGTTGTCGAAGGCCGATCCATTCGGTTTTGGCAGAAAGTGTAATAGTAAGCATCGGGCCAAAGTAAGGAGCAACATCGCCAACCGTTGATGCCCGAAACCTTTTTGACAATGAAGGATCGTAAAGGGAAGCCCTACCAAGAAGCTGCATACCTGGACTTCCCCTAATCACCAACCCCGACATCATCGACGTCGTAAGTTCTATAAAAAGGGAGTTAACATAAGTATACACCTAGATAGTATCTGATCCCCGATATTTATGTTGAATGATGTGATGTGATGAGACGTTTAATCCCCATATGTGTTAGATACACCACATTCAAAGACTGGTAGTTAATTCGTAGATCATGCATTAGTTACTAATTCATCAATGAATCAAAAGGATCGGTTAAACCCACTAATGCAATACATATCCCTCTGTGCATCCGCCATCGATCGATTAAGATTTATCTGTAGAGATCCCATAATAGTTTATTTTGAATCTACATTCATTAATCGCATTAACTAATTGATATGACTGATAACACCTCTCCAAGTTATATCATGTTTGAAGTCATTGTGTATGATCTTGTTCTGCGTAGTAAGAAATTTAGAACAAACAGAAGAACAAAGTTAACAGCCCGGGAGAAGCATTCAAGGTTCAGTGAGTATTAAAAATTTATCTTAGCAAGCATTACAGGTATGTATCCACTAATGGTTTTTACACATTCCATTGTTATATGTCCACACCCAACTCTACTCTGTACACATGTTCAAAAGTCATTTTAAATTGTAGGAACCATGCCTTCGAAGAAGCCTTTCACTAGGAAATCTTCGAGAGCCCCTAAGCTGCAAGAATCAGAAGTAGGAGAAGGCTCCTCCCCATCAGTTGTGAGACAATTAGAATTCACTCCCAAGCCAGTGCCTGTCATTAAGACAATCACCAAGGAGCCCTTTTTCCAGCCCCCAGCTTTCGGAGACATGGAGGAAAGTATTGGAGCCAAGATGGCATTTCCTCACTTGGAATCAATTTTCAAGAAAATCAAGAAAGAAGAACCCCTCGAATATACCTCACATAGCGATCCTGATACAAGGAAGCTCAATGATGAGGTCCTCCCCAACATTCGAAAGTCTTATCTGCACATGGTAGCAATATGGCCTCCGATCTTTCCTTGCATTGAGATCATGAGGTGGATCATTGACCACGTTGATGCCTAGAAATGTTTGATTAATGATGATAACGACGAATGTGTTGGTGTCTTCCTGCGATTAGAGGTTCAGAGTTACTATAAACTCAAATATTATGAGCTAAAACTGAGCATTGATTTCATCCTAAGTTTCTATACGTTACACAATACCAGAAAATCATGGCATCTTGGTGGAGAGAAGACAAAACATTCATGAACCAGACTGCTGGCTGGTACCCAACATCCAATCTCAGGGAACCATAGATATATCTCATGGCTCTACTCTACAGGTTACATGGGGAGAAAGACTGCTCCCAATTTTTAGAGGCTTGGATGCCTCTAGCTTTTACAGTTGCCATTTCAGGCACATGATTCAATTGGGGCACCATCATCTCCAAACAGTTGACAACCTACATAAGACATGCTCAGGTGTCAAAGGAGGGAGATACCCTTGCCTTCTACATGTCCTCTTATATATTGGATGTCATTTGTGCCAGGGACTCTTTCGCTGGGATGCAATTGAATTGGCACTCTTCGGAGATTGTGGTCCATGTATACTTCAACATCCTATGGGAAAACAGGTACAAAAAATCCTATGTTGTTATCTGTGATCAATTTATTGCACACATTTACTTATTTCTCTTTAGGAAAGAATGCCCTATATTGTGAGATGAAGCAAAGAAGGTTATAGCCAAAATTGGTCAATGGTATTTAGATGAACGAGAAACCTACATCAGGGTTTTCGGTGCCACAGGGGCACCCCACTTATTACCCATTTATGTTCCTGACTGGCTAGTGTTAGGGGAAATTTTCTATCAAACCATCCTGCAAGAATACAATGCAACTTTAGTAAAATACAAGAAGCAGGATTTCATACCGTATGGGTTTCATATCATCTTCTACATGGTCAAAGATACCGCACATGCTAAACAACTTAGGCTAGGTAAATTGGAATTTTGGTTCCAAACTGGCCAATTTAACAAACATGATCCCAAGGGGTTGTTTTTAAAACACACACCACATGTATCATCCTATTGGCCCTATTCTCATGATTAGTTCGAGGATGAAATTTTTACTAAGAACACTCAAGACTGGAATGTGGTGGCATCCATGAAAGATTATCCTCGAGGACCTAGGTTTAGAGCTATGAACTTTGAACAATAGGAAACATTGTTGGAGAAGACAGTTCAAGAGATCAGCAGGACCCATCAAGGAACTGCAACATCTAAATCCAGTGAATAAATAAGTGACCCCCGGGAAGACATTGAGGTGGAAACGGTTTACCCTGGATCCTCGTTACCAATTAGGGATCTCCCTGGTGATAAAGCTTCACTAGAAAGAGGTAGGTTGTTATATGAGCAAACTGAGCTGTTGATGAAACGGATGCGGGATGACCCATACCTTTTCATAAGACCTACAATTTCAACTACCATCCAAAGTGTCGCGATAGAGTCAGGCGAACCCAGTTCCATAGTCCCCGATAACACCAATGGGTTAGGTGATCCTAAATCCATGACATCGTTGATCGATCCTTCAGAGGAAGGGAAAAATCAATCAGAGACAGGTCGGGTCTCGATAGAGACACAAGCACCCAATACCTTGTGCACTCTTATACACATTTACAATGAAGAAGAGATTCTGGAACCTGCTCACGGCACCCTAGTGCAAGTCCAAGAGGAAAAAGGTCCCAAGAAAATCTCTTCCCCTGAGCCCGAGGTCCAAGACAAGAAGGTCTTACGAAAGGAAATAGGGTATGAAGTTGGCCTCGACAAAAGAGAGTCTAAAAAATAGGAAGCAGAAGCAGGTCCAAGTGATGAACCTCCACAAAAGGAAATCAACAGTTCTACAACTGACGAACGAGTAAGAAATGAGTCTACATCTAATGCCTCTATTCTGCCCGATACTCAGATCCCCAATGAACAATAAGTGTTGGTCGGATCTACAAAACAAAGTGAAGGAGTTTGAGAGCCCACTCTCTAACAAGTATACACTGTGGGTAGCCTGAGAAAAAACCTAGCATGGGGAGAGAAACCGATACCAGAACCAATAGATGAAGTATCATACATCTATGTGATCTCTTAGGATCAAAAGAGGAAGGCCATTGTTCAAAATACTGGAAAAAGGTGCAGGATCACTTTGGATCAATCCATCATGGTTACCACAGAGGAGAACTTAATCAACACTATAGATTCTTGCATGTCTGGACTAATCAGCGTAGGGAAATCCCTCTTGGATGCCGCTCAAGATAGATCCAGGAGAGATTAAAAGGAACTAGCCAACAACCTGAAGGAACTCGAGCACCTACGCCATCTTGTCCAATATTATAAGAGCACCACACAGACCATCGTGTATCTGAAGGGTGAGTTCAGTGGAGTTTATGATGAAATCAAGAAGGAGAGGCACCTGTTGACAGAGAACATAGTCGAGTTCCAGGACGATACTCTCATGGCACTCGCGATGTGCAAAGAGATGGAGAGGTGGCATGAAAAGGCCCAACAAGCGGTAGAGAGACTCGAATACATTGAGGCAGTCCAACAGGGTAGAGAAAATGAAAATCATGGCATTCAAATAGTAGGCAAAAGTAGTCTTGACTACATGAAGAAATTTGCAGAGTACTAGGCAAACATGACTTGGGACCCACACCGAGAAATCCAAGAGAAACGGGCCAAGTGCGAGAAACAGTGGGGTAAAATTAATAAAGTGTTGAAAGATGTCGGTCTCCGCAAATTTGGCACCCCCAATGAATTTATTAACTTGAGCGATGTGTTCAAGACGCATGTTGCGAAAGACTCGCTATGGGCCAAAGAGTGTGAAAAGGTCACCAATGCAAAGCCCAGGCAAGTGCAACAATTCGTGGAACACCTGATCAGAGATCGAGCCATGCTGCAACAACTGAACTCTAGTTTGGTGAAGTACCGAGTGCATGTTGTGGATATCAGAGGAGTATATGTTGCCCCTATGGAACAACACAGGTTCCCATGGGCTCAAACCTGTGAATATCTGTTTATCAGTCGGTCCGATTATGAAAGAAGTCATCCTTTTCAAGAAATATCCCAAATGGATTGTTAAATAAATTGTTGGATGGCCACGCCACGTGGCGATTTTTGTTTGGTTTGAACTATATTTAGCCATTAATTGCAATTAAAAATTTATATTATAAATAGAGACATTGACCAATGAACAGGGGTCAATGGTTGTTGTAATAACTCTTTCTTTTGGTTGTTGATAATTATTTTGATACTGTTATGAATGGAGAAGTCCTTCTAGACCAAAGACAAGCTATTTTCATCAGATGTATGTGATTGGAGTTTGGAGAAGAATTACTTCCTATCCTGTTCCAAGAATGATGTAGTAAATGAGTAAGAGCAATTGATTCTATTGTCAAGTTATCTGGTGCAATGTTTTGATGTTCTTTACATTAATGATGAATATAAATCGTTGTGTTGTTATGTGATGGATGTTATGGTAGATGAATTATTTTGATTTTCGTGATCTTGATTACATATGCGTTTTCTTTCCGTTAGTTAGATTCTTAGGCAGTAATTGGATGCTCATTCGATTAATGTATTATTACTATGCCTTTTGGTATAGAATCACTGTCTGCATGTTTGAGAAACAGGTTATCCCAAGCTCAACCTCTTCTTAGTAGTTAAAACTCAACCCTGTCACTTGTTCAGTTAGCTTATGCTAGCTTGCATATCTCAAACTAGTCCCACTCAGGAGAAGATACAAAAACATAACAGTCCTAACTGAAGGGAGGACCTTCACAAGAAAACACAAATCCCATCGATAAATTCGTTGGATCGCAAGATCTGGAGAACCCTTCCATCCCATACGTTGCAGAGTCTAATCGGGCCTCAGTGGCAGTTTTCATTCCTACTACTGAATCAAGGGATTTAAGACCCATCAACATATGGTTGTATTCTTTAAAACACCCAATCCCCTACTTCAAAAATTATTTCACTACGATGTTGATCTCCTTGTTGTTTCATGTGATTCTGTGCCATGGTCAGGTTGTCCTTTAAGATTTTGAGAACTTGTTGTTGATGCTCGATGTGTGATCTGAATTTTATGAGAAGAATGAAATGAATAGAGATTATTAACGGGTTCTTAACACAAAATAACAAAGATACAGTAAAAATGGTTTTCTATTCAATAACGAAATAAGATGAAACTGTAAAATGCAACGGAAACAAGATTGCTGGAATGGTGGCGACTTATCTCTAAGAAGAGATGTGACAACAACACACATTCACAAGAAGAAGGCTAGAATGAGGCTCTAAAGGAATTTATACAATAATAAAGAATGCCAAAAACCCTAGACATCCAAAAACCTAACCCTAGGAGATGAAGTGCCAAAAGTCATGTGGACCCTGTTTGGGTAGGTTAGTACATCAACTTCCCGGGGTCGTAACTTTTGCATACGATCTTTGTTTTAGGTGTGTGATAGCCCATTGGAAAGTTATTGCTGAGGAGATTAATTTTGTGGGCTCAATCATTCCTTTGAATATCATTGAGGATATCTATCCTGAAAATCCTTCATTTAGGCCCTCAAAATGGCCCCAGAAGTTAAAACTACTAAAAATAGTTAATTGCCAAAATTGTTAGAAAACTGTTTTGAGCCAGTTGGAAAAGGTGGTTGGCCACCGATATCCATATGGATAAATCCTCCCTCCTTATGAAGAAATGGTCTCCATTGCATTGAGGTCCCCCATCAGTTGAGGAAATTTATTCTGAATTTGTCCCCGGGTGAGACACTTGCCTTGGTGCAGGAGCTGCCCTGCTTTGACGACTCGATAAAGATGGATCCTTTGTTGTTGAGCTCCCTTGATTTGTCTATCCACAATCTGATCATTGGATCCCTATTGTATGTAGTCAGGTTTGAGCTCTGTTGGTGTCAGTTGTTCTGCTACTTCTGAGTTGTCCAATAATGGTGGGAAATAAGGGCGAAGGAGATCCATGTTGAACACTGGGTGCAGAACAAGGAAAGGAGGAATGTTGAGCTCAAAATCATTATCCACCATGGCCTTGGTGATAGTGTATGGCCCATAATGGAGAGGGAGAATATTTTGATGGCGTCTTGTAAGGCGTTATTTTTCAAGTGAAACCAAACTTTGTCGCCCACTTGAAACTTATGCGGCACTCGATGTTGATCATAGCGTTGTTTGTACTTGTCATTGGACTTCTGTAGGATATGCTAAACCTCTTGGTGGATGTGCTGGATCCACTCAATGAACCGGGTGTCTTTGTCAGCTTCAGTTGGAGTAGGAGATGATTCGGTCGAGGTGACTGCAAGGGGAAGTGCAACATCTATGGGACCTAATGGTTGGAATACCAACCCCACTTGAAAGGGGTTGTGGCTGGTTGAACTCTGCAGGGATCAGTTGTAGCTATGTTGGACATAGGGAAGGCTATCATCCCATGTACGGGACCTACTTCTTAGTGGTCATCTTGGCAATAGCGCAGACAATGCAGGACCTGATATACTTGCTGACCTCCTGTCGAAGTTTGACCAGTAGAAATGTTTCTGTAGCATCGCCACTGTTTTTTCGACACCGAAGTGTTCTACCATAGGACTGTAGTGGGCTTCCCAGATCATCTTCACTCGCTCACTTGATGGAACATAGATATGGCCCAGATGACAGAACAACCCATCCCGAAGATGGAAAATATCAACAACTGTGTTTGCACCCAACATTTGGTAGGTGGTGGTGAAGTTAGGGTCTATCTCATAGAGTCAGGGCCATCCATATGTCTCATGGCCGCAAGAGTCTAGCACCGTGGTGAGTGTTGCGACTGGAGGTTTGCCGAGGCAATCAGTGACGCGATTGGTGCTTCCTTTTTTATACTTGATGTTGAGGTGGAATTGCTGCAAGTATGTGGACCACTTTTGATGGAGGTCATTCTGCAATTTTCCCTATGTCTGCATGAACTGCGGTGGCTTATGATTAGTCTAGATGACTATCTCCTTCCCAAGAATGTAATGTCTCCACTAGTGGCATGCTTGCACAATGGAGTACATTTCTTTGTCGTAAGTAGGGTATTTATGGACAATATATGACAGTGTCTCACTATGATAATCCATGGGGTGGCTATACTAAGTGAGAACGGCTCCCACAACATAGTCTCAAGTATCTATCTCGATCTCAAAGGGATGTTGTAGGTCTGGTAGTGAAAGTATTGGAGTTGAGCACAAGCACTACTTCAAATCATCGAACGCTTATTGTTGGGACCACCCCCACACAAATTTAGCCTTACCACCACCCTTGTTTATTTGGTTGAGGGCCCAAGAAGATTTGAAGCTTAATGAGTGTTGTTGGGGCTGGCCAGTCATGGATGACTTGGATCTTGGTTGGATCCACATGTACGCCATGCTGATTAATGATGTAGCCCAAGCAATGGACCTTGTCCATGCCGAAGGAGAATTTTTCCAAGTTGGTGTATAGCTTGTGTTGCCATAAGGTGTGCAGAACCTGCTGAATATGCTACAAGTGTTCAGCCCAAGTCTTGCTATAAATTAAAATGTCATCCAGATACACCACTACAAAAGTATTGGTGAATGGTCACAGGATATCATCCATCATCCTCATAAAAGTGGATGGAGCATTTTTCAAACCAAAGGGCATGACCAACCATTCAAAAAGGCCTTCCTTTGACTTGAAGGTGGTCTTCCATACATCTGTTTGTTCTATCGGGACCTGGTGGTAGTCAGAATTCAGATCAATCTTACTGAAGTATTTGGCCTCTGCGAGTTGATCAAGGAGGTCATCAATTTGGGGACTCGGGTACTAGTTTCTGACTGTGATTTTATTCAAAGCCTGGTAATCAATACAGAGTCGCCAGGTTCCATATTTCTTTTGTACCAACATGATTGGGCTCCCACAAGGCAATGAGTTGGGGTGGATGTGCCCCTTGTGGAGTAGTTCTTGGATCTGTCGCTTGATCTCCTCTTTCTGTAACAAAGAGTGACGATAGACTGGCCCATTAGGAAACTGTGTGTCGGGGGTTAGATCGATGGGGTGCTTGACCTGGAAGTGCAGAGGTACCCATGTAGGTGAGGAGAATATATCCAAGTATTCTTCCATGACCTTATCTACTTGATTCTGCTGTGTGGAGAGGTCGACCACAGAGACCCTAGATGTGGCTATGATCTTTCACTTATTTTGAGAGTGAATCATAAAAAAGACAAACTTCCCTGTCTTAGAGATGACCTTCCTGTATTGCTTAGCAAAGATTAAGGAAATACCACTAGATGAGACTACCTTGGGTATGTTGTACAATTTCCTGTTCAAAGTAATAATAACACTACGAGGCCTAGACTAATATACAACATGACATGTCCATAAATAAGGTTGGCTCAAAATAACATCACAAACTTCGAGAGGAGAAACATCACACAATACCTTTTCTTTGAAGGGCTTGATGCCGTACGACAGTCGACACTATTGGATGACATGGAGATTGCTTCCTTGGCGGAGCCATCCAGTGGTGTACGATTGTGGGTGCAGTGTTGTTGGCAGGGACAACCGCTTGATGACCTCTGCTAATATGAGGTTCTTATGGCTACCACTATCAACAATCAAGTGTAGCGGGGTGCCTTTTACCCACATCTATGAATGGAAGAGGCACTCTCCTTCTTCTAGCTCATCTGGTTCACCAGGTTGGAGCTTGGTGGTAGCAACGCTTACATTGGGTTCCACATCAATGATTCGTCTTCCCATTTCTAGTTCTGGCTTAGAGTCAAAATACACATATGATTCAAAGGCATTCACTTTGGCCACCAATGACTGCTTTGAGCAACAGTCAACAATGTTATGCCAAGGGATCTTATGGAAGTCGCACCACTTCTTGGTATCTTTCTTTTTCTTTCTGGTGTCCTTCTTTTCTTGCGGATTGGAATAGTTGTCTTGATACTATCCATATTTGCTCTATCCTTTTCTCGGTGGGTTGGGGCCTCCCTTTCCTGGGTTTTGTTGTGAGGGGTTCCCAGGATGAGATATCGGTAGGCCACGCCCAAGGATGAGATGTCCAGAAATTCCATTTCGGTCTGGATGTATCTATGCAGAGCACCATGATACTTGAGCACTAGATGTTTCTCTGAATCTTTGATACCCAACTTGGTGCACAAGATATGGAAGATATTTTCGAAATCTGGCACTGCTTGGTCTCTTTCTTTCCGCAGTGTGGTCCATTTGGTATACAAGTCATCATAACTTCTAACAGGGTAGTATTGTTCCTTAATAGAATCTCTGAAGGATCCCCAGGTGGCCATGAATGAAAATAATGAGTTTTCCCTTGTTTCCTTTTGCTCACAGAAAGTTTCCCACCAATCTTTGACATGGGGAACGACTTTGAGGAGCGCAAAAGTAATATTTTCTCTATTCGAAAAGTTATGGACAGAAAAATACCCTTCTAGTAGATTCAACCACTTGTATACATCATATGCATCTATCTAACATTCAAATATATAAATATCAAATTTTATTTGTACCTTGAAGGGGGCGACGCCTCCGTTCGAAGAAGATGTGTCGTTTGTTGGTAGCCGCTGAAGGATTTGCGTGAAACTATCCATCATCTTGTTCCTCTATTGCGTGAAGGCTTCCTCAATAAACAGTTTGAAAGGATCTCCTGTCCCATCATATTTATTTTCTCCTGCCATGGGAGGTCACTTGGGCGTGCGAGAGCTTCTATCCTCAAGAGAAACAAGCTCGAGACCCAACTCTTTGTACTCCGACCTTGTTGGGGACATGCATTAAGATGACAAGGAGTAGACCGCTTTGATACCACTGATCCGTATTTTATGAGCATATCAAAATGAATACATATTATTAACAGGTTCTTAACACAAAATAACAGAGATACAATAAAAATGGTTTTCTATTCAATAACGAAATAAGCTGAAACTGTAAAATGCAGCGGAAACAAGCTTGCTGGAATGGTGGTGGCTTATCTCTGAGAAGAGATGTGACAACATTGTGCTTTCACAAGAAGAAGGTTACAATGAGGATTTGAAGGCCTTTTTACAATAATAAAGAATTCCAAAAACCCTAGACATCCAAAAACCTAACCCTGGGAGATGAAGCGCCAAAAGTCGTGTAGGCCCCGTTTGGGTAAGTTAGTACATCAACTTCCTGGGGTCGTAACTTTTGCATATGATCTTTGTTTTAGGTGTGTGATAGCCTGTTGGAAAGGTGTCATCGAGGTGATTCATTTTCGGGGATCAATCATGACTTTGGATATCATTGAGGAGATTGATCCTGAAAAACCTTCATTTAGGCCCTCAAAATGGCCCCATAAGTTAAAAATACTAAAAATAGTAAATTGCCAAAATTGTCAGAAAATTGTTATGAGCCAGTTGGAAAGGTGGGTGGCCACCGATATCCAAATGGATCAATGTGATCTTCCACTTCTTGAATATTATATTTTTTTTTTAGAGAGGAAGTGATGGAAGGAGGATGGTATCCATAGAGTGCCATAAAGGGTGTCATTTTTGTTGTGATATGAAAGGAAGTATTATACCACCATTTTCCAAGGGAAACCATTTGAACCATTGTGTTTATTTATAAAAGACAAAGCAACGAAGGTAGAATTCAAGAAATTTGTTCACTATATTGGTTTGTCCATCAGATTGAGGATGATAGGATGAGGTATGAGCCAATTGAGTACCCAAACAAGAAAATAATTCTGTCCAAATATGTCTAGTGAATATAGGATCTCTGTCACTTACAATAATCTTTGGGATTCCATGTAGTTTTTGAACTGTCTCTATGAATGCGGTGGAAACTATAATGGATTTGAAGGGATGAGAGAGTGCACAAAAGTGTGTGTAATTGGTCAGTTTATCAGCAATCACCATGATGACACTCTTTCCTTCAGACTTTGGTAACCCTGTGATGAAATCCATGGAGACCTCCTCCCAGCTCTGACTTGGGATGATAGTTGTTGCTCCTTTAGTAGTTGTAGCACCTTGTCAACATGTCACATATGATCCTCCCAAAACTTTCTATAGATTAGTATATCATCAAAAAATACTAACACAAATTTTTGAAGGAAGGGATTGAAAATGGAATTCATCAACCCTTGGAATGTGGAAGGTGCATTTGTAAGCCCAAAAGGCATGACCAAAAATTCATAATGGCCTTCATGAGTTTGGAATGATGTTTTTGGGATATCTTCTTCCTTCATTCTAATCTGATGATACCCTGAATGAACATCCAACTTTTTGAAATAGATTGCTCCATTTAGTTCATCTAACAATTCATCATTGACATGAATGAGAAACTTATATTTAACAGTGATCTTGTTGAGCTCTCTATAATATGGACACATATGCCATGAACCATTTTTCTTGCATACCATTACCACCATCCAGAGTAAGAACTTTGGCTAGGTCTAATAATTCCATCCTCTAACATTTCTTCAACCATACACTCAATTTCACTCTTCTGGGAATAAGGGTATCAGTACGGCCTGATGTTAGGAGGAACACTCCCAGGAATTAGGTGAATATCATGATCATTATTTTGATTGGGTGGAATACCTTTGGGAATATCTTCAAATACTTTGGAATGCTTATCAATGATCCCTTGGAGATCTAGAGGAATATATGGATTAGATGTTTGAAAATCTAGTGAGCATAGTTGTGAAATAACACCTTGATGCCCATTTTTCAATAATTTTGTCATTCCATTATATATTATCACCTTACTGGGTTTCCTTGTGATACCTCTTAACTCAATTTCTTTTCCTTCCAATGAAAATTTCATGAAAAGTTCTTGAAAATTAAAAGCCACTATTCCTAATGATTGTAACCATTGGATTCCTAGTACAACATCAACACCACCCATGGGTA
>ML784872.1:840040-850892 GCA_009831015.1 Picea engelmannii | reverse complement strand
GAAAACCTAGAGATGCTTCGCCCAGGGGATCCCCGAGAAGGCAATAAAAAGCCTCTCGATAAGAAACTAAGGGACCCTAAGAAAATGATAAATAAATGCAAGACCTAACCAAGAGGATGGGAGGTCTCATCACGAGCCGGCCCTTTATGTTCATAGGTATTTAGCGGTATGACATTGCCACTATCTAGTCACCAAACCAGGGCAGTGACCTTTGGTTGCATGGCCAAAGGAGAGGGGGTCTCATCACGAGCCAACCTTCTCATTTCTGCGAAGATACTAGTGGGTAACACTGTCAGCTCTAGCCACCAAGCCAAGGCAGTGTCCTCTTCATCAGAGCTTGTAGTAAAAAATAAATAAAAGAAAGATAAGGCAATAAAGGGCTTGGAAAAAATGCATCCATGACGGGTACAACTCACCTCCTACAAAGGCACCCACAGACAACACCAACCCTTGGTCTTACTATAACTAGACATCCCTAAAACCATATCACCACATTACACATGGCTTGAATGATCCTTTGAGGGAACTTTCCATTGCTTGTGGGTATTAGCCCAATATGTTGTCTTGTTGGTTCCCTTAGCTTTGTATAGTAGATCTGTGTAATGTCTTTGAGCTCTTAGATGATTTGTTAGGGATTTCATGCATATGTTTGATAAATTTAATGATGAAATATGATTTACATTGCTATGATGTCTAGGAATGATGAGCCCATGGAGGGCATAGTCTTTGATGTGCAGGACCATGCTCGGCAGAAAGGTACCAGAGGATCGGTGCACATGGGGAGATGATTAGCTCGGACCTCCATGGGGCTGAAGAGTCCATTAGATGGTTGCTGGGATGGCAGAGGCAGGACAGATTCATGACGATCCCTTGCATGGAGAAGAAGAAGGATGCCCTCATCAGGACGCTTTGCCAGAGATTGACCTATGGGGGATCAACCCCTGTAGGTGGTATGATGGCTTTGATGGGCAGGACGCCACCAGGGCAGACTGGATGTTTCCTGGAGGATGTGGCAGCGTGTTTGGACCTTGTGGCACGTGTGACAACTTGCAGGAGGCCCAGAAGGGCCAACCTTTTGCTCCTTGGATGCTGATT
The DNA here is from genome assembly GCA_009831015.1 of Picea engelmannii. NCBI lineage: Eukaryota > Viridiplantae > Streptophyta > Pinopsida > Pinales > Pinaceae > Picea > Picea engelmannii. The sequence goes on along the minus strand of ML784872.1, from coordinate 849,797 downwards.
ATGCCCTGAAAGGGACAACATCTCCCCTATAGGGGTCTGACATCTCCATTTTTAGCTCACCTTTGGCATTTTTAACATGTAATGTGACAAATAATTGAATAATGTAAATTCAGCCTTGTCGACTGTTTTTAATGACCTAATTGTTAATTAAAGGTCATAGATATCATATATATTGAGGACGTTTTACCCTCATTTGAACATAACACAACTTGCTCTCTTGTGAGAGATACTTTCTAGTCTTTTTCTTGGTTATTCTTGTCTTTTGGAGTTGAGGCGCTACATCTTGGAGGATTATCTTTTGGCATGTGCATGGTGCTATTTATCATTGGAAGGTTTACAACTAGGGTTTGATAAGCTTCATATTGATTTGTAAGTACATTTTGCATGCAAAACTTCTTTATTGAATGGTTGTAGGTAGAATTGCTTGCTTGTATAGTTACATTGTTATTATTTGCTTAATCATTAAAACCCTAGGGAGCCAACACACAAGTAGGTTGTGGCTTCATGTCCCCATGGTAAAAGCTTATTATCCATTTGATTAGAGAATGTTTAGCCTAGCCATAGCTACACTAGCCATTCTCTTTTCTTGAGTTAGTTTTGAACATAAATTGAAGAAAGAAGGCATCCTAGGCCTAATTTATTTTACACCTAGGGTTGCTTCTAGGGTTTTGGAAAGCCTTGTCTTTAAACAACACTTTTCAGCCATAGATTTGTGTTCATTAGCTAGCCGTTTTTCCAAAAGAGTCTTAAGGAAAGAAGAAGGAGCATTAGGCCTAGCCTTAGCTACACCTAAATAAGCCTTCTCTTTTTAGGGTTTTGATTTAGTGGCCCTGCCATAGCAACACCATTAAATCTAATCCTCTTGTCCTTAGGTTTAAATTACTCCAAGCCATTAGCTTCTCTCCATTTGACTCCATTAACCCAAGGCACTAGTCTAGAAGTACAACGTTGAGCTTTTTGTGCTTTAAACACTCTTTCAAAACTCCTTTTATTTGAAACCCTAACTAACCCTAGCGTCTAGAATAACCCTAATGATGATGATGTCTTGCCTTATTTGATTTTGTGCTTGGACCAAAAGTTGTGGCTGACTCATCTTTCTATAGCCATAGAGTTTTTATGCAATTCCATTGGTTGATTTGTCAAAAACATCCACCTCCTTGACTAGCTAACCCTAACCCTAAAACAAAACTAATATAGGTGACGTCACACTTGTTTGATCTCTTGTTTGGCCTGAAACGTTTTGACATTTATCACCTTATTTGATAGACTTTGAGTTGTTGATTGCATTCATAAGCCTATTTGAGAAAATGTTCCACTCATTGTCCTCTTATTGACCTGTTAATAAGGCTGACGTCACCTTAATTCTGCACTTGTGACGCAACAACAATATTGGTGTATGAGCATAATTACTGCATTGTGTGATAACAAGGATTGATTGTGTACATTGAATGCCCATATCTCTTATGTATTTATTGAAGAAGTGATATAATTTATTTGTCTTTGTTTAGTAATCATTGACTTCATCAATAATTACATCTGATCATTGCTCATATATATGTTGAAGATAGTCATTAATATTTGAAGTACTAACCACTGCAACACATTTTAATTTTATTTGTCTTGTCTCGCAAACAGGTGCCCTTATCAGTGGAATATCTTCTTTGACTATCTCCTTCTTGGTAGTAATCTGTGAAAGGGAATCCTTATCTTGATCCATTAGCCCTTTATCCCTTTAAAAGACCCAGATTACTAGGGACGTCTCCCTTGGATTAGCCATCCTAAATAGAAAGAACTCCCCATCGAGGTGACAGTGGGTGGGGAAGCTCCTGTTATGCCAGTTTGAAGCCTTGACTCAAGCTACCTAAACCCTTCCTACAAACTGTGCGATAACACATCCTACAAAGGAAAGATCAATTTTTTAGTTAAAACCTTTTAAAAAACTTGTTCACGGACTTGTACGTGGGATAACCTTATGAAAATCACATATAGGGCTTCATATACGCATGAAGGATTCACTTTGGCCCCATATATGGGGTCATATATGTGACCCAATGATCTGTCACTCGCATACACCCTAGTTTCTATGGAACGACCTCTAATAATAAAAAATTGGGGACTAAAACTTAAATGTAAACCATTGAAATGAAATTAAATGGGATAGGTACTTACTTGTTCCAGATGATTGTTGATTTTGTTAATCGTAGCTCACGGAATTGCCACTGGAATATCGTGGGTAAAATGGCCTAAAAAGCACTATGTGGGTGAAAAAATCAAATGGTATGGTAACATTTCTTATTTTTACTATTAAAAGAATATTTTTTCCCACTTTGTATAGTTTTACTCTAACTTTTCTATTTTTAGCCTTATGGACTAATAACATAGTGGAAATACTTGGTTTTAAGTGGTTTTGTCAAGGGTTTTTTACAGATTTCCAATGTCTTATCACTCGTTTGTGCCTCGAGCATGTATATTCTGACACCGACATATAGGATAGGTATTCAATCCACTTTGAATTCTTTCATTGTCCTATGATCATGATCCATACACCCTAGGTACGAACCCATTTCTTAGTGACATAGAACCTTCTCACTACTACTAGAAGTGTCGTTATTAAGTGGTAGAGACTTACCAAACATGGGTGCCCTAGTTAGAACCTTTTTTGTCATTTGGTTCCCATGCATACTTTATTCCATAGGACCAAGAGTTCCTTTATATTCCCAACATGACTTTGTGTTCGAACTCCATTTTCTTACTCACAAGCATTCTGACTATTACATATGGGACTCCCTCGGAACCTTGGTTAAGATATTTTATGACTCCCAAAAAAATGAAAAGATTGTCGAGTGAAGTTGTATCTTTGACACTCATTAAATGGTTTTGAAAGTACATATGGTTGGTATAAGTTTAAGCCTTTTTCAGACCAAGTAGAATACTTACGAAAAATCAATACTCTAGTCACCATTTACTAGAAGAGTTCTCCTGGGTGTTATTTTATACTTTTTCGAGACTAGGGGACTAACTCTATGAAAAATGACATTTTTGAGTTAAGTTGTAATTTCATTCCATCATCCTGCTTGCATTGTTGAGCCTATTACTGGTTCTCACTTTATCGTTATAAATCTATTGCCTCAACAATTTGCATCACTATCCAAGTAGTGCCTTCCATATATCCTTTGCATCTTCACACACTTTACCCGTAGAGGAAACATCCCCTCGAGTGTCCATACCCCACATTCACTTCCTTGCATTGAGAATAGGTATGTTCCACTACTTGGAACTAGTTGCTTACTCACGACACTCATTTCCTCTCCTGTATCATAGAATTTATTTTCCTGTGAAAACCAAAAAAATACAGGGGAGAAAAGATTGTTATCTCTTATCGGAAACAATCATGTCACCTTTGAAAAAACAAAAACTTTTGAGTCCATTTTCAACCAAAATTTGGGTTTAGCATGACCGTAGGAAGCTAAGCTCGCTACTTAGAGTTTACTCCTCCGACTAGTTATTTTTATAGTTCCTATGGAGAGTTTTTTGATGCCTCCTACGTCACAAACTTTTATAAATGATCATTATCAAGCCTATGATTCCTGATTTATCCATATGTCTCATTCTCTTGTTCAAAGGAAGTTTAAATACCGTGTCAGAAATTTCTTGTTGTCCATACCCTCAGTGTATCTTAGAATCACATGAAGATATTGTCCTACCTTGCACCCTAGGCCTACTTTTTGGTAGGTAACCTTGAACCCAGTAGTTGAAATTTCCTCATAGGTCCCTGACTAGGGGGTTTCCCTTGTGTTTGATGACAAGAAATCTATTCACATTGGGATTCATGCAGTGTATTGGATTCCATTATCCCTATTGGTGGTTTCCTCACTTTTGTCACCAGTTTTCCTTATTGGCTACTATTCAGAGGGTCTCTTTTGTCTACTAATTTCATTTGGTGCATGTGAGGGATGCACATGGTCATTGGTTTGTGAACATCTTATTCCTCCAAGATCCTACTAATAATCAAGTTATTTCTTTGTACCTCATTTTGTATGATGAAATATGCCTTAATTCTCTCCTTTCAGTGGGTCTCCTTCCATCGAATTCAACTCATATATTATGGAAATGAGACCTATAGTCTTTTGAGTACCCAGAGGATTGCAATCATTAGTGGCATGTTATTCCACCATCAAAAATTGGGAATACATCAATGTATCATGATCAATGGATTCTTCAATTTTTTGACATCAACACCCTTATTCAGACTTGTGGAATGTACTTGGTGCCTTGAAACCTACTTTAATTATCGGTGGGTTGACTCATTCTTGTTAACAGTATACCTTAATGACTGGTAATAAAATGAAGTCTCCTTTTGGTTGATCTAAAATCCTCTATTCACATGATGTGGACTTGCACCTTCGGTGGATAGTGTAGAAGACCTCTATCTTATAGTAGAAACATCCCCTATCTATTGCTTTATTTCATTGGACCAGTACCTATATGACTTCAGTGATCATGGAAGATCATATTGTACTCCATTGTATACATATATCTTCAGTTGATTTTGAGACTAGACTCCACTGTGTCTTATTTGTGACTATGACAACCTATGGTGTATATCCACTTTGTATTGCCTATTCATGGACATGAACAACTATTTTATATATCCACTTGGATCTGTAGTGTAGTTCAAATTGGAAACCATGTGTACAAATTCATTATGGATTGTAATGTTATCATGAGAAAATAGTACTTCCAATTGAGTCTTCATTACTCCACTTCTGGGAATTATAATATATTTCAACCATCTAAAATATTCCTCTAGACTCACATATTAGGGTGCATCTGTTAGAACAAAATTTTCCTTACTCCATGCATCTTTCTTGGATGGACTTCCACTTCCCTAAATAGACTTGAAGTCCCCTTTTTTTTCATTCCAAAGCCAAAAATGCACATTTTTGTACATATACGTGCCCTATCAGTTATACAACAACCGTATACATAGGTTTCTCAACTACAGGCAGTGTACATCGAGTTTGGTGCTCAAAAATTAAAAATTATGTTGAGTTTCCATGCCATGCCAAGATATCCATGATCCTTGACCTTCCATATACTGGAAATTCTCTGGCTTGACCCTTCTGTTCGATTTGGAGGCTATAAATTGAGCCATATCCAATCCTAATAAACAATTCAACATTGAGAGCAAAGACACTCTGGAGAAATTTCACTTCATATTGAGTCTGCATCCCTTTGTCCTTGAAAGTATGAACTTCTTATGTTCATCCCCCAAGTTCTTCCTACTTGGTGATGAAGAACCTCATTGACTCTTATATATGATATTCCCTTTACAGAGGATTGAAGTGGTGGAGGCCCAACTGGAGAGAATTAGTTTATTAGTTCCGATATGTGTTGTTACAAAAGTTTTTCACCTATGTAGACTTGTTGATTACTTTAATAGAAATACTCTTTTCTCGTCCAATTGATATCTTGCAAATATTTGAATTACTTTCCATGGGCGTACTTTTTGTGTATTTCAATGGATTATGATAATTTATATGATGAAATCATATATTATCACCATATGTTTGTGTGTCTTGGTTGTTGAGGACAAGTTGCAGGTATAAAGATTTGGGTCACATGCTCAATGACGTTCTTCTTTGAATGCCCAAATGAGGTAGGATTTTAGAATTATCTTGTTAGGATTTTATTTATATAGCATACTTGATATTAACGTTGATTTATGGGTGTCATTCCATCTTTTTTGGTTTACCCTTAGCCATAGAGAGTTTTTCCTCGTAACACCAACACATAACATATTGGGTAATAATTCTAAGTAAGATAATGGTTGAGCGATCTTGCATGACATCAATGATAGAAGATAGAGATCAAAATCACCTTGATTGAATCAAAATGATAAGGTGTATTCTCACTCCTGAGAATATTATGAAATCAGATCACTTTTTATCTTTCAATTGTGATTGACCCGATTTGTAAAAAACATCATTACATTTGTTGTTTTTAAGTTTCTGTGGTGAGGAGTTTCGCAAGTGTTGTTTGGATAATCCACAGTTGGTGTCATTTTCGCAAGTGTTGTTAGGATAATACACAGTTGGTGTCATTTTGATTGACCCGATTTGTAAAAAACATCATTACATTTGTTATTCATAGTGATGTCAACTCTGTAAACATGGGTTTTGTTTCATAGACATCCTTGAATTTCTATTTGATGATATAAATTTGTTGTCCCTGTACATGGTGTTGATAGTTTCTTAGTACTGTAATCCCTTTGTCCACACCGCATGCATTGTGATTCCATTCAGTTTTAGTTAATTAGTTCAGTCTTTGATTTCTTGTTATTAGTTTAGTCCTCCATTTATTATGTGGTGTGAGTGACAAGGATATCCATTTGTCTTATATACGAATGAATTGAATAGATAATAAAGTTACATGAACACTTCAATCACCCATATAAGTGAAATATTGTAACTTATGGTTTCCAACTGCAATTCAAGTAACAATTACTCTGATTTGTGGATCTCTGCATTAGATAATCAATTTACAATTTAATAGCATGATGTTATGTTTTAATTTGATTCTTATTATTTTACTTTATTTTCATGATTTTATACTCTACTTAAGTGTGTGATTGGCCGCAAGTGGTGTGTTACCAAAAATATTAATGGGTTATGATTATAGGAATTCCAACAAAATGTAAGTTACGGGACCTTGATTAAAATATGAGATTTATGGATTTAATTCTGCAATCTTTATTTGATTTGAGTTTGATTATTGATAAGATACTTCACTTGAATCATTAAGAGAACTATATGGTTGCAGGAATATTTCTTTCTAAAATAAAAGACTCTAACTGAATCAATAATCATAGCCTTGATGTTTATTGTTGACTCCTGTAAATGATTTATTAAGATAAATACCTTTGAATTTAATATAATTGGTTTAGTATAGTTTAACTACCTAGTCCTACATACATTTTTCCTATATATCATAAGTTTACAAACACCCTCTTTGATAATTTAATGTTCTCAATTTAATCAATTAAATTGACCCACAATTTTCAACCAAGAAGTATACTTCCTAACATTAGGCCTTAGAGGTATACACACACATACGAGTGATATTGAGTCTATGATCCAAGAAATGTTAGAGGCCGACATCATTCAACCTAGCCAAATTTATTTCTCTCCACTAGTGGTGATGGTTACAAAAAAAGATTATTCATGGTGTATGTGTCCATATTATAGATAGCTCAACAAAATGACCATAGAAAAAAGTTTCTTATTCCTGTCATTGATGAATTATTTGATGAATTGCATGCAGAAATTTTCTTTACTAAGTTGGATCTTGATTATGGATATTATCAAATCAAAATGAGGCACGAAGACATTACCAAAACATATTTTAAAATGCATAAAGTTCATTATGAGTTTTTGGTTATTCCATTTGGTCTTACTAGTGCACCTTCAACATTTCAAATCTTGATGAATTCTATTTTCAATCCATTCCTTAGAAAAGTTATGTTAATTTTTTTTATGACAAACTAATCTACAACAAATCCTAGGAAGAGCATGTAAAACATGTTGACATAGTACTAAAACTATTGAAAGAGAAACAACTTTATGAAAATCCTTCCAAGTGTGCCTTTGGGGTTCAAGAAGTGGAAATTTTGGTCATATTGTATCTCATGAAGTTGTAAAAGCAGACCCTAACAAAATTAAAGATATGAGGGAATGGACAATTCCCAAAACCTTGAAGAAACTTACAGGATTCTTAGTATTGACATGCTATTACCGCAATCTTTTCAATAATTGTGGTCAAATAATAACACCTCTAATATCATTATTAAAGGAGGAATTTTCTTGGACTCAAGAAACAACCAATTCTTTTCAAAATCTTAAGGAGCCTATGTGTACAACTCTTTTCCTTCCCACACTTGACTTTACAAAGCCATTTATTATGGAGTGCGAGGCCTCAAGACATAGCATTGGTATAGTTTTAATCCAAGAATAAATTCCCCTTGCTTTTTCAAGTAAACAAGTTAAAGGAAAAACCTTAATCAAACCCATTTATGAAAAAACAATGTTGGCCATACTACATGCAGTTGAAAAGTGTCACCCTTAAATAATATAAAGACACTTCAAAGTAAAAACAAATAATGATAGTTTAAAGAACGTATTGGAGCAACAATTATGTTTAGAATATGAAAAAAATGGGTTACAAAGATGTTAGGTTATGAATTTTAAATTATATACAAAAAACAAAAAAAATGTTGTGGTAGATGTCGTTTCAAAGAAAGAAGAAGAAATAGAAGGTTCACTATGCACTATTTCTATTCTGCATTCTAATTGGGTGGAATAAGGAAGGATATAAATGAAGCAAGATCAAGAGGTATGTGAGATCATTCAACAACTACAAGAGGACCCCAGTTCATTATACAATTTTGTATGGAAGAATGATTTTATATCGTATCATGATCACTTGTATTTATGTTATAATTCCCAACCCAAACAAAAGGTCCTTCTGGAATTGTGCACTTCTCCTATAGGAGGACATTCAAGATTATTTAAATTACCATAGGATCAAGAAGTATTTTTTCTAGGAACTTCTTAAAAATTATGTTCAAAATTTTGTGTCTGAATGCGTGGTTTTTTAACCAAATAAGGAAGAGAAAATCAAGATGTCAAGTCCCCTACAACCATTGTCTATACCAAGTCAACATTAGAAAGAATATTCAATGGATTTTAATACAGGTTTCACCAAATCTAAAGGAACTATTTTCATTATGGTGGTAGTGGTTTGACTGACAAAGTATGCCCATATTTTCTGTCTTTATCATCCTTCTAAAGTAAGTGTCGCATTTGTTGTTGGATTACTGAGAGGGGGGTTGAATCATTAATAGAGAAATTTAATCCTTTTTAACCATAAAATGCAAGTGTTATATCAATGTATCATTATCATCCAATAGTTTCAGAGTAAATAAACAATGAACAAATGACCAATCATACACATACACAGTACACTAGTTTTTTTACGTGGAAACCCAAAGTGGGAGAAAACCACGTAATGATTTTTCTTACATGTCTTTAAGAATCACATTCATTGGAAGCACCAACTTCCTTTGTTTTCCATATGGAACTGGAAGGAGGCTCCAACCCTCTAGTTTCTCAAGCTACAACCTGAGGGAAGCTCCAACTCCCCAATTTTCTGGCTACAACTAGAAGGAGGCTACAACTGTAGTGCACCTTTTCAGCTACCATGGCTTAATCGCTCTTAAAAGGAAACTTTAACACCACATGGAACATAACTCATACAGGTATTATATAATCCACATGCATTTAAACAAATAAACACATTCTACACAGAGTATTCATATGAGTTACTGCCATAATTAACAATCAATAGTGTTTCATACTAATTCATATACACAACATAAATCATGATAACATAAACAGTAGAGTCATGCAAAACATGACTAAAACATACTCAGATACTTATCTTTTAACAATGGTAGAATCCACCAACCAAGTGCAAGCCTTCCATGAACCACCCAACCTTAGACCACACTGCTCATCAGCTCAGCAGTGGGTCACCCCCGAGCTGGGACTAAGCTCCACCTTGTTAGGATATTTAGACACTTAGGAGTTAGTTAAGATCTACTTGGTCTAATATGTCGTTAGGTAAAAGTGTGTTTCTTTAGTATGCATTAGTATGCATTTGTAGTTAGGAAATCCGACGGTCACGATATGTTCCCGAC